>OZ024826.1:91634567-91972067 GCA_964016985.1 Anodontia alba
AAAATCATCATAATTTGACATCAGGACAACTAAGATAAAAAAATTCACTCATTTGGATGAAATCTGGGCACAAGTGTGAAATGAGCGAAAAGGGTCCCCAGGGCCGGGGTGGGGAAAATCTTTTAATTTTTTCGATTTTTCGAAAAGTTTGCGAAAATGAAGAAAATCATCATAATTTGACATCAGGACAACTAAGATATAAAAATTCACTCATTTGGATGAAATCTGGGCACAAGTATGAAACGAGCGAAAAGGGTCCCCAGGGCCGGGGTGGGGGAAATCTTCCAATTTTTTCGATTTTTCGAAAAGTTTGCGAAAATGAAGAAAATCATCATAATTTGACATCTGGACAACTAAGATATAAAAATTCACTCATTTGGATGAAATCTGGGCACAAGTGTGAAACAAGCAAAAAGGGTCCCCAGGGCCGGGGTGGGGGAAATCTTCAATTTTTTTGAGTTTTGAAAAGTTTGCAAAAATGAAGAAAATCATCATAATTTGACATCAGGACAACTAAGAGATAAAAATTCACTCATTTGGATGAAATCTGGGCACAAGTGTGAAATGAGCGAAAAGGGTCCCCAGGGACGGCGTGGGGGAAATCTTGAATTTTTTCAAGCTTTCGAAAAGTTTGCGAAAATGAAGAAAATCATCATAATTTGACATCAGGAGAACTAAGATATAAAAATTCACTCATTTGGATGAAATCTGGGCACAAGTGTGAAATGAGCGAAAAGGGTCCCCAGGGCCGGGGTGGGGGAAATCTTCAATTTTTTCGAGTTTTTTAAAAGTTTGCAAAAATGAAGAAAATCATCATAATTTGACATCAGGACAACTAAGATATAAAAATTCACTCATTTGGATGAAATCTGGGCACAAGTATGAAACAAGCGAAAAGGGTCCCCAGGGCCGGGGTGGGGGAAATCTTCAATTTTTTTGATTTTTCGAAAAGTTTGCGAAAATGAAGAAAATCATCATAATTTGACATCAGGACAACTAAGATATAAAAATTCACTCATTTGGATGAAATCTGGGCACAAGTGTGAAATGAGCGAAAAGGGTCCCCAGGACCGGGGTGGGGGAAATCTTCAATTTTTTCGAGTTTTCGAAAAGTTTGCGAAAATGAAGAAAATCATCATAATTTGACATCTGGACAACTAAGATATAAAAATTCACTCATTTGGATGAAATCTGGGCACAAGTGTGAAATGAGCGAAAAGGGTCCCCAGGGCCGGGGTGGGGGAAATCTTCAATTTTTTCGAGTTTTCGAAAAGTTTGCAAAAATGAAGAAAATCATCATAATTTGACATCAGGACAACTAAGATATAAAAATTCACTCATTTGGATGAAATCTGGGCACAAGTGTGAAATGAGCGAAAAAGGGTCCCCAGGGCCGGGATGGGGGAAATCTTCCAATTTTTTCGATTTTTCGAAAAGTTTGCGAAAATGAAGAAATCCATCATAATTTGACATCAGGACAACTAAGATATAAAAATTCACTCATTTGGATGAAATCTGGGCACAAGTGTGAAATGAGCGAAAAGGCTCCCCAGGGCCGGAGTGGGGGAAATCTTCCAATTTTTTCAAGTTTTCGAAAAGTTTGCGAAAATGAAGAAAATCATCATAATTTGACATCAGGACAACTAAGATATAAAAATTCACTCATTTGAATGAAATCTGGGCACAAGTGTGAAATGAGCGAAAAGGGTCCCGAGGGCTGGGGTGGGGGAAATCTTGAATTTTTTTTATTTTTCGAAAAGTTTGCGAAAATGAAGAAAATCATCATAATTTGACATCAGGACAACTAAGATATAAAAATTCACTCATTTGGATCAAATCTGGGCACAAGTGTGAAAAAAGCGAAAAGGGTCCCCAGGGTCGGGGTGGGGGAAATCTTCAATTTTTTCGAGTTTTAGAAAAGTTTGCGAAAATGAAGAAAATCATCATAATTTGACAACTGGACAACTAAGATATAAAAATTCACTCATTTGGATGAAATCTGGGCACAAGTGTGAAACAAGCGAAAAGGGTCCCCAGGGCCGGGGTGGGGGAAATCTTCAATTTTTTCGAGTTTTCGAAAAGTTTGCAAAAATGAAGAAAATCATCATAATTTGACATCAGGACAACTAAGATATAAAAATTCACTCATTTGGATGAAATCTGGGCACAAGTGTGAAATGAGCGAAAAGGGTCCCCAGGGCCGGGGTGGGGGAAATCTTCAATTTTTTTGATTTTTCGAAAGGTTTGCGAAAATGAAGAAAATCATCATAATTTGACATCAGGACAACTAAGATATAAAAATTCACTCATTTGGATGAAATCTGGACACAAGTGTGAAATGAGCGAAAAGGGTCCCGAGGGCTGGGGTGGGGGAAATCTTGAATTTTTTTGATTTTTCGAAAAGTTTGCGAAAATGAAAAAAATCATCATAATTTGACATCAGGACAACTAAGATATAAAAATTCACTCATTTGGATGAAATCTGGGCACAAGTGTGAAATGAGCGAAAAGGGTCCTCAGGGCCGGTGTGGGGGAAATCTTCAATTTTTTCGAGTTTTCGAAAAGTTTGCAAAAATGAAGAAAATCATCATAATTTGACATCAGGACAACTAAGATATAAAAATTCACTCATTTGGATGAAATCTGGGCACAAGTATGAGACGAGCGAAAAGGGTCCCCAGGGCCGGGGTGGGGGAAATCTTCAATTTTTCGAAAAGTTTGCAAAAATGAAGAAAATCATCATAATTTGACATCAGGACAACTAAGATATAAAAATTCACTCATTTGGATGAAATCTGGGCACAAGTATGAAACGAGCGAAAAGGGTCCCCAGTGCTGGGGTGGGGGAAATCTTCAATTTTTTCGAAAAGTTTGCGAAAATGAAGAAAATCATCATAATTTGACATCAGGACAACTAAGATATAAAAATTCACTCATTTGGATGAAATCTGGGCACAAGTGTGAAATGAGCAAAAAGGGTCCCCAGGGCCGGGGTGGGGAAAATCTTTTAATTTTTTCGTTTTTTCGAAAAGTTTGCAAAAATGAAGAAAATCATCATAATTTGACATCAGGACAACTAAGATATAAAAATTCACTCATTTGGATGAAATCTGGGCACAAGCGTGAAACAAGCAAAAAGGGTCCCCAGGGCCGGGGTGGGGGAAATCTTCAATTTTTTTGAGTTTTGAAAAGTTTGCAAAAATGAAGAAAATCATCATAATTTGACATAAGTACAACTAAGATATAAAAATTCACTCATTTGGATGAAATCTGGGCACAAGTGTGATATGAGCGAAAAAGGTCCCCAGGGCCGGCGTGGGGGAAATCTTGAATTTTTTCGAGCTTTCGAAAAGTTTGCGAAAATGAAGAAAATCATCATAATTTGACATCAGGACAACTAAGATATAAAAATTCACTCATTTGGATGAAATCTGGGCACAAGTGTGAAATGAGCGAAAAGGGTCCCCAGGGCCGGGGTGGGTGAAATCTTCAATTTTTTTGATTTTTCGAAAAGTTTGCGAAAATGAAGAAAATCATCATAATTTGACATCAGGACAACTAAGATATAAAAATTCACTCATTTGGATGAAATCTGGGCACAAGTTTGAAATGAGCGAAAAGGGTCCCCAGGGCCGGGGTGGGGGAAATCTTCAATTTCTTCGATTTTTCGAAAAGTTTGCGAAAATGAAGAAAATCATCATAATTTGACATCTGGACAACTAAGATATAAAAATTCACTCATTTGGATGAAATCTGGGCACAAGTGTGAAACAAGCGAAAAGGGTCCCCAGGGCCGGGGTGGGGGAAATCTTCAATTTTTTCGAGTTTTCGAAAAGTTTGCAAAAATGAAGAAAATCATCATAATTTGACATCAGGACAACTAAGATATAAAAATTCACTCATTTGGATGAAATCTGGGCACAAGTGTGAAATGAGCGAAAAGGGTCCCCAGGGCCGTGGTGGGGGAAATCTTCAATTTTTTCGATTTTTCGAAAAGTTTGCGAAAATGAAGAAAATCATCATAATTTGACATCAGGACAACTAAGATATAAAAATTCATTCATTTGGATGAAATCTGGGCACAAGTTTGAAACGAGTGAAAAGGGTCCCCAGGGCCGGGGTGGGGGAAATCTTCCAATTTTTTCGATTATTCGAAAAGTTTGCGAAAATGAAGAAAATCATCATAATTTGACATCAGGACAACTAAGATATAAAAATTCACTCGTTTGGATGAAATCTGGGCACTAGTGTGAAATGAGCGAAAAGGGTCCCCAGGGCCGGGGTGGGGGAAATCTTCAATTTTTTCGAGTTTTCGAAAAGTTTGCGAAAATGAAGAAAATCATCATAATTTGATATCAGGACAACTAAGATATAAAAATTCACTCATTTGGATGAAATCTGGGCATAAGTGTGAAACAAGCGAAAAGGGTCCCCAGGGCCGGGGTGGGGGAAATCTTCAATTTTTTCGAGTTTTCGAAAAGTTTGCAAAAATGAAGAAAATCATCATAATTTGACATCAGGACAACTAAGATATAAAAATTCACTCATTTGGATGAAATTTGGGCACAAGTGTGAAACGAGCGAAAAAGGTCCCCAGGGCCGGGGTGGGGGAAATCTTCAATATTTTCGAGTTTTTTAAAAGTTTGCAAAAATGAAGAAAATGATCATAATTTGATATCAGGACAACTAAGATATAAAAATTCACTCATTTGGATGAAATCTGGGTACAAGTGTGAAATGAGCGAAAAGGGTCCCCAGGGCTGTGGTGGGGGAAATCTTCAATTTTTTCGATTTTTCGAAAAGTTTGCGAAAATGAAGAAAATCATCATAATTTGACATCAGGACAACTAAGATATAAAAATTCATTCATTTGGATGAAATCTGGGGACAAGTTTGAAACGAGTGAAAAGGGTCCCCAGGGCCGGGGTGGGGGAAATCTTCCAATTTTTTCGATTATTCGAAAAGTTTGCGAAAATGAAGAAAATCATCATAATTTGACATCAGGACAACTAAGATATAAAAATTCACTCGTTTGGATGAAATCTGGGCACAAGTGTGAAATGAGCGAAAAGGGTCCCCAGGGCCGGGGTGGGGGAAATCTTCAATTTTTTCGAGTTTTCGAAAAGTTTGCGAAAATGAAGAAAATCATCATAATTTGATATCAGGACAACTAAGATATAAAAATTCACTCATTTGGATGAAATCTGGGCACAAGTGTGAAACAAGCGAAAAGGGTCCCCAGGGCCGGGGTGGGGGAAATCTTCAATTTTTTCGAGTTTTCGAAAAGTTTGCAAAAATGAAGAAAATCATCATAATTTGACATCAGGACAACTAAGATATAAAAATTCACTCATTTGGATGAAATCTGGGCACAAGTGTGAAATGAGCGAAAAGGGTCCCCAGGGCCGTGGTGGGGGAAATCTTCAATTTTTTCGATTTTTCGAAAAGTTTGCGAAAATGAAGAAAATCATCATAATTTGACATCAGGACAACTAAGATATAAAAATTCACTCATTTGGATGAAATCTGTGCACAAGTATGAAATGAGCGAAAAGGGTCCACAGGGCCGGGGTGGATGAAATCTTCAATTTTTTCGAGTTTTCGAAAAGTTTGCAAAAATGAAGAAAATCATCATAATTTGACATCAGGACAACTAAGATATAAAAATTCACTCATTTGGATGAAATCTGGGCACAAGTATGAAACGAGCGAAAAGGGTCCCCAGGGCCGGGGTGGGGGAAATCTTCAATTTTTTCGATTTTTCGAAAAGTTTGCGAAAATGAAGAAAATCATCATAATTTGACATCAGGACAACTAAAATATAAAAATTCACTCATTTGGATGAAATCTGGGCACAAGTGTGAAATGAGCGAAAAGGGTCCCCAGGGCCAGGGTGGGGGAAATCTTCAACTTTTTCGATTTTTCGAAAAGTTTGCGAAAATGAAGAAAATCATCATAATTTGACATCAGGACAACTAAGATATAAAAATTCACTCATTTGGATGAAATCTGGGCACAAGTGTGAAACAAGCGAAAAGGGTCCCCAGGGCCGGGGTGGGGGAAATCTTCAATTTTTTCGAGTTTTCGAAAAGTTTGCAAAAATGAAGAAAATCATCATAATTTGACATCAGGACAACTAAGATATGAAAATTCACTCATTTGGATCAAATCTGGGCACAAGTGTGAAATGAGTGAAAAGGGTCCCCAGGGCCGGGGTGGGGGAAATCTTCAATTTTTTCGAGTTTTCGGAAAGTTTGCGAAAATGAAGAAAATCATCATAATTTGACATCAGGACAACTAAGATATAAAATTCACTCATTTGGACGAAATCTGGGCACAAGTGTGAAACAAGCGAAAAGGGTCCCCAGGGCCGGCGTGGGTGAAATCTTCAATTTTTTCCATTTTTCGAAAAGTTTGCGAAAATGAAGAAAATCATCATAATTTGACATCAGGACAACTAAGATATTAAAATTCACTCATTTGGATGAAATCTGGGCACAAGTCTGAAATGAGCGAAAAGGGTCCCCAGGGCCTGGGTGGGGAAAATCTTCCAATTTTTTGGATTTTTCAAAAAGTTTGCGAAAATGAAGAAAATCATCATAATTTGACAGCAGGACAACTAAGATATAAAAATTCACTCATTTGGATGAAATCTGGGCACAAGTGTGAAATGAGCGAAAAGGGTCCCCAGAGCCGGGGTGGGGGAAATCTTCCATTTTTTTCGAAAAGTTTGCGAAAATGAAGAAAATCATCATAATTTGACATCAGGACAACTAAGATATAAAAATTCACTCATTTGGATGAAATCTGGGCACAAGTGTGAAAAGAGCGAAAAGGGTCCCCAGGGCCGGGGTGGGGGAAATCTTCAATTTTTTCGAGTTTTCGAAAAGTTTGCGAAAATGAAGAAAATCATCATAATTTGACATCTGGACAACTAAGATATAAAAATTCACTCATTTGGATGAAATCTGGGCACAAGTGTGAAATGAGCGAAAAAGGTCCCCAGGGCTGGGGTGGGGGAAATCTTCCATTTTTTTCAAAAAGTTTGCGAAAATGAAGAAAATCATCATAATTTGACATCAGGACAACTAAGATATCAAAATTCACTCATTTGGATCAAATCTGGGCACAAGTGTGAAACGAGTGAAAATGGTCCCCAGGGCCAGGGTGGGGGAAATCTTCAATTTTTTCGAGTTTTAGAAAAGTTTGCGAAAATGAAGAAAATCATCATGATTTGACATCTGGATAACTAAAATATACAATACAATACAATACAATATTCTTTATTAAGACAAACTCAGGTCATGCACATGACATATGAGTGAAAAGAAGAAAAAGAAAAGAGAAACATGATAATGATGAAACAATACACTGACAATGTAAATTTGTTTTGGAAAAGCATAAAGATTACTTTTAGAGTAAAAGATCACTGGACTCTTTGAATAAGCATTTTCGCAAAAATGCAAATATTACGCAGCTGGAGGTCATTTTCGCTGTTCAACAATTCTTTGAATTTTAACACGTTGGTAGATGTGTAATAATACTTGTTTATGTATTTTTGTCTTTCATTCTTAAAAAATGGACAGATTAATACATAATGAAATACATCCCCTACTTCAAGTAAGTCACATAAATTGCATTCTCTGTCATTTATTTCGAGTCCGAGCCAGCGACCGCGTTCGCATGAAAATCTGTGGTTACCTGTCCGGAGTTCAGCAAAATGCAAAATATAAAAATTCACTCATTTGGATGAAATCTGGGCACAAGTGTGAAACAAGCGAAAAGGGTCCCCAGGGCCGGGGTGGGGAAAATCTTCAATTTTTTCGATTTTTCGAAAAGTTAGCGAAAATGAAGAAAATCATCTTAATTTGACATCAGGACAACTAAGATATAAAAATTCACTCATTTGGATGAAATCTGGGCACAAGTGTGAAATGAGCGAAAAGGGTACCCAGGGCCGGGGTGGGGGAAATCTTCAGTTTTTTCGAGTTTTCGAAAAGTTTGCGAAAATGAAGAAAATCATCATAATTTGACATCAGGACAACTAAGATATAAAAATTCACTCATTTGGATGAAATTTGGGCACAAGTATGAAACGAGCGAAAAGGGTCCCCATGGCCGGGGTGGGGGAAATCTTCAATTTTTTCGATTTTTTCGAAAAGTTTGCGAAAATGAAGAAAATCATCATAATTTGACATCAGGACAACTAAGATATAAAAATTCACTCATTTGGATGAAATCTGGGCACAAGTGTGAAATGAGCGAAAAGGGTCCCCAGGGCCGGGGTGGGGGAAATCTTCCATTTTTTCGAAAAGTTTGCGAAAATGAAGAAAATCATCATAATTTGACATCAGGACAACTAAGATATAAAAATTCACTCATTTGGATGAAATCTGGGCACAAGTGTGAAATGAGCGAAAAGGGTCCCCAGGGCTGGAGTGGGGGAAATCTTGAATTTTTTCGAGTTTTCGAAAAGTTTGCGAAAATGAAGAAAATCATCATAATTTGACATCAGGACAACTAAGATATAAAAATTCACTCATTTGGATGAAATCTGGGCACAAGTGTGAAATGAGCGAAAAGGGTCCCCAGGGCCGGGGTGGGGGAAATCTTCCAATTTTTTTCATTTTTCGAAAAGTTTGCGAAAATGAAGAGAATTATCATAATTTGACATCAGGACAACTAAGATATAAAAATTCACTCATTTGGATCAAATCTGGGCACAAGTGTGAAATGAGCGAAAAGGGTCCCCAGGGCTGGGGTGGGGGAAATCTTCCAATTTTTTTGATTTTTCGAAAAGTTTGCGAAAATGAAGAAAATCATCATAGTTTGACATCTGGACAAACCAGATATAAAAATTCACTCATTTGGATCAAGTCTGGGCACAAGTGTGAAACAAGCGAAAAGGGTCTCCAGGGCCGGGTTGGGGGAAATCTTCAATTTTTTCGAGTTTTCGAAAAGTTTGCAAAAATGAAGAAAATCATCATAATTTGACATCAGGACAACTAAGATATAAAAATTCACTCATTTGGATGAAATCTGGGCACAAGTGTGAAATGAGCGAAAAGGGTCCCCAGGGCCGGGGTGGCGGAAATCTCCAATTTATTCGAGTTTTCGAAAAGTTTGCGAAAATGAAGAAAATCATCATAATTTGACATCAGATCAACTAAGATATAAAAATTCACTCATTTGGATGAAATCTGGGCACAAGTGTGAAATGAGCGAAATGATTCCCCAGGGCCGGGGTGGGGGAAATCTTCCAATTTTTTTGATTTTTCGAAAAGTTTGCGAAAATGAAGAAAATCATCATCATTTGACATCTGGACAACTAAGATATAAAAATTCACTCATTTGGATGAAATCTGGGCGCAAGTGTGAAACAAGCGAAAAGGGTCCCCAGGGCCAGGGTGGGGAAAATCTTCAATTTTTTCGAGTTATCGAAAAGTTTGCAAAAATGAATAAAATCATCATAATTTGACATCAGGACAACTAAGATATAAAAATTCATTCATTTGGATGAAATCTGGGCACAAGTGTGAAATGAGCGAAAAGGGTCCCCAGGGCCGGGGTGGGGGAAAAACTTCAATTTTTTCGTGTTTTTGAAAAGTTTGCGAAAATGAAGAAAATCATCATAATTTGACATCAGGACAACTAAGATATAAAAATTCACTCATTTGGATGAAATCTGGGTACAAATGTGAAATGAGCGAAAAGGGTCTCCAGGGCCGGGGTGGGGGAAATCTTCAATTTTTTCGAGTTTTCGAAAAGTTTGCAAAAATGAAGAAAATCATCATAATTTGACATCAGGACAACTAAGATATAAAAATTCACTCATTTGAATGAAATCTTGGCACAAGTGTGAAACGAGCGAAAAGGGTCCCTGGGCCGTGGTGGGGAAAATCTTCAATTTTTTCGATTTTTCGAAAAGTTTGCGAAAATGAAGAAAATCATCATAATTTGACATCAGGAACTTTGATATAAAAATTCACTCATTTGGATGAAATCTGGGCACAAGTGTGAAATGAGCGAAAAGGGTCCCCAGGGCCGGGGTGGGGGAAATCTTCAATTTTTTCGACTTTTCGAAAAGTTTGCGAAAATGAAGAAAATCATCATAATTTGACATCTGGACAACTTAGATATAGAAATTCACTCATTTGGATGAAATCTGGGCACAAGTGTGAAACAAGCTAAAAGGGTCCCCAGGGCCAGGGTGGGTGAAATCTTCAATTTTTTCGAGTTTTAGAAAAGTTTGCGAAAATGAAGAAAATCATCATAATTTGACATCAGGACAACTAAGATATAAAAATTCACTCATTTGGATGAAATCTGGGCACAAGTGTGAAATGAGCGAAAAGGGTCCCCAGGGCCCGCCGGTGGGGGAAATCTTCAATTTTTTTCGATTTTTCGAAAAGTTTGCGAAAATGAAGAAAATCATCATAATTTGACATCAGGACAACTAAGATATAAAAATTCACTCATTTGGATGAAATCTGGGCACAAGTGTGAAACGAGCGAAAAGGGTCCCCAGGGCCGGGGTGGGGGAAATCTTCAATTTTTTCGTGTTTTCGAAAAGTTTGCGAAAATGAAGAAAATCATCATAATTTGACATCTGGACAACTAAGATATAAAAATTCACTCATTTGGATGAAATCTGGGCACAAGTGTGAAACAAGCGAAAAGGGTCCCCAGGGCCGTTGTGGGGGAAATCTTCAATTTTTTTGATTTTTCGAAAAGTTTGCGAAAATGAAGAAAATCATCATAATTTGACATCAGGTCAAGTAAGATATAAAAATTCACTCATTTGGATGAAATCTGGGCACAAGTGTGAAATGAGCGAAAAGATTCCCCAGGGCCGGGGTGGGGGAAATCTTCCAATTTTTTCGATTTTTCGAAAAGTTTGCGAAAATGAAGAAAATCATCATAATTTGACATCAGGACAACTAAGATATAAAAATTCACTCATTTGGATGAAATCTGGGCACAAGTGTGAAATGAGCGAAAAGGGTCCCCAGGGCCCGCCTGTGGGGGAAATCTTCAATTTTTTTCAATTTTTCGAAAAGTTTGCGAAAATGAAGAAAATCATCATAATTTGACATCAGGACAACTAAGATATAAAAATTCACTCATTTGGATGAAATCTGGGCACAAGTGTGAAACGAGCGAAAAGGGTCCCCAGGGCCGGGGTGGGGGAAATCTTCCAATTTTTTCGAGTTTTCGAAAAGTTTGCGAAAATGAAGAAAATCATCATAATTTGACATCAGGACAACTAAGATATAAAAATTCACTCATTTGGATGAAATCTGGGCACAAGTGTGAAATGAGCGAAAAGGGTCCCCAGGGCCCGCCGGTGGGGGAAATCTTCAATTTTTTTCGATTTTTCGAAAAGTTTGCGAAAATGAAGAAAATCATCATAATTTGACATCAGGACAACTAAGATATAAAAATTCACTCATTTGGATGAAATCTGGGCACAAGTGTGAAACAATCGAAAAGGGTCCCCAGGGCCGGGGTGGGGGAAATCTTCAATCTTTTTGATTTTTCGAAAAGTTTGCGAAAATGAAGAAAATCATCATAATTTGACATCAGGTCAACTAAGATATAAAAATTCACTCATTTGGATGAAATCTGGGCACAAGTGTGAAATGAGCGAAAAGATTCCCCAGGGCCGGGGTGGGGGAAATCTGCCAATTTTTTCGATTTTTCGAAAAGTTTGCGAAAATGAAGAAAATCATCATAATTTGACATCAGGACAACTAAGATATAAAAATTCACTCATTTGGATGAAATCTGGGCACAAGTGTGAAATGAGCGAAAAGGGTCCCCAGGGCCGGGGTGGGGGAAATCTTCAATTTTTTCGAGTTTTCGAAAAGTTTGCAAAAATGAAGAAAATCATCATAATTTGACATCAGGACAACTAAGATATAAAAATTCACTCATTTGAATGAAATCTGGGCACAAGTGTGAAACGAGCGAAAAGGGTCCCCAGGGCCGTGGTGGGGAAAATCTTCAATTTTTTCGATTTTTTGAAAAGTTTGCGAGAATGAAGAAAATCATCATAATTTGACATCAGGAACTTTGATATAAAAATTCACTCATTTGGATGAAATCTGGGCATAAGTGTGAAATGAGCGAAAAAGGGTCCCCAGGGCCGGGGTGGGGGAAATCTTCAATTTTTTCGATATTTTGAAAAGTTTACGAAAATGAAGAAAATCATCATAATTTGACATCAGGACAACTAAGATATATAAATTCACTCATTTGGATGAAATCTGGGCACAAGTGTGAAACAAGCTAAAAGGGTCCCCAGGGCCGGGGTGGGGGAAATCTTCAATTTTTTCGAGTTTTCGAAAAGTTTGCGAAAATGAAGAAAATCATCATAATTTGACATCAGGACAACTAAGATATAAAAATTCACTCATTTGGATGAAATCTGGGCACAAGTGTGAAATGAGCGAATAGGGTCCCCTGGGCCGGGGTGAGGGAAATCTTCTAATTTTTTCGATTTTTCGAAAAGTTTGCGAAAATGAAGAAAATCATCATAATTTGACATCAGGACAACTAAGATATAAAAATTCACTCATTTGGATGAAATCTGGGCACAAGTCTGAAATGAGCGAAAAGGGTCCCCAGGGCCGGGTGGGGGAAATCTTCAATTTTTTCGATTTTTCGAAAAGTTAGCGAAAATGAAGAAAATCATCATAATTTGACATCAGGACAACTAAGATATAAAAATTCACTCATTTGGATGAAATCTGGGCACAAGTGTGAAATGAGCGAAAAGGGTCCCGAGGGCCGGGGTGGGGAAAATCTTCAATTTTTTCGATTTTTCGAAAAGTTAGCGAAAATGAAGAAAATCATCTTAATTTGACATCTGGACAACTAAGATATAAAAATTCACTCATTTGGATGAAATCTGGGCACAAGTGTGAAACGAGCGAAAAGGGTCCCCAGGGCCGGGTTGGGGGAAATCTTCATTTTTTTCGAGTTTTTTGAAAGTTTGCAAAAATGAAGAAAATCATCATAATTTGACATCAGGACAACTAAGATATGAAAATTCACTCATTTGGATCAAATCTGGGCACAAGTGTGAAATGAGCGAAAAGGGTCCCCAGGGCCGGGGTGGCGGAAATCTCCAATTTATTCGAGTTTTCGAAAAGTTTGCGAAAATGAAGAAAATCATCATAATTTGACATCAGGACAACTAAGATAAAAAAAAAAAAAAATTCACTCATTTGGATGAAATCTGGGCACAAGTGTGAAATGAGCGAAAAGGGTCCCCAGTGCTGGGGTGGGGGAAATCTTCAATTTTTTCGATTTTTCGAAAAGTTTTCGAAAATGAAGAAAATCATCATAATTTGACATCAGGACAACTAAGATATAAAAATTAACTCATTTGGATGAAATCTGGGCACAAGTGTGAAATGAGCAAAAAGGGTCCCCAGGGCTGGGGTGGGGGAAATCTTCAATTTTTTCGAAAAGTTTGCGAAAATGAAGAAAATCATCATAATTTGACATCAGGACAACTAAGATATAAAAATTCACTCATCTGGATGAAATCTGGGCACAAGTATGAAACGAGCGAAAAGGGTTCCCAGGGCCGGGGTGGGGGAAATCTTCAATTTTTTCGATTTTACGAAAAGTTTGCGAAAATGAAGAAAATCATCATAATTTGACATCAGGACAACTAAGATATAAAAATTCACTCATTTGGATGAAATCTGGGCACAAGTGTGAAATGAGCGAAAAGGGTCCCCAGGGCGGGGCGTGGGGGAAATCTTCCATTTTTTTCGAAAAGTTTGCGAAAATGAAGAAAATCATCATAATTTGACATCAGGACAACTAAGATATAAAAATTCACTCATTTGGATGAAATCTGGGCACAAGTGTGAAATGAGCGAAAAGGGTCCCCAGGGCCGGGGTGGGGGAAATCTTCTAATTTTTTCGATTTTTCGAAAAGTTTGCGAAAATGAAGAAAATCATCATAATTTGACATCAGGACAACTAAGATATAAAAATTCACTCATTTGGATGAAATCTGGGCACAAGTCTGAAATGAGCGAAAAGGGTCCCCAGGGCCAGGGTGGGGGAAATCTTCAATTTTTTTTCGATTTTTCGAAAAGTTAGCGAAAATGAAGAAAATCATCTTAATTTGACATCAGGACAACTAAGATATAAAAATTCACTCATTTGGATGAAATCTGGGCACAAGTGTGAAATGAGCGAAAAGGGTCCCCAGGGCCGGGGTGGGGAAAATCTTCAATTTTTTCGATTTTTCGAAAAGTTAGCGAAAGTGAAGAAAATCATCTTAATTTGACATCAGGACAACTAAGATATAAAAATTCACTCATTTGGATGAAATCTGGGCACAAGTGTGAAATGAGCGAAAAGGGTCCCCAGGGCCGGGGTTGGAGAAATCTTCAATTTTTTCGAGTTTTCGAAAAGTTTGCGAAAATGAAGAAAATCATCATAATTTGACATCAGGACAACTAAGATATAAAAATTCACTCATTTGGATGAAATTTGGGCACAAGTATGAAACGAGCGAAAAGGGTCCCGAGGGCCGGGTGGGGGAAATCTTCAATTTTTTCGATTTTTTCGAAAAGTTTGCGAAAATGAAGAAAATCATCATAATTTTACATCAGGACAACTAAGATATAAAAATTCACTCATTTGGATGAAATCTGGGCACAAGTGTGAAATGAGCGAAAAGGGTCCCCAGGGCCGGGGTGGGGGAAATCTTCCATTTTTTCGAAAAGTTTGCGAAAATGAAGAAAATCATCATAATTTGACATCAGGACAACTAAGATATAAAAATTCACTCATTTGGATGAAATCTGGGCACAAGTGTGAAATGAGCGAAAAGGGTCCCCAGGGCTGGGGTTGGGGAAATCTTGAATTTTTTCGAGTTTTCGAAAAGTTTGCGAAAATGAAGAAAATCATCATAATTTGACATCAGGACAACTAAGATATAAAAATTCACTCATTTGGATGAAATCTGGGCACAAGTGTGAAATGAGCGAAAAGGGTCCCCAGGGCCGGGGTGGGGGAAATCTTCCAATTTTTTCGATTTTTCGAAAAGTTTGAGAAAATGAAGAAAATCATAATAATTTGACATCTGGACAACTAAGATATAAAAATTCACTCATTTGGATGAAATCTGGGCAGAAGTGTGAAATGAGCGAAAAGGGTCCCCAGGGCCGGGATGGGGGAAATCTTAAATTTTTTCGAGTTTTCGAAAAGTTTGCGAAAATGAAGAAAATCATCATAATTTGACATCTGGACAACTAAGATATAAAAATTCACTCATTTGGATGAAATCTGGGCACAAGTGTGAAACAAGCAAAAAGGGTCCCCAGGGCCGGGGTGGTGGAAATCTTCATTTTTTTCGAGTTTTCGAAAAGTTTGCAAAAATGAAGAAAATCATCATAATTTGACATCAGGACAACTAAGATATAAAAATTCACTCATTTGGATGAAATCTGGGCACAAGTGTGAAATGAGCGAAAAGGGTCCCCAGGGACGGGGTGGGGGAAATCTTCAATTTTTTCGATGTTTCGAAAAGTTTGCGAAAATGAAGAAAATCATCATAATTTGACATCAGGACAACTAAGATATAAAAATTCATTCATTTGGATGAAATCTTGGCACAAGTGTGAAACGAGCGAAAAGGGTCCCCAGGGCCGGGGTGGGGGAAATCTTCCAATTTTTTCGATTTTTCGAAAAGTTTGCGAAAATGAAGAAAATCATCATAATTTGACATCAGGACAACTAAGATATAAAAATTCACTCATTTGGATGAAATCTGGGCACAAGTGTGAAATGAGCGAAAAGGGTCCCCAGGGCCGGGGCGGGGGAAATCTTCAATTTTTTCGAGTTTTCGAAAAGTTTGCGAAAATGAAGAAAATCATCATAAATTGACATCTGGACAACTAAGATATAAAAATTCACTCATTTGGATGAAATCTGGGCACAAGTGTGAAACAAGCGAAAAGGGTCCCCAGGGCCGGGGTGGTGGAAATCTTCAATTTTTTCGAGTTTTCGAAAAGTTTGCAAAAATGAAGAAAATCATCATAATTTGACATCAGGACAACTAAGATATAAAAATTCATTCATTTGGATGAAATCTGGGCAGAAGTGTGAAATGAGCGAAAAGGGTCCCCAGGGCCGTGGTGGGGGAAATCTTCAATTTTTTCGAGTTTTCGAAAAGTTTGCGAAAATGAAGAAAATCATCATAATTTGACATCAGGACAACTAAGATATAAAAATTCACTCATTTGGATGAAATCTGGGTACAAGTGTGAAATGAGCGAAAAGGGTCTCCAGGGCCGGGGTGGGGGAAATCTTCAATTTTTTCGAGTTTTCGAAAAGTTTGCAAAAATGAAGAAAATCATCATAATTTGACATCAGGACAACTAAGATATAAAAATTTATTCATTTGGTTGAAATCTGGGCACAAGTGTGAAATGAGCGAAAAGGGTCCCCAGGGCCGGGCTGGGGGAAATCTTCAATTTTTTCGATTTTTTGAAAAGTTCGCTAAAATGAAGAAAACCATCATAATTTGACATCAGGACAACTAAGATATAAAAATTCGCTGATTTGGATGAAATCTGGGCACAAGTGTGAAATGAGCGAAAAGGGTCCCCAGGGCCGGGGTGGGGGAAATCTTCAATTTTTTCGAGTTTTCGAAAATTTTGCAAAAATGAAGAAAATCATCATAATTTGACATCAGGACAACTAAGATATAATAATTCACTCATTTGGATGAAATCTGGGCACAAGTATGAAACGAGCGAAAAGGGTCCCCAGGGCCAGGGTGGGGGAAATCTTCCAATTTTTTCGAGTTTTCGAAAAGTTTGCAAAAATTGAGAAAATCGTCATAATTTGACATCAGGACAACTAAGATATAAAAATTCACTCATTTGGATGAAACCTGGGCACAAGTATGAAACGAGCGAAAAGGGTCCCCAGGGCCGGGGTTGTAGAAATCTTCAATTTTTTCGATTTTTCGAAAAGTTTGCGAAAATTAAGAAAATCATCATAATTTGACATCAGGACAACTAAGATATAAAAATTCACTCATTTGGATGAAATCTGGGCACAAGTGTGAAATGAGCGAAAAGGGTCCCCAGGGCCGGGTTGGGGGAAATCTTCAATTTTTTCGAGTTTTCGAAAAGTTTGCAAAAATGAAGAAAATCATCATAATTTTGACATCAGGACAACTTAGATATAAAAATTCACTCATTTGGATGAAATCTGGGCACAAGTGTGAAATGAGCGAAAAGAGTTCCCCAGGGCCGGGGTGGGGGGAATCTTCAATTTTTTCGAGTTTTTCAAAAGTTTGCAAAAATGAAGAAAAACATCATAATTTGACATCAGGACAACTAAGATATAAAAATTCACTCATTTGGATGAAATCTGGGCACAAGTGTGAAATGAGCGAAAAGGGTCCCCAGGGCCGGGATGGGGGAAATCTTCAATTTTTTCGAGTTTTCGAAAAGTTTGCAAAAATGAAGAAAATCATCATAATTTGATATCAGGACAACTAAGATATAAAAATTCACTCATTTGGATGAAATCTGGGCACAAGTGTGAAATGAGCGAAAAGGGTCCCCAGGGCAGTTGTGGGTGAAATCTTCAATTTTTTCGAGTTTTCGAAAAGTTTGCGAAAATGAAGAAACTCATCATAATTTGACATCAGGACAACTAAGATATAAAAATTCACTCATTTGGATGAAATCTGGGCACAAGTGTGAAATGAGCGAAAAGTGTCCCCAGGGCCGGGGTGGGGGAAATCTTCCAATTGTTTCGATTTTTCGAAAAGTTTGCGAAAATGAAGAAAATCATCATAATTTGACATCAGGACAACTAAGATATAAAAATTCACTCATTTGGATGAAATCTGGGCACAAGTGTGAAATGAGCGAAAAGGGTCCCCAGGGCCGGGGTGGGGGAAATCTTAAATTTTTTCGAGTTTTCGAAAAGGTTGCGAAAATGAAGAAAATCATCATAATTTGACATCTGGACAACTAAGATATAAAAATTCACTCATTTGGATGAAATCTGGGCACAAGTGTGAAACGAGCGAAAAGGGTCCCCAGGGCCGGGTTGGGGGAAATCTTCATTTTTTTCGAGTTTTTTGAAAGTTTTCAAAAATGAAGAAAATCATCATAATTTGACATCAGGACAACTAAGATATAAAACTTCACTCATTTGGATGAAATCTGGGCACAAGTATGAAACAAGCGAAAAGGGTCCCCAGGGCCGGGGTGGGGGAAATCTTCAATTCTTTCGATTTTTCGAAAAGTTTGCGAAACTGAAGAAAATCATCATAATTTGACATCAGGACAACTAAGATATAAAAATTCACTCATTTGGATGAAATCTGGGCACAAGTGTGAAATGAGCGAATAGGGTCCCCAGGGCCGGGGTGGGGGAAATCTTCAATTTTTTCGAAAAGTTTGCGAAAATGAAGAAAATCATCATAATTTGACATCAGGACAACTAAGATATAAAAATTCACTCATTTGGATGAAATCTGGGCACAAGTGTGAAATGAGCGAAAAGGGTCCCCAGGGCCGGGGTGGGGGAAATCATCAATTTTTTCGATTTTCCGAAAAGTTTGCGAAAATGAAGAAAATCATCATAATTTGACATCTGGACAACTAAGATATAAAAATTCACTCATTTGGATGAAATTTGGGCACAAGTGTGAAACAAGCGAAAATGGTCCCCAGGGCCGGGGTGGGGGGAAATCTTCAATTTTTTCGAGTTTTCGAAAAGTTTGCGAAAATGAAGAAAATCATCATAATTTGACATCAGGACAACTAAGATATAAAAATTCATTCATTTGGATGAAATCTGGGCACAAGTGTGAAATGAGCGAAAAGGTTCCCCAGGGCCGGGGTGGGGGAAATCTTCCAATTTTTTCGATTTTTCGAAAAGTTTGCGAAAATGAAGAAAATCATCATAATTTGACATCAGGACAACTAAGATATAAAAATTCACTCATTTGGATGAAATCTGGGCACAAGTGTGAAATGAGCGAAAAGGGTCCCCAGGGCCTGGGTGGGGGAAATCTTCAATTTTTTCGAGTTTTCGAAAAGTTTGTGAAAATGAAGAAAATCATCATAATTTGACATCAGGACAACTAAGATATAAAAATTCACTCATTTGTATGAAATCTGGGCACAAGTTTGAAACAAGCGAAAAGGGTCCCCAGGGCCGGGGTGGGAGAAATCTTCAATTTTTTTGAGTTTTCGAAAAGTTTGCAAAAATGAAGTAAATCATCATAATTTGACATCAGGACAACTAAGATATAAAAATTCACACATTTGGTTGAAATCTGGGCACAAGTGTGAAATGAGCGAAAAGGGTCCCCAGGGCCGGGCTGGGGGAAATCTTCAATTTTTTCAATTTTTCGAAAAGTTTGCGAAAATGAAGAAAATCATCATAATTTGACATCAGGACAACTAAGATATAAAAATTCACACATTTGGATGAAATCAGGGCACAAGTGTGAAATGAGCGAAAAGGGTCCCCAGGGCCGGGGTGGGGGAACTCTTCCATTTTTTTCGAAAAGTTTGCGAAAATGAAGAAAATCATCATAATTTGACATCAGGACAGCTAAGATATAAAAATTCACTCATTTGGACGAAATCTGGGCACAAGTGTGAAATGAGCGAAAAGGGTCCCAGGGCCGGGGTGGGAGAAATCTTCAATTTTTTTTCGAGTTTTCGAAAAGTTTGCGAAAATGAAGAAAATCATCATAATTTGACATCTGGACAACTAAGATATAAAAATTCACTCATTTGGATGAAATCTGGGCACAAGTGTGAAACAAGCGAAAATTGTCCCCAGGGCCGGGGTGGGGGAAATCTTCAATTTTTTCGAGTTTTCGAAAAGTTTGCAAAAATGAAGAAAATCATCATAATTTGACATCAGGACAACTAAGATATAAAAATTCACTCATTTGGATGAAATCTGGGCACAAGTATGAAACGAGCGAAAAGGGTCCCCAGGGCCGGGGTGGGGGAAATCTTCAATTTTTTCGATTTTTCGAAAAGTTTGCGAAAATGAAGAAAATCATCATAATTTGACATCAGGACAACTAAGATATAAAAATTCACTCATTTGGATGAAATCTGGGCACAAGTGTGAAATGAGCGAAAAGGGTCCCCAGGGCTGGGGTGGGGGAAATCTTCCATTTTTTTCGAAAAGTTTGCGAAAATGAAGAAAATCATCATATTTTGACATCAGGACAACTAAGATATAAAAATTCACTCATTTGGATGAAATCTGGGCACAAGTGTGAAATGAGCGAAAAGGGTCCCCAGGGCCGGGGTTGGAGAAATCTTCAATTTTTTCGAGTTTTCGAAAAGTTTGCGAAAATGAAGAAAATCATCATAATTTGACATCTGGACAACTAAGATATAAAAATTCACTCATTTGGATGAAATCTGGGCACAAGTGTGAAACAAGCGAAAAGGGTCCCCAGGGCCGGGGTGGGGGAAATCTTCAATTTTTTTGTTTTCGATAAGTTTGCAAAAATGAAGAAAATCATCATAATTTGACATCAGGACAACTAAGGTATAAAAATTCACTTATTTGGATGAAATCTGGGCACAAGTGTGAAATGAGCGAAAAAGGGTCCCCAGGGCCGTGGTGGGGGAAATCTTCCAATTTTTTCGATTTTTCGAAAAGTTTGCGAAAATGAAGAAAATCATCATAATTTGACATCAGGACAACTAAGATATAAAAATTCACTCATTTAGATGAAATCTGGGCACAAGTGTGAAATGAGCGAAAAGGGTCCCCAGGGCCGGGGTGGGGGAAATCTTCAATTTTTTCGAGTTTTCGAAAAGTTTGCGAAAATGAAGAAAATCATCATAATTTGACATCTGGACAACTAAGATATAAAAATTCACTCATTTGGATGAAATCTGGGCACAAGTGTGAAACAAGCGAAAAGGGTCCCCAGGGCTGGGGTGGGGGAAATCTTCAATTTTTTCGAGTTTTCGAAAAGTTTGCAAAAATGAAGAAAATCATCATAATTTGACATCAGGACAACTAAGATATAAAAATTCACTCATTTGGATGAAATCTGGGCACAAGTATGAAATGAGCGAAAAGGGTCCCCAGGGCCGGGGTGGGGGAAATCTTCAATTTTTTCGAAAAGTTTGCAAAAATGAAGAAAATCATCATAATTTGACATCAGGACAACTAAGATATAAAAATTCACTCATTTGGATGAAATCTGGGCACAAGTGTGAAATGAGCGAAAAGGGTCCCCCGGGGAAATCTTCAATTTTTTCGAGTTTTCAAAAAGTTTGCGAAAATGAAGAAAATCATCATAAATTGACATCTGGACAACTAAGATATAAAAATTCACTAATTTGGATGAAATCTGGGCACAAGTGTGAAACAAGCGAAAAGGGTCCCCAGGGCCGGGGTGGGGGAAATCTTCAATTTTTTCGATTTTTCGAAAAGTTTGCAAAAATGAAGAAAATCATCATAATTTGACATCAGGACAACTAAGATATAAAAATTCATTCATTTGGATGAAATCTGGGCAAAAGTGTGAAATGAGCGAAAAGGGACCCCAGGGCCGGGGTGGGGTAAATCTTCAATTTTTTCGAGTTTTCGAAAAGTTTGCGAAAATGAAGAAAATCATCATAATTTGACATCAGGACAACTAAGATATAAAAATTCACTCATTTGGATGAAATCTGGGTACAAGTGTGAAATGAGCAAAAAGGGTCCCCAGGGCCGGGGTGGGGGAAATCTTCCAATTTTTTCGATTTTTCGAAAAGTTTCCGAAAATGAAGAAAATCATCATAATTTGACATCAGGACAACTAAGATATAAAAATTCACTCATTTGGATGAAATCTGGGCACAAGTGTGAAATGAGCGAAAAGGGTCCCCAGGGCCGGGGTGGGGGAAATCTTCAATTTTTTCGAGTTTTCGAAAAGTTTGCGAAAATGAAGAAAATCATCATAATTTGACATCTGGACAACTAAGATATAAAAATTCACTCATTTGGATGAAATCTGGGCACAAGTGTGAAACAAGCGAAAAGGGTCCCCAGGGCCGGGGTGGGGGAAATCTTCCAATTTTTTCGATTTTTCGAAAAGTTTGCGAAAATGAAGAAAATCATCATAATTTGACATCAGGACAACTAAGATATAAAAATTCACTCATTTGGATGAAATCTGGGCACAAGTGTGAAATGAGCGAAAAGGGTCCCCAGGGCCGGGGTGGGGGAAATCTTCAATTTTTTCGAGTTTTCGAAAAGTTTGCGAAAATGAAGAAAATCATCATAATTTGACATCTGGACAACTAAGATATAAAAATTCACTCATTTGGATGAAATCTGGGCACAAGTGTGAAACAAGCGAAAAGGGTCCCCAGGGCGGGGGTGGGGGACATCTTCCAATTTTTTCGAGTTTTCGAAAAGTTTGCAAAAATTGAGAAAATCATCATAATTTGACATCAGGACAACTAAGATATAAAAATTCACTCATTTGGATGAAATCTGGGCACAAGTATGAAACGAGCAAAAATGGTCCCCAGGGCCGGGGTGGGTGAAATCTTCAATTTTTTTGATTTTTCGAAAAGTTTGCGAAAATGAAGAAAATCATCATAATTTGACATCAGGTCAACTAAGATATAAAAATTCACTCATTTGGATGAAATCTGAGCACAAGTGTGAAATGAGCGAAAAGGGTCCCCAGGGCCGGGGTGGGGGAAATCTTCAATTTTTTCGAAAAGTTTGCGAAAATGAAGAAAATCATTATAATTTGACATCTGGACAACTAAGATATAAAAATTCACTCATTTGGATGAAATCTGGGCGCAAGTGTGAAACAAGCGAAAAGGGTCCCCAGGGCTGGGGTGGGGGAAATCTTCAATTTTTTCGAGTTTTCGAAAAGTTTGCAAAAATGAAGAAAATCATCATAATTTGACATCAGGACAACTAAGATATAAAAATTCACTCATTTGGATGAAATCTGTGCACAAGTGTGAAATGAGCAAAAAGGGTCCCCAGGGCCGGGGTGGGGGAAATCTTCAATTTTTTCGAGTTTTCGAAAAGTTTGCAAAAATGAAGAAAATCATCATAATTTGACATCAGGACAACTAAGATATAAAAATTCACTCATTTGGATGAAATCTGGGCACAAATATGAAAAGAGCGAAAAGGGTCCCCAGGGCCGGGGTGGGGGAAATCTTCAATTTTTTCGATTTTTCGAAAAGTTTGCAAAAATGAAGAAAATCATCCAGGGTGGCCACACATTTTTAGCAATCAAATTCCCTGATTTTTCCCTGATTTGATTTGATTTTCCCTGATTAAAAACCTTAATATTATCGCAATGGCCCCTACTTTTAGAAGTCATATACTGATTCATATACTGTCAAGGGACATGTTTATACACAATGCTGTCACAATATTCTTAATTAAATGAAAATTTATCTAAAATATGATGTACATGTGCTAATTTTCTTTCATGGTAGTCAAAATCAAAACTGGTAAAATATATGGCCTCCAACCTCCCCTTGTAGCCACACATTCACCTCCAATTTATTAAAACAGTAGGGTTTTTTTTTTGTTCTTTTTTTTTTTTTTTTTTTTTTTGTTTGGTTACTTGGTAGACTGTCTAAGGCCATTCTTAAAAATTGTTTGTTTGCAATTACCTATTCAGGTGTTCAAGGAATGGATAGACAGGTTGGGATTTTCTTTTTTCATGTGTTCAAGGGGTGGGTATGAAGACTAGAATTTTCAAATTGGGAACAAGTCTTGATATCAATTGATTATGCACTGATGTATATTTTTGCATCAAAATTTAATGGCAGACATTGGGTTTGCAATAAAATGTCCACTTCGGAATGAGAAAAAGAAAAAACAGAATATACAGCAAACAAGTACTCCACCTAACAAGTACTCCATCTTTAAGTAAGATTAGATCTGCAGGTATTTTAAGCATATGGCAGAAAGAAACCACCAGTAGCCACATCTGAACAGCTATAAAATTTGAATATTTTGACCTAACAAAGATAAGATTTTTTGAAATTCCCTGATTTTTCCCTGATTTTCAGCAAAATTTCAAATTCCCTGATTTTTCCCTGCAGGGATTTTTTTTTCACCATTTTCCCTGTTTTCCCTGTTTTCCAGAGTGCGTGGCCACCCTGTATCATAATTTGACATCAGGACAACTAAGATATAAAAATTCACTCATTTGGATGAAATCTGGGCACAAGTGTGAAATGAGCGAAAAGGGTCCCCATGATAATTGTGAGTAATTAACACTTACATGCAGGGTAAAGATATCACCAGACAACATTTTAAAATATTTTTCTTATAGAAACAGGTTTTGACATTTCATGCAAATTCTTTGTTGTTTTTTTTTGTTTTTTTTTTCTTTGTATTTTTTTTTTTTGTTTTTTTTTTTTTGAAAAATATCATATATCATCAGTTTGTTATTTGCTGCATTGCCCAGAGAGTGGTAAAGGTTAACTGACTGGTTTGATATAACCTTAACAGTGTTGATTGGGCCGTAAAAGTCCAATTCAACCTTCTGAAGAAGGCAACTGATCTGGATCTACACTGTTTGTCATTTAGTATGTGAGTTTGTACCAACAACTTGCATCAAGCAAACTGATTTGCTGACAGTTAGAAATTTGCGAGGCATTTTGATTTATTCAGTATGACAATATGAGTTAATTTGTAAGTTTTATATTATTTCATATTGTTTTCTGTTATTTCAGAGTCCTGGTTCCAGTCTTGTCCGCGGTGGATTATGCTGCTGTGTGAGATATATCATCAAAGAAAGCCACAGAACTAAACCAAATGACAATCTTCTAGATTTACTGGTATGTTAATCCTTGCCATGCTGATAAATTAAGATGCCACTCCCACTTAATTTTCAGCCAATCAGATTACTTGATCCAGGTTGTTGATACAAAATTCACATACCTAATGTCAAACAGTGCAGATCCAGATCAGTTGGCTTCTTCAGAAGCCAACTGATCTGTAGCTACACAGTTTGCAAAGGTAGGGCATATCCTGGACAGCAGGACTAGGGTTAATATTTTGCTGTTAATTGGGCTTACATTTTTAAAAGCATACTCATAATTCCAGAACATTTTTCAACCACAAAAGTATTGATATTTTTTTTTTTTTATTTTCTCCACCAAAACGTGTTTTTCTACTCCTTAGAAGTGCCTTGCTGAAGTATTTCAGTGAGTAGCCACAAAAAGTGTTTTTATAAGACCTCCGGGTTGGCAACAGTCTTTCGTGGAGAGTGATCATGAAATATTTTCTATGGTCATTCTCTCCCTTCCACTCATTCAAGAAGGGCAGTTGTCAGCTTCTGGCAAAAGAATGTGCACAATACTTGGAAGACTAAGACTGCTCAAAAAAAGTATTGTTAGGTAAACTGACTGCACTTGAAATGACCACATTTGGTTGACTGGGCCGTAAAACCTCAACAAAGAAACAAACTTGTTAGGATACTCCTCTTATCTGGAGCTATTCATAAATGTGCAAATGTCTGAAAGCCAACTTCCAGTTTAGGTAGTTGTGTGTTAGCTGGATATCCATGTAATTATTGGCACACCAGATAAGGAAATCCTGGATTTTACCCTGGGATAGAAATTCTTATCCTACCCTGGGTATCCTACCCAGGTTAAGATAAAAATCAAGAATTCTCATATTTGATACACACTGGTTGTATAGTACATCACATTTGCCATCATTAAGGTTGGCATCACTAAACGTCACGGTAATGTCATCACAATGTGGCTGACGTCAGCATCCAAGGTGACTGTATTATTAAAAATCCATGTTCAGAAAGTATGCAAGAAAAAGAATCTGTCATGGGTGTATGGGGTAGGTAGAAAATCACACTCTGGCAAGCCTCATGATGCCAGACAGTGACCCTCAGGACGGATTTTTCTACCTACCTCTCACACCCATAATAGATTATTATAATCCAGATAAATATGTTTCTTATTTCTCCTTAAAAGTATATGTTATGGGTACTTACTAGAAGTGTCTCACCAAGGAGCTTCCAATAAGTACCCACAACATGTTGTTGTAGAGAACTAAGAAAGGTATCAACACTTTTTGGACAGAAAAAAAAACACAAACAAAACATGATGTCTGGCACTATGCATATACCCTAACAGGATCTTTCATACAACTAAGTGCTGTTAACCCTTCTCTTGCTGAACATGCCATGCCCTGTCTTAGCAAACAGTGTAGATCCAGATCAGTTGGCTTCTTCAGAAGCCAACTGATCTGGATCTGCACTGTTTGTCATTAAATATGTGAATTTCTATAAAAAACCCAGATCAAGTAATCTGATTGGCTGGAAGTTAGAAGTGGGCGTGACATCTTAATTTATTCAGCAAGGCAAGGGTTAATACAATGTACATGGATTAATTTTGTTCAGGATAACAGTAGCGGGTATTTACCAGACTGAAGAAATACTGGCTGATCTGAGTCTATGCCAGTCTTATATTTTCAGATATTTTCTTTAGCTCATCTACTGATATAAGTCAAGTCACACGAAACAATGGGCAGTGGGAACAATTAGACTGCATAGCCAATTCATAGTGATTAAAAGTACCAATATTTTTATTATTTCTGCATGAAAACTTGTTGTTGAGTCAGATCAGAATGCATGAGCAGGTTTAAACTGGATACCATTTCACTGAGTAAGTGAAGAAATAAATGCTTAAAAAACAAAAATTAGGGAAACAAGTATATAATATGTTAGATGTATGATAGGTTTTGTTGTCCCCCAGACTGATTTCAACTTTTTCAGGGATTCAGAGCAGGGAGTTTAAAGGCTTGTGCTGAGGTAAGTTACTCACATATGGTAATTGCACTAATGTAAATATGTATATTTTGTATACCAACTTTTCTGGGAAAATGGCATATGCAAACTGCAGGCCCAGATTAGACTTCTTGAAGGGGCAGTCTTATCAGAGTCTATACTGTTTGCCAGTCCACCAAGTTTTTTTTCTGTGAAACGCATAATTAAACAAAATTTATTTTAAAAAAAAATGTATGAAATAAAGTGTTCAAAATTTCAGATCGTTTAACATATTTCGGAACATTCAAACCATGTCTTGAGAAAAGTGGTAAGATCATATGCCTGTGTATCATCATACACGGTTTAGCGCAGTTAGTGTCTGTTTACAGAATCAGTATGTATTATAGAATCATAGTCTGATAAGGCAATTTTCTCCCACCCAAATATGTTGATATTTTTCGTATTTGGCCACAAACGATATGCTTTGGTTGTGTACGGTAAATGTTCTAAAATTTTGAACACTTTATCCCATACTTTTTTGGCCTAAATTTTGCTTTTTATTAGGTTGTTTCTTAAAATACTTAGTGGAATGGCAAACAGTATAGACCCAGATCTGACCGCTCCAGTCTGAACTGGGTTTGCACTGTTTGCCTATTCCATTTTTTCAGACATTTTGGTGTTCGAAATTTTAGGACATTTACTGTATTCTAAAAAAGACTTTGTAAATGTTGCATATTTGTTCTAAAGAAGTTAAAAGCTGTTTCAAACTCAGAATTTGAAGTGAAATGCTATGATTGTGGCAAACAGATCTTGATTTTTGTAGGGATTGCTTTAACAAGCAGGAGCGACTTAGGGATCACTTTCCAGCATTGTCGTTGGTGTTGACGTTGTTTTGGGTGTTGACACTGTTAGGTCTGTGTATTTAGCTGCATTCTCAAACACCAATGCTTCTAACCAAATGAAACTTAATAGTTAATACACAAATCTGCCATGATGCTTCACCACCACCAGCAGTTGTGAAATAGCCATTTGGTGAATTTCTTGTGTAAAGTATTTGTTCTTAAACCTTAAAATGCCAAGAAAACCTCATCTGAAAATGTTGTCTGTTTATGTCATCTGCTGAATATTCTTGCAAACTTTTCAAACCTATTGTTGCATACAGGCAAACAGTGTGGACCCTGATCAGACTGCTCCTAGAGGAGCAGTCTGATCTGGGTTCACACTATTTGCAAAAATGACTTTTAAAATCACAAGCAGATGACAAAGCTGGCGACAATTGTTATGATTGGCAGTTTAAGGGTTAAAAAAATGAGAAGCTCTTTCATGCTCTCATTTATACCTTTCTTATCATTCATATTGCAGCATCAGTTACATCAGTAAATTATTGTCCAGGGCCCAGTTGTTCAAAGCATCGTTAGCTTAATGAGCTCGTTAAGGGTCATTTCGTTAACTGTTTTAGCAGATTCAATATGCAATATTCTGATATTTTTTGCTGAAAAAATGTGAGTAGCTTTTGCACTGCAAAAGCTACTCACATTTTTTCAGCAAAACATTTCAGCATATTTGCGTATCACTCAATGTAAATTTTAACGAATTGTTAACTAACGACATCATTAGTTTTGAACAACTAGGCCCAGGGCTCTAGATAAGGTTTTGGTACAAAGTGTATTTTACCCCTTGCTTCAAAGCTTAATGCTTAACTGCTCATTTGCAATGCTTATCTCTTAAAGCACCAAGCTTAAGTGTAGCTTAGAAAATTCTAACTTTTTCAGAGAAAATAAAGCGTGGAATTTCATGTGAATTGTCTGCTAATGCCAAGCTTTTTTTTTTTCTGAAAAAAAAAGAGAAGAAAAAAAAACACACCTAGTAATGCATTTGTCTTTGAAGCTTAATTGTTAAGCCCTTTCTGATATAGTGTACTGCTCCTGCTCACAACAGATTCAGTATGAGGGAAATTGCTTTATATTAAAAGACATAAAGTTCACTGAAAAACTTTACCCCCTAAATTTGATTTCAATGCTGAGATCCAAAATTTCTTTAGTATTTTTACCCCCTCAGCTTTAATTTCAATGCTGATTTTCAAAGCTTCAATGCTGAAATACCCTTTACTCCCTCTTATCTAGAGCTCTGATTGTCAGAAATGGAGATGTCATCTGTTGATTGAAGGCAAAGAGTTAAGAAGTATGTCTATTGAAATTTTCTCATTTCTCCATGAAAACATATGTTGTAGGTACTAATTAGAATTGCCCACTGAGGCCTCACTGAGGTTGTAGACTACTTTGACAGATAGCAAATGCTCTGGTGAGACTGTGCATATGTTGCACAAGATGATCAGAATACAATCGAACCTCAATGGCTCGAACATCTTTGGGACCATGGAAATTCGTTTGAGACATGGGTAGTTCGACCCACCGAGGGTTAATCATGGACTAGTTCAATAAGCAAATAGCGATAATTTAGGGAAATCTTTTCGATTTTATACACAATGATTGTATGTTGAGTGTACTCATTAGAATCACCTTGATGAGGCGATTCTAATGAGTATACACAACATACAATTCCATGATAAAATAAGAAAAAATCCCTAAATATTTGTTTTCTTGAGCTATTGGAAGAATTTTGTAGTGACTGAAAAAAGAGTTCGAATCATCCACGGTAAATGAGCCATCCGTGTTCGAGCCATTGAAGTTATACTGTATGTGCATTTCCTATATGTTCAAAGACAGTTTTGCTTTTTGCATCCTCTAAAGCTTGTCATTATGCCCTCAACTTAGAAGAAGTTGGAGGGGCATATTGCTTTTAGGTCTTTTGTCTGTCCATAAGTCTGTTTGTCCATTTGTTCACCACGCATATCTTGTGAGCAAGATATCTTGATAACTGTTTGAGCTAGGACCTTGAAACTTGTTGAGCTTATTGCAGCTGAGGATTTGATCACCTGATTAACCCATTGTAGACTGAATGAACTCCCCCACAGTACATATTTGAAGAGTCCAGTTTCAATTTTTGGTAGGTGAGGCTATGAGATTTAGATATTCCTAGAGAAAAATGGCTGAAATATTTGCAAACAGTGAAGACCCTGATCAGATGGTGCATTCTGCAGCGTCTGATCTGGGTCTGCACTGTGTGCCAGTTACCGTTTTAGGTGTCTCCTGACAACAATGGGTTAACTTTTGAAAACAAAAATCAAAATTTGTCAGAGTTATGCCCCTTTCCAACTTTGGCATTTTGTATGGACAAGCATATAGTTGGGGGAATAGTGTTTTACAAACACATTTCTAGTTCCTGCTAAAGCATCTGGATGGCCGAGTGGTTAGCACTCCCGACTTCAGATCTTGAGGTCTTGGGTTCAAATCCCACTGTATGCAGAATTCAGCTCATGACTGTATGGCGCTTCATTGCACAGAGCCTTTCATTATTGTCCTTCTATTATCTTGATATGATTTAAATAGTATTGAAAGGGACGTAAACCAACCAAACATCCTCATCTTGTTCCTGTTTCGTGTCATTTCAGGTCTCAGGATGGACAAAGCTTTGTGAGCTAGAATTACCAGAAAGTATTACAAGATTAATGAAAACTTGGAGGTAAAACTATTCATAGCACTAGATAAGTCAATGTTTTTTTGACCTAAAAGTATGGATATTTTTCTTATTTCTCCACAAATACATCTGTTGAAAGTACTCATTAGAAGTGTTTTCATCAAGAAATAAGAAAACAATTAATCTGATATCCCTCTTATCTAAAGCTGTGATATTAACCCTTCTCTTCTGCGCTCGACATGACCCCATTGGGTTGACTGGGCCGTAAAACTTCAACACAAACACAATCCTTCTCTTGCTGAATAAGACATGCCCTGTCTTAGCAAACAGTGTAGATCCATATCAGTTAGCTTCTAAAGAAGCCAACTGATCTGGATCTGCACTGTTTGTCATTAAATATGTGAATTTCTATCAAAAATCCAGATCAAGTAATCTGATTGGCTGGAAATTAGAAGTGGGCATGGCATCTTAATTTATTCAGCATGACAAGGGTTAATACATGCACTTGTATTGTTTTCTTAATAGTTTGACTTCTGTATGTCAGTGAAACAGGCTGATCATTTATTGATGAATATTTGCTTAACAAAAAGGCCTTAAAATACCTGTTTTTCATCTGCATTTTGCTTGAGGTACTGTTGGATTTCATTAATATTTGCTGGTTTTGTCTGCAAATCCTTAAAATGCCAGTCACAATCAGCAGCAGATGGCATTCTAAAATGTTCAACTTCGTCTTTCGGAGAAAATAATAATTGATATTTTAAGTGAAAAGATGGATTAGCAAACAACTCACATGAATCATATAAAGTATCAAGCTTTATTTTTTGATGAAAAGTATAATATTTATATATACAGTCAAACTTTAATGGCTTGAACATCTTTGGGACCATGGAAATTTGTTCAAGATATGGGTAGTTGAAGTCACTGAGGGGCAATCATGGAGCCAGGTCAGGAAGCAAATGTTGATAAGTCAGGGAAATCTTTTTGATTTTTACAAAATTGTGGTATGTTGCATGTGCTTGTTGGAATCACATTGATGAGGTGATTCTGATGAGTACACGCAGCATACAATTTCATGAAAAAATAAGAAAATTTCCCTAAATATTTGTTTTCTTGAACTATCGGAAGAATTTCGTAGGGACTCAAAAACAAGTTTGAATTAGCCATGGTAAATGAGCCATTGGTGTTTGAGCTGTTGAGGTTCAACTGTATATATTTGACACCTACTTGTTGACTGCAACAGTTTTGGGGCAAACCTAATAAGCCCCCACAAAATAGGAGCTGTCATGTGGGAAAAGTTATACCAATTACAGTCGAACTTCGATGGCTCGAACCCCTTTGGGACCATGAAAATTTGTTCAAGACAGGTGTAGTTCGAGCCTTGGAAGGAGGCACAATGGAGATAATTGTGGGATATCTTTTCGGTGTTCTATATTTTAAATGTATGTTGTGTGTGTACTCATTAGAATTGCCTCATAGAGGCAATTCTAATGAGTACACACAGCATACATTTACAAGATAAAAGAAGAAAATCTCCCTAAATTATCCGTATTTGGAGGAAATCCCTGCGGACTCAAGAACGTGTTCGACTCATCCATGGTAAACTAGCCATCGGGGTTTGAGCCACTAAGTTCTACTGTACAAACATCAGTCTGAACATGGGTACTATCTCAATTCATTCATATATTCTACAGTATTATCCAGTGATTTTGTAAACAGGCAATGAAGGCCCTGACCAGACTGCCTGAATGCTCTTTGTTGCACAAGTAAGTGATAAGTGGCCTTTTTGACATCGCGGCTTGTAAATTTTTGTAGAAAAATGAATGAATTGATTAAGCCTTAAAGCACCAGTTACTGCTGCAGCAGACAACAGTTTGAAATACTGTTTTCTTATTTCAGATTAAATAAGGCTTGAAATTTCCTGTGAATTGTGTGCTTTGCACACAATTCACATGAAATGTCGAGTTATTTTCTCTGAAAAATAAGAATAAAAATTAGAATGTCATCTTCTGCAATTTTGTTTGCCATTTTAATGGTAAAAAAATCATCTTAATTAGAGACTAGTGCTTGCATTAAGGGAAGTCTGGGGAGTCAGAGACTCCCAAAAATTGCCCTGGGACTTCCAAAAATCAGTGCCAGGAAGTCTGGGACTCCCATCTTTTAAAGATATTTAGCCATTTATAACAAACATTTAGAATGAAGTTATGTGTTATTTAGCTTAACAATTGCAATTTTACTCCATAAATGAGAGGTTTAAGAATATTGAGGTTGAATTTCTGAAAGTGAGTGAAAAAATTTGATCACCAGGACTTCCAGATATTGGAGCTAGGAAGTCCTGGGACTTCCTCATTTTGACAGTTCGTGCAAGCACTGAGTTATTTTCACTTTTTTCAGATCAGAAGAAAATATTACATCAGCTAGAATACCAGAGGATGTAATGAAATTAGAACTACATTTTGAGAAACCTCCACCACTTCATAATGATGACAAAGTGAAGCGTGCAATAGTGAAATCTATACAAAATAGAAAAGACAGTTTATGCAACAGTACTGCAGAGTTTGACACTTTGATTAAAGATTTCTTTGGCAGACGCGAGAAGCTCAAACCACATGGTAACATTCGGTATAGGATCATAACTAGAACTGAACGAGAAAGGAAAAAGTTTGATGTAGGTTTATCTGAAAATGATTCAGCTTGCAAATTTGGTTGCACTGAAAATAAACTAGTAAGATGGTGTGCTAAATGTAACGATAGAGAAAAGCTGAGACAAAAAGAGAAACAGCTAGAAAGAAACTTAGCAAGATTGAAAATCACAACTGACAGAAAGCTTGTTGGTACAGTAAATTCAGTAAATTTGCAAAGGAAGGATGAGTCTGAGTCATTTGGTGTTTCAAGTTTGGAGGAACTTAAAGACTATATAGAAGAGTTAACGTTGAATGAGGTTGAATATGAGCATTTATACGCTGAGGGTATAAGTCTGACAGTTGCTGATCTTCTGCTCTATACATACATGTATCATCTGCTGGTAAGTGTTAGCCTTATTTATTTACATGGTTACAGATAAATTGTTTTCTGCCTTCTTTGTGAAAGCATATATTGTGGGTCTTCATTAGAAGCAGAAAGCATATGTTGTGGGTCTTCATTAGAAGCAGAAAGCATATGTTGTGGGTCTTCATTAGAAGCAGAAAGCATATGTTGTGGGTCTTCATTAGAAGCAGAAAGCATATGTTGTGGGTCTTCATTAGAAGCAGTTCACAGTTTCTTGTTTTCCTATGAAAAAATAAGTTGTGGGTACTCATTAGAAGCACCTCTGCGTCGCACTTCTTATGAGTACCCACAACATATGTTTTCATGGAATAATGAGAAAAAAATTTATACAGTGGATTCTCTTTATCTTGACCCTTTATCTTGACCCTGCCTATCTCGAATAACCGCTTATCTTGAAGTGATAATCTGGTCCCTGTTTTAACATGGAAATCTAATAACAGATAACAAAATATTGTGGAAAAGAGGAGAAATTGCTCCTCAGGAGCAATTTCTCCTCTTTTTCATAATATTTTCAATATACCTCAAACTTCAGGAGTCAAATTTCATATTCGTTGGTGAAATGTGGCTGTTTGATTTATTTTTCCCTCAATTCTGCAATCCGATATATCAAGATATTGATATCTCGAAGTATTTCGGATATTTGCATTGTTTGACATTCTTAGCGTATTTTAAAGGCATAACCGGGTAGTCAGTAATTACTGTAAGCATAGTAAGGAGTTGTAGTGTTTGAATGTTTGAGGTAGTAACTAGTTATTGTAACTCGAGGAATTTTAATCATTTAAACATTAAATTTACTGTAGAAAAATAAATTCTAATAATTCAAACAGGCAGAAAATATTTTTTGCTGTTTGAATTAATTAGAGAAACTACTACTGTACTTGATTTTAGAAATCCATGCCGTGTTTGGGAGGTCAGCTTCTTCACCAGCTGCCACATGTTAGAAAATGGCTGCAACATCTAGTCACTCTTCCCAGAATTCAACACACTTCCTCTCTCTGTGGATACAACATGGCCGATCTGACACAGAGCTTGAAGCTGGAAAGTTCTGGAGATTTTGAAAGGGTTTCCTTCAGTATTCCAGAAGTGTCTCTAGATATTGAAGAAGAGGAGAATGAAATCAGGTATGTACAGCCTTCATGTTGGAGGCAGAGCTCTAATGCTGTGCATGCTGGCAAACCAATTCCAGCAGACAACATTTAAAATATCATGAATTTGTCATCTACTGAATTAGCCAAGAGAGTGGTAAAAGCTTTATATGTGAGTTGCAACTTGAGAGAATGTACATGTTGATATTTTAAGTGAAAAAGATGGCTTAGCAAAGAACTCACATGAATCATATAAAGTATTAATCTTTATTTTTTGTACATGTGCCAAATGGAGTCTCAGATCAGCCTGTGCATTACATAGTCTGATCAGAGTCTTTTCTGTCCCTCTTAAGAAACTGTTTGGGGAAGACTCTGATTGAAGTGTGTTTATGCCCTAGCTAATCTGAGTCTTCACTGGCTGCTCATGTCCAGAGGTATGTTTTCTTCAGTTGCCTCCCATGTTGTTTTGGAGTTCTGTTGGTACATGCTATTCATTTAACCCTTCTCCTGCTGAACCTGGATATATCCTGCCTTTGCAAACAGTGTAGATCCAGATCAGTTGGCTTCTGAAGAAGCCAACTGATCTGGATCTGCACTGTTTGCCATTAAGTATGTGAATTTGTATCAACAAACCAGATCAAGTAATCCGATTGGCTGAAAATCAGAAGTGGGAGTGGCAGCTTAATTTATTCAGCAGGACAAGGGTTAAGTGCTGTTGTTGGATATAGAGCTATCAAGCCATAGCTTGGAGGTGCTTATTTCCCTGAGTGAAGTGCATCTGTTGACATGCATTTTTGTGTAGAAATAAGAAAATTATCAATGAAAAGGAAGTGACTTATCTGGAGCTATGCTTATTGCAGTATGCATTATTATGAAATGTTATTAGTGATATTTTAAATTTTTAATGTTTGCCATGACATATTAACCATTGTCCTGCTGAACCTGGATATGTCCTGCTTTTGCAAACAGTGTGGATTCAGATCAGTTGGCTTCTTCAGAAGCCAACTGATCTGGATCTGTACTGTTTGTTATATAATATTTGACTTTGTATGAACAACTTTGATCAGTTATTCTGAATGGCTGAAAATAGATGTGAGCTTGGCATCTTATTTTATTCAGCATGACAAAGGTTATGTTTTTTAATGTTTGCCATTTTTATTCCTTTTTTTTTGTTTGTTTATCAGTCGAAGATCTCGTGGGAAGCACAAAGCCTTGAAGAAAGAGATAGCAAGAGTATTGAAGATTGCTCAGGTATGGTGTCTCAGTTCCTAGAATGTCCAGAATTACACAATATTATGCAAAAAAATGCAGTACCTGATGTCAGGTGTTTTGAACATTGCATATGTATGGGATCTCACATGCAAGGGTACTTGAGATTACAAAGGTTAATATCTCAAGGATAAGAGAATCGAAGATTACAAAGGAATGATTTCTCAGGTGCAAGCATATTCTCCAATACTCGGATATGGTATTGCAGATGTAAGAGAATAGATAACACGGGTATGGTATCTTGATACAAGCATACTTAAGATTCTAATGAGTACCACAACATATATACGTCGAGAAATAAGAAAAATATTATGTGGATACCCCCTCTTATCTGTAGCTATGAACAAGTTTTTTTGACTGTTTGGTGTTGTGTCTAATATAGTACTGACTGAACAGCAGTCAGTTAACCCTTCTCATGCTGAATAAATTAAGATACCACGCCCACTTTTAATTTTTGGATGAGTTTTTTAAAAAAAATCCATCCTTTAAAATGTCCATGCGGGCGTTTGCGTCAGGTGCATCCCAGGTTAACCTTTTTTCAAAGTTATATGATACCTTTATTCTTCAGTGGATTGCTTTCATTATATTTGGTAGGGATGAAGAGGAGGACCAGTACGTTTTTCACGTGCAAGAGAGACAACTCTCACTTTCTTTCTTATTTAAAAAAACCATTCTAAATGCTGTTAGGCGTTTTACTTGTTAGCCAATCAGATTACTTGATCCAGGTTGTTGATTCAAATTCAAATATTTAATGGCAAACAGTGCGGATCCAGATCAGTTGGCCTCTTCAGAAGCCAACTGATCTGGATCTACACTGTTTGCTAAGGCATAGCGTATTCGGGTTCACTTGGACTAGGGTTAAGTTAGTGAGTGATTTGCCGGCCTGTACACATCGGTAGAATCCACAAAATTAACATCCATTTCTTATAATTCCAACTCAGTTTGTTTACATTGAAAACATGAGTAAAATAACTCATTTTTATCGCACCTGCTTGTAGCAGGGTGCAATATAGGCGTCCAATTTTCCGTCCGTCCGTCCGTCTGTCAACATTTATGTCGACGTTCGACATTTATGTCAAAGTTAGTATTCTAATCAACTACAAGACTAAACAACCATCAAACCTTGCATGAAACATCTCCCTGACCTCCTGACTTTGTGTCAGTTTTTCCATATGTCTGTCCATTTGTCTGTCCATCTGTGAACATTTATGTCGTAGTTCAACATTTATGTCAAAGTATTTTAATCAACTACAAGACTAAACAACCATCAAACCTTGCATGAAACATCTCCCTGACCTCCCGACTTTACGACATAGGTGCCCACTTTTCCAATCGTCTGTCTGTTTGTCCGTCCGTCTGTCCATCTGTTAACAGTTCTGTTATGTCGAAGTTCTACATTTATGTCAAAGTTAGTATTCTAATCAACTACAAGACTAAACAACCATCAAACCTTGTATGAAACATCTCCCTGACCTCCTGACTTTGCGACATAGGTGCCCGCTTTTCCATTCATCTGTCTGTTCGTCAGTCTGTCTGTCTGTTAACAGTTCTGTTATGTCGAAGATAGACATTTACGTCAAAGCTAGTATTCTAATCAACTACAATTCTACAACAACCATCATACCTTGCATGGCACATCTCCCTGACCTCCTGACTTGGCAGGTATGTTGACCCAGTGACCTTGACCTATATTTTATGCTCCATTGACTTTGACACAATTTATGTTGACATTCCAGATCTTCTCAGCTATAAGGCGTACAACTACCAAACCTTGCATAGTGCTTCTCCTAGATGTACTGACTTGGCAGGTACCTTTACCCAGTGACCTTGACCTATATTTTGCGCTCCAGTGACTTTGACATATTTTGCGTCGACATTCGATATCTCCTCAACTATAAGGCCTACAACCATCAAACCTTGCAAAGTGCTTCTTCTCAATGTACTGACTTGGCAGATACCTTGACCTGGTGACCTTGACCTATATTTTGGCTGCAGTGACTTTGACATAATTTACACCAACTTTCCAGATCTCCTCAAGTGTAAGACCTCTAGCCACCAAACCTTGCATAGTGCTTCTCCTAGATGTACTGACTTGGCAGGCATCTTGACCCGGTGACCTTGACCTATATTTTACGCTCCAGTGCCTTTTACACATTTTACGTCAACGTTCAATATCTCCTTAACTATAAGGCCTACAACCATCAAACCTTGCATAGTGCTTCTCCTCAATGTACGGACTCCGCCGGTACCTTGACTGGGTGACCTTGACCTGTATATCGCGCTCCATTGACTTTTACGCCTTTTACGTCACCCTTCCATATGTCCTCAACTGTAAGGCCTTCAACCACCAAACCTTATATAGCACTTCTTCTCGATGTACTGACTCGGCAGGTACCTTGACTTGGTGACCTTGACCTGTATTGTGCACTCCAGTGACCGACACATTTTATGTTGATGTTCGGTATCTCCTCAAATATAAGACCTACAACCACTAAACCTTGCGTAGTGCTTCACCTCATTGCACTGGCTTGGCAGGTACCTTGACCCGGTGACCTTGACCTATATTTGACACATTTTACGTTGATGTTTGATAACTCCTCAACTATAAGGCCTACAACCACCATACCTTGCATTGTGCTTCTCCTTGATGTACTGAATTAGCAGGTACCTTGACCCGTGACCTTGACCTATATTTCATGCTCCAGTGACTTTTACACATTTTACGTCAACGTTCCATTATCATTGGGCTGTATGATACGAAAAGTCAGTGCTGAAGATATAGCCATTAGAGGGAATGGGACTGGCCTGGAATATATGTGCCCCACTAGGCACTTTGTCTACATTTTTTTCAATCCAATTTTCTGACTAAGCACTGCTAAGAATGAAATAAACTTATTTAATACTCTGATTGTGGCTCCTGTGACTTTTTTGCCCCAGCAGGTGCGATGACGCCTTCCGCAGAATTCATAAGGGGTTTTGATAGCCATAGCCCCAGATAAGGTTCTTTATTCAACCAAAGAGTATTGATATATGATGTGCAATGCATGAAAAGTTCCCATATATAATTTGAGGACAATACATGCCCTGATCAGCCTGTGCATTAGCACAGGCTGGTCTGGGCCTTTGTTGTCCTCAAACAGAACAGTGGACATTGTAGTATATGTTGAGGAACAGAAAATGCCCAAATTGGACTGCACAGATGTGCACGGTGATCTAGACCTATGTTGTTGGCAAAATGCATTAGGGCCCTTTTTGTGCATTGCACATCATATCACAATTCTCCCCAAAAACATACCTTGTGGGTACTCATTAGAAGTGCTTCGCCAAAGTGCTTCTAAGGAGTATTCAAATCAATTTTTTTTGTGGAGAAATAAGAAAATATTTACCTGATATCTTCTCTTATCTGGCTGTGTGGTCCTGATAATTTGGACAGTTACACCATATTTGTTTCCATCCATACAGGATGCCAGTCTTGTGCCAAATGTTGGTTCCCATCCTAGAGGTTCTAATATTCATGTCAGCTGGGATACAGTGCCTTTGGGAGCTCACCCAAAAGATGGTATGTACAGCTCACAAAGTTCTCTGCTGGAATCTTTTTGTCTCCATTTTTAAAGGGAGATCACTCTTACTGAATTTGATTTCCTGGTAAATGAGTCCCTTCTTAAAAGGGGCTACTCTTAACTCTTTCTCCGCCGGTAGCCACTTTTGTTGTCTGCTGATAACCTTTGTAAACAGTTTGGACCCAGAGCAGACCTGACCAAATGTCAGGCCTGATCTGGCTCCAAACTATTTGACACTCTTGATGTTATTCCTGAAAGATTTTTTGAAAAAGCGAATTTTGCATTGGTTAAATTAAAAAAAAAAATCCCCAGACAACAGAAAAGCATGCAAAATTACCTAGCATGTAAAGAGTTAAAGGAATAAAAGAATTTTCACATAATGGGGCTGTTCTTAAAGAAATGAATTTTCTCATAGGAAGATCAAATTCTTTCTTTAAGAGTAGCCCCTTTGAGAAGCAAGAGAAATGCTTTTGAGTAAGAGTGATCTCTCTTGATTTGAATAATTCTATTTAAGTCTATACATGTATATTAATACCTAAGGTATTTAATTGCTTTTACAGTGCATTTAATTTACTCGACTCAATATAGATAGAAGGTCCGTGCTTGGTAAATTTGGGAAGTTGTTTGTTTGCTACTAGAGCAAACAGTTTAGGCTGTTATCAGATGCTGCTCAGAGCAGTGCCTGATCAGGATCTACACTTTTTTTCTGATCATTCAGCACTTCTAAGCTCATCTGTACGAAAGTACCCGTAGAGCTATGGCATTCTCATCCCGGCATAGGCATTACTTAAAGTTTTATGTTAAAGTTTTTAAAAGGCTACAACTCTTGAACCTCTAGATAGAAGTAGTTTATACTTGCCCTGATACTAGATACTGGTCTGAAGCTCTATGCTGTGCCATTTCCATCCACAGGAGTAGCATTGAGGTTAAGGTCATAGACTTAGAAAAAATTTATGAGAAAGTTTTGATTAAAGTTTTTAGAGGCAAAGCAACGATTCAGGCGAGCTACGCTATCCTGCGACAGCCCTTATTTGGACACATCATAATGTAGTTAAATGGCCTCAGAGGACTTGATAAGGAGGAATATTCAGTGATAATTCTGGGATAATTTTTCTTATTTCTCCATAAAAACATATGTTGTGGGTACTCATTAGAAGCGCCTCAATGAGGTGCTTCTAATGAGTACCCACAACATATGTTTTTATGGAGAAATGGAGAAAATTATCCCAGAATTATCATGAAATACTCCTCCTTATCAAGTCCTCTGGACTTATTCAAATTTGAAGACAGATATGGTAAGGATATGGTAAGGAGCTAAGGTGTCTTAATTATTTAGGGTAAATATTGTAAAATTATGGTGCGGGGTTAGTCTTTGCTTTATTGCTTATATATTTGCATGTGTTTTACTCTCATCTGGTTATCGTAACTACCATTAATATATGGACACTGTAACTGTTTACCATACTTATAATATTTGAGGAATGTATTTACCCTGCTGCAAACTGACAAAAAAACAAACAAAACAAAAAAACAACAGAACACAACAAAAAAAAAAAAAAAACAGAAAAAAAACAACAACAACAAAAAAAAAAAAAGAAACAAATAAAAGAAACAAAGCAAAGCAAAACAAAACAGCTATTGAAAGCAAAGATACTTTTAAAGATCAGACAGTCAGATAAAGATCTTTTCTTTGACTACTCCACAGAACTGGCTCTCAACCAATGAAAGTGAAGGCACATGTGAAAATCAAATGGTAAAGATTAGACAAGCATTGCATTTGGATTTTTATCTGTGTGTTTTAAAGGTAAACTTGTAATGTTTGTCCAAGGAAAAATTTACCATTATCCATGTGAATATGATTAAATACATGCTGGGGAGGAGTCAGTTAACCCTTCTCATGCTGAATAAATTAAGATGCCACGCCCACTTCTAATTTCTGGCCAATCAGAATACTTGATCCGGATTTTTGATAGAAATTCACATATTTAATGAAAAACAGTGCAGATCCAGATCAGTTGGCTTCTTCAGAAGCCAACTGATCTGGATCTACACTGCTTGTTAAGACAGGGCATGATGTGTTTAGCAAGAGAAGGGTTAAAACAAGCAGAACTATCCTGCAGAATGATTGGAATCTTTGTTGATCACCTGTTTTGATTTGCAGAGTTACCTGAGAAGAGAGTAGGTAAAAAATGTGAACAGTTAGAGAACCTTGCTACAGCTGTGGAATCTCTTGCCAGACCAGGAGATGTCATTGTGGACTTCTGCAGTGGTGGGGTAAGCATAGCTCCAGGTAAAAGTGGGTATTCACATGAAAATTTCAAAGCTATTGATTTCAGTAGAAATTCACTGCAAACAGGGGAAGGGTGTGTCAAACTGAGAAAATGGACAAAGTTGAAGTTAGAGTAGTCATAAAGTACTTCTGTAAGAAGAGCATGTCCCCAAAGGAAATTCATGAAAACTTCATTAACCCTTAAACTGCCAATCACAACAATTGTCGTCTGCTTTGTCATCTGCTTGTGACTTTAAAAGTCATTTTTGCAAACCATGTGGACCCAGATCAGACTGGTCCACACTGTTTGCCTGTATGCAAAAATAGGTTTGAAAAGTTTGCAAGAATCTTCAGCAGACGACATAAACAGACAACATTTTCAGATGCAGGTTTCCTTGGCGTTTTAAGGGTTAAAACCCTAAAGAGGCTACTACAGATGAAAATGTTGAGCTTGTGCATAGTCTGATCTTGTGTGACAGGAGAAGCCTGCGTGATATAGCTGACAAATAGGCATAAGTTTTGGAGCAAATTCAGTCTATCTTGACTGATATCTTGAGGATGTCCAAGGTTTCAGCTAGATGGGTCCCCAGAATGTTGAAAAGCACCCTGGCTCACCCCCCTCCTAAGAAATTTAAGAGAGTTTCTTCAGCAGTGAAAATGATGGCCTCTGTTTTTGTGATAGTCAGGGCATTACCATGGTTGATTATCTTGAGGAAGATCACACTATAATTGGTGATTATTATGCAGAAGAACAAAGGCAGCTACATCAGGAGATTGTGAAGAAAAGAAGAGGAAAGTTGACTCCAGGGCCCAGTTGTTCAAAGCTTCGTTAGCTTAACGAGCTCGTTAAGGGTCATTTCGTTAACTGTTTTAGCGGATTCAATATACAATATTCTGATATTTTTTGCAAAAGCTACTCACATTTTTTCAGCAAAAAATTTCAGCATATTTGCATATCACTCGATGTAAATTTTAACGAATTGTTAACTAATGACATCGTTAGTTTTGAACAACTGGGCCCTGTTGTTCTGCTCTTGCAAGATAATGCACTGGCTAAGATGTCTCAAGTTGCTGTGGCTGCTTAGACTGAATGCAGCTTCGAGGTTCTTCCTCGTCCCCTGTGTTCTCCAGATTTAGCTCCTTCTGACTTCTATCTGTTTCAAAATCTGGAAAACTAACCCTCATGGTAGGAATTTTGGAAGCAATGAAGGTGGTATAGGTGCTGTTGATGAGTACTTGAGAGATCAAGAAGAAAGCCTCTATTTTGAAGGGATAAGCAAACTGGAACAGCATTGGAGAAAGTGCGACGAGGCAAAGGGAGATTATATCGAGAAGTAATTGCATAATTTCTGCTCTTGGTCATTCCCAAAGTACTTAGAACTTTCCGATTGTTCCTCTTGTTGTTGGTACTCAGGTGAAGCACTTATGAGGCACTTCTTTTGAGCACTCACAACATATATAAGTTTGTGAAGAAAGAAGTCGGATACAAATACATGTACTTTTTGGTTGAAAAAATAGCTTATTATCTAGAGCTATGATTTAATGCGGAATACTGTGTAAAAGTACATAAACATAGATGATTCTGATTGGACTGCATTTGTGCAAACTAATCAGGAATTTCTTTGTTGATGTATACCATAAGCTCCTGTTTTAGCTTGATGTGGCCTGTTTGGTCTTTTTCAGGGACATCTGGGAATTATCATAGCTTACCTTTTGCCACAGTGTAAGGTAAGTGTCATTTTAATCTTTGCCACTCTCTAGCAAATTCAACAGAAAACAAATTGATAATATTTTCTTATCTTCCTGAAAAATAGGCTTTGACATTTAATGCAAAAGAGACACTTTGCATGGAATGCCAAGGCCTATTGTTTGATATGAATAAGAAAACTATTTGAAAATGTCTGCTGAAATTTTAACCCAGCATGCTACCGGCAAGTGTAAATTGTAAAGCTTGCTGGATCAGCATACAATATATTAGTATTTGAAATGTTGACTTCAGCTACTAGCAGATACACTACAACCTCTTTATAACATGGTTCGTTATAACACGGTTTTGTATATAACACGATTCAAAGATGTATCCCAAAAATGTATAGATTATATTGAAAAATGACCATAAATGGTCATTTTTCAATATAATCTATACATTTTTGTTTTGATATAACACGGTTGTTTAAGTAACACGGTTTATGGTATGGACCCCAACAATAGTGTTATAAAGAGGTTGTGTTGTAATATTATCAGATATGCCTCTTGCTTTCCAGACTATATGACATGAGTATCATGTTGTTGTTTTTTTTGTTTTTTTTTTTTTACATCCTAAGGAAAGAGGTTATTCACATATTTTCTGGAGAAAATAGGAAAATATTACTGATATGTCATCTGAAAATTTAGTGATAATCATTCTAAAAACAACATTTTTTTTTTTTTTGCTATTTTTCTTTACAAATTATGACCATGTTTCTGACATTACAGTTATCTTCTTTTGAGACAATACTCTATGTATACTGACCCAAAAAAGAAATGCAACACATCTGAACTGAAAAAAAAAAAAAAAAAAAAAAAAAAGTAAGATTAACCCATTTATTCCTAGCATCCCATAAAAGGGACACTGGCAAACAGTGTAGACCCAGATCAGCTGCCATAGAATGCAGCGTCTGATCAGGGTCTACACTGTTTGCATAAAGTTCAGAAATTCCTACAAATACATAATAATAATGAAAACTAACCAGACACCCCCTGTACATGAAATGAACCTGTCCAAAGAGTTGAGGTAGAAGAGTCCACTAGACATAAATGGGTTAATACCTTATTTTTTTCTGTCACAAAAAAAAAAAAAAAATCTATACATGTTCACAATTTCTTGCATGTGTACTTCATATTGAGGAATAGCTCTTTCAAATATCCCTCATTTGTTGATTTACATGCACATTTTATACACTAAATCAGTTTTACAATCATAAGTCTAATACATGTAGTCTTCATTTCTTTCTATTTAGTAATGTTGAGTTTTTATCTGTTTTAAAGATCTACTTGGTGGAGAACAAGGAAGAGTCATTGATGAGGGCCAAACAGAGAGTTGATAAGTTGAACATGACTAATGTCATATTGTACCAGGTAGGTTGATCAGTATATGTGACTGGTTATATTGTACCAGGTAGGTTGATCAGGTGTATGTGACCAATGTTATATTGTACCAGGGAGGTTGATAAATTGTGACTGATGTCATATTGTACCAGATTGATTGATCAGTTGTATGTTACTATGTCATAAAGTCCCAGGTAGATTGATCATTTGTATGTGACTAATGTCGTATTGTATCAGATAGATAAATGTAATGCGATTCTGAATACTATATTGCACCATGTAGGTTGACAAAAAGAGCATGGATATTGTAATATTAAACCAGCTAGGTTGATAAATTGAGCTTGAAAGATTACCATAATGTGATATTATACTAGCCAGGTTGATAAATTTAAATTGGATAATGTCATATTGTTCCTGACAAACTGAATCTGTACTAGGTTTATTTAAATTGAACAGGATAAAGGGATTATTCAGAAGATTATTTGTGTTAGTTTTATACCAAACACTTCTTGTTGTAATCACTGGAAGTGCCTCAGTTATACCATAGAGTGCACAGGATATGTTTTGATGTAAAAATAGCAAAAAGAAACTACAGTTGAACTTTGTGGGTAGTTTGAGCACATAAAATAATGGTGGGTATGTTTAGTTTAGTCATTAAAATCATTTTGATGAGGTGATTTTAATGAATACACACAACATACATTTACATAGAATATTAAAACATCCCTTAAGATCCACTTGCATGTAATCCTCGTGAGAGGGTGTTGTGGTAAAGAAAGATAAATATCCGTTAATATTTGTTTTCTTGAGCTGTAGGAAGATTTCTTAGGAAAACAAAAATGAGTTAGAATCAACTACGGTAAACAAGCCATGGGTGGTTGATATTTTATGGAATTATATTAATGGTCCAGTAAATCTACTACTTTATGGGTCATGTTACAATCTGGTCTAATCTATTAGTGTATTCTACTGAGTAATTAGGTATACACTATTCGTGATGACATATTTAGACCATTTGGATTCTATAACACCCTTTTTAACTTAATGCAAAGCACTCTGGGTAAGATTTTCAGCAGATGACATATTGAAATATTTTTCTTATTTTTCCCAGAAACTGGTTTTGACATGTCATGCAAAATTGTCTTTAATGGAGACAATTTGCATGAAATGTCAAATCCTGTTTTCTGGAAAAATGTCATCAATTTGTTGTCTGATGAATTAGTCCAGGAAGTGGTAATGGTTAAACAGTGGGAGACCTTAACTCTTTACCATACTTGTCCTAAAATATCAACAAATCAATTTTACTACACATGTACCTGTTGATCTGTCTGATTGCTGGATGAGTGGCAAACATTGAGTCACTGATCAGATGCCATATTCTACCCAATAGTGCTTGCAGGCCTACCATTCATAAGTGAAAAATCAGGCAAATTAGAAAACTTCCAAGGTCAAGGAAAAGTCTGGGAATTTTTAAAGTTAGAAAAGTTTCTGAATTTAGCCTTAACCATATTATGAAATTTGGAAAGTAAATATACTCACTGAGGGTATGACCTAAGGAATGGACTATGAAATTATGTAAGAAAATGTCAGGTAAAACTGATTGTATGTCACAGAAATGTCAGGTAATTTTGAATCCCCAAGTCTGTGATACACCAAGCTTGTGTACATAGGCTTGTCTTGGAATACTCAATTGACATACATACCGGTATGTATGCCTTTAAGTGGAAATAGATACAGTGTCCAAATATTGATTATAATGAAATAAGCCATGCCAGGAGAAAAAAAGATCCTTATTGCATGAGTTGACAATGAAGGCCTGATCAGACTGTGCATCTGCACAGTCTGATCAGGGCCTTCATTGTCCACTCAAAGAATGATTGGTTACTATAAAATATGCTGATAAAATGAGAAGACCTTGATCATGCTGCATAGATGTGGTGTTTGATCAGGGCCTTTGCTGTTCATATATCAGCAGCGCCATATGAAAATGTCTTCATGTATATGTAGACAGGGAAGACCCAGATCAGCCTGTGCATCCATGCAGTCTGATCAGGGCCTTCGCTGTCCACAGACAGAATCATTGAATACTATAGAATGTTTCAATAAAGAGCAAATGCATAGATGATACTTTGCACATGTGCAGAATGATGCGAGTCTGCACCTTTTGTGCATGCTCGAAGGCTTTTTTTTTGCTTGACAAGGCCCATATAATAATAAAAAAGAAGACATTTTCTAACCTCTGTCTTCTTCCTCTGATTCCTATAAAGCTGAAATCTTTTACATGTTCTTCATACCACAGTTGCTTTGAGAAGTGGTGGATGGCCCATATGATAAGGACTCCTTTTCCTCATGTCATGGCCCATAATTGTCTGTTTGCAGTGTAACATGGATTACTTTGAAGGCCCTTTTGACATTGGAGTATGTTTACATGCCTGTGGTGTAGCCACAGATATGGTATTGCAGCAGTGTATTGAGAGAAAGGCTGCATTTGTTATCTGCCCTTGTTGCTATGGTAGTATCAGAAACACTCACCTGATCACCTATCCCAGAAGTCAGTGTTACAGGGAGACCACTCTTACTGATAAGGTATGGTGTATATCATGATTGTTTTTCTTGTGGTGGCTTTCATTAGGAGATGCAGCTGCAGCAAGCAATAAAGGTTCCAGAAATGTAGATTCTGATATCCTGCACATCAGTACAGTCTTGACAAGGGCCTTTGGTCTTTGTTCTGTTTATACATTCTACAGTATCCACAGATTGGATAACTGATTAGTTACAGTAAATGTTCTAAAATTTCGAACACCAAAATGTCTGACAAAATGACATATGCAAACAGTGCACTCCCAGATCAGACTGCTGAAGGAGCAGTCTGATCAGGGTCTACACTGTTTGCCATTCCACTAAGTATTTTAAGAAACAGCTGCATAAAAAGCAAAATTTAAGCCAAAATAGTATGGAATAAAGTGTTCGAAATTTTAGGACATTTACCGTAATGCTAAACACATATGTTATTATTACAGTCACATGACCTGATGCTCAGTATCATGCCAAGTGCATGTTTCCCAGATCACAGACTGGATCACAGATGACAGGCATCTTATATGATCCAGAGCTCTAGGTACATTCACAAGGCAAAATACAGAGCATCAGACTGTAGAACTAATTAGGGGATAGCTGTACTGAAAATTTTACATTTGAGGAGGTCGTCGTCACCGTAAAACGAAATTTCCAACCATAAAACCGACGATATACCTCCCCAAATGAAAATTTTCATAATGGTTACCCCCATTTTAATGCACTTTGTCAGCTTTAAAACCACTTAGGAACCTCTAATGCTTGTTTTCTAATCATTTGTTTTGTTAAAAAAGTTTCACTGTTTGCACAAAGCGGCAAGCGTTGTTAGCTGTGTAAAACAAAATGCCAGCCAATGAAGTGACATTACGAGATGACATCGGTGTCTGACAGTATATCGCAGACTGTACCGCCACAAATTCTTTACATTATCCATTCAGACTTCAAGTTGAGTGCAGTAGAATGTGTTTATTATATACCTTGAGAATTAACTCATCAAGCATTATTCACATCAGCAACTGATGATATGTAAAATATTTTTTTATGCATTTTCTTTTTGAGAAAAGACTTGACATTTCATCTGAATCTGCTGCTATGCTTTATTTTTGGGGAAAAAAAAGAATGTTTTCTGCTACAATTTTGAAAGCTACTTTAAGGGCTGAAGGGTTAAGTAAAATTGATTTTACCAGAGCTGGTCTGTTTACCCAGTTTGATATGTTTTTAATGGCCATTTTGGTGCAGTTAAAAACGTAGGAACGTTACAAGCCTTAATTGTGATAGGGATCTGGAAAAATTGAAACTCAATTTACCAGGGCCCAGTTGTTCAAAGCTAACAATGTCGTTAGTTAACGATTCATTAAAATTTACATCGAGTGATATGCAAATATGCTGAAATTTTTTGCTGAAAAAATGTGAGTAGCTTTTGCAGTGCAAAAGCTACTCACATTTTTTCAGCAAAAAATATCAGAATATTGTGTATTGAATCCACTAAAACAGTTAAAGAGATGACCCTTAACAAGCTCGTTAAGCTAACGGCGCTTTGAACAACCGGGCCCAGGTTTTTTTTTTTTTATTAGACTGTAAGAAACTTAATATTTATTAGCAGAGAAATGTTCATGCTCAGCTATGTTTAGCAAGTAAGCAATTGCAGTTGTTAGTAATTTTAGATTTATTCGCAAGAGAAATTTCATGCTCAGCTGAGTTGAGCATGAAAAAAAGTTTTATAACCTCGGGACCTGGTCTGACTGCATATTGTCTTATCTGAGTCTTGCCTGAAATGGTCTCATTCACCATAAACGATCATAAAATATAAACTGTTGATATTTTCTGGTCTTATGTGATCATGGAATCCATTCCAGGATTTTTTAAAATTAATGTGAGAGTCACTGATGAGACCAGATGGACTGAAACTAGTTACCATACATAGCAACAGATAGGATGCTTTTTTCATCCTAAAAATGCTGATATCTTTCTTATTTCTCCACAAAAACATATGTTGTGGGTACTCATTAGAAGCGCCTTGGCGAGGCGCTTCTAATGAGTACCCACAACATATGTTTTAGTGGAAAAATAAGAAAACTATTATGTGGATACCCCTCTTAGCTGTAGCTATGACCATAGTCTGGCCAAGGAAATAGACATATAAGCACTTTTCATTTTTATATGTTCATTGCTGTCAGTGGGCCATCCCTTTAAGAAGTTATTTCAGGGAATCAATACACTTTCAAGGGGAGACAACTTCGTTGAAATTGTTTTGTCTCCTTTCTGAAAAAGGGTCTACTCTAAAAGGAAATAATTTACTCCCCTTCTCAGAAGGGATCTTGGGTGTAGGAAAGCAAACTGGAAGTCACAAAAATTGTCTCCCTTGTATGGCAGAAAATAGTACCAAGTGTATCCAGTGCCCTTGTTCTCTTAATACAGGTTAGTTTTCAAAGTTTTAATGGCTTCATAGCAAACGGTGGTATAATCTTTAGCCTTTACTACTCTAGGCAAATTCAGCAGACAACAAATTGATGATGCTTTTCTTATTTCCCCAGAAAATGGGCTTTGGCATCCTTAGGAGACAATTTGCATGAAATGTCTTATCCTGTTTTCTGGAAAAAGTAAGATTTTTTTTTTTCTAAAACTGTCATCTAAAGTTTTTACCCATTATGTAAGGTTGTTGGAATATAACGATTATTATGTTTTTCTCTATCAACAGGATGTGATTATTCTGGGTCACGCCGCTGATCAGACAGAATTTGATGCTCCACTGGTATCTCAAGGTCGTCTGTGTATGAATCTTGTGGACACGGACAGAGCTCTCATTGCTAGGGAACATGGTTACCAAGTAACACTGTGTTCCTTGCAGCCGCTGACTTGTACACCAAAGAATAATCTGCTCATAGGAAAACCAAAATCTTGATGATCGACCTGAGCAAACAGTGTAGACCCTAACCAGATGCCGCAGATGCGGCATCTCATCAGGGTCTTCACTGTGTGCCACTCGACTTTTAGGCACTTTTACAGGTAGAAAAATGGAGTTGTGCAAATTTTAGGACAAGTATGGTAAATCCATATATGATATTTCAAAACCCTAGCATGCCTTGTTCCTGTCTGTATGAAAGGACTCGCGGACGATAGTATGGTATTTTGTGTATTCTGTGAAATGCTTCTAATGATTTTTATCCACAGCAAATGTCTTTGGATGGAAAAGAAGAACTTGTCCAGAATTTTGAATAGCTGTTGCTATATTTACCCTATTTAATGCATTTACATCAAGAGGACTCTTCTACAACACTTTGGACCAGTCTATTTTTTAATAGCAGGGTGTCAGGTTAGTTTTTATTACTATGTTTTATAGAAATGCCTGTATTTTTTTGTTAGTTTCTTTATAAAAGCATATGTTGTAGGTACTTATTTGAATTGCATTGACAAGTCAATTCAAATGAGTACCCACAACATATGACTTTATAAAGAAGTAGACAAAAAGTTCATTGGCTGTAATCTGAAAACTATACAGAGTTGCTTGCCTATGAACTTATAGGGGTATGTGCGGTAATTAGGTTGAGTACGGTATTGATAATGGAGACATAGTAACAGTTCTTCACATTGAACTTATTTACTCTAAGTATTGGGACAGACAGGCCTGAGTAAACAGTGTAGACCCAGATCAGATGCCACAGAATGCCAGTTTACCAGGGCCCAGTTGTTCAAAACTAACAACATCGTTAGTTAACGATTCGTTAAAATTTACATCGAGTGATACTCAAATATGCTGAAAATTTTTGCTGAAAAAATGTGAGTAGCTTTTGCAGTGCAAAAGCTACTCACATTTTTTCAGCAAAAAATATCAGAATATTGTTTATTGACGCCACTGAAACAGTTAACGAAATGACCCTTAACGAGCTCGTTAAGCTAACGACGCTTTGAACAACTGGGCCCAGCTGTTTTTAGACTCATCAGCAGGCATGAAAATGAACTTGTTGATTTTTTTAGAAAAAGTATGGTAAGGAAATAAGACATTCTCAATACTTGGGGGTAAATATGGCATGCAAAATGTCTAGATTCAGACCATCCTGTGCATATGCACACACTTATCAGGGTCTTGTTTTGTTACATTCTAGATTCTGTAAGCAGACAGTAATGGCCCTAGTGCAGATGTGCAGCCTGATTTGGGATTTCATTGTCTATGCTTGTAATTTCAGCTTCAGATAAGAAAAATATAACCCCTAAAATATTTTTTTGTTATTTCTGCAAAACAAAAACAACAGTAAAAAAATATGTAGTATTCAGTATTCACCAAAATATAATTCTTATTCTTCACAAAAAACATATTGTATCTTAAAATATTTTTTTTATTTCTCCACAAAAACATATGCATTTATTGTGAATACTTGGAATTGCCTTTATGAGGCACTGCTAATGAATAATGTAAAATTAATTGTAATGAGTACATGTAAAATTATTTGTGGAGAATTAAGAAAATATCAGAAATTATTGGTTTATAAAAAAATGTGTCCCAATTATTTTTTGAGGATTTATTTTCACTACTCATCACGAAAACATGTCTATTTAATTTTGACTCCCTTAAACCCCACTTTTATATAATAAAACTGGGGTTTACAGGGGTATACATTATTTGTCTTATTTCTGCTCAGAAACAGAGGCGGTTTTAACGAGTACCCACAATCTATGTTTTGAACATAAATATGAAAAATATCAGAATTTTTTATCTGAAAATTTTCATTTTTTGGTGGTAAAATTTTCAGTATATTTGAATAAGGATGTTTTCGTAATGAGTTGGTCAAAATCAGTTAAGTATTGGAAAAAGCCAACAATTTTGTAATTGTAGTATTGGAGAAAGAGACAAAAAATTCTTTTCTGCTATTTGAATAGGCATGTTTTCGTAATGAGTTGGTCAAAATCAGTTGAAGTATTGGAAAAAGACAACAATTTTGTAACTGTAGATTGGAGAAAGAGACAAAAAATTCTTTTCTGCTGGTAGTATGTATCATTTGTTTGGTAAAGTAGTTTCTCCACACCTTCCTCTGTAGTCCACTCTTAGCTCTGGATTTTGACACTTTGCTATGCTTAGAAAACAACCATTGCCTGAAAAAAGAAAATATAGGGCAATCACCTATCATTAACCCTGCTCCTGCCTTTGCAAACAGTGTAGATCCATATCAGTTGGCTTCTGAAGAAGCCAACTGATTTGAATCTACACTGTTTGTCATTAAGTATGTGGATTTGTACCAAAAAAACCCCAAAAAAACCTGGATCAAGTAATCTGGTTGACTGAAGATCAGTAGTAGGTGTGGCATTTTAATTTATTCAGCATGGCTAGGGTTAACCAGTTCAGGTATTGGCTACATGTACATTGTAGAAAACAGCTACCTGGAGTACTCTTAGGTATTCAGACAGACTGGCCTGAGCAAACTGTGTAGACCCAGAGCAGATGCCACAAAACAGGGTATCTGAACATGCTATGCTCCACACTACTTACAACTCATCTAGCAGTTTTTAAACACATCAGCAGGTAATAAGATGGACTTGTTCAAACTGGAGGAAAAATATGGTAAGGAGTTGAGGTGTCCCAATAACTAGGGTAAATACAATATTGCCAGGTAACAGAAAAAGTGAATGAAAAAACAGGGGGATGTTGCAATTCATTGCTGCTAAAATGACAATATAAAGTCCAAATTTGGAACAAAAATAAGATATTTTGATGGCCTAAACTCAATTTTGCATGTGTTTAGTAATGTTTTTCTCCTAGAAAAGTAGGAGGGGCATTTATGAGAGAGGGGGCTTATATAAGAATAAATAAATAACTAGCAATATCAGAACATAACTACCAAATTTAGCATGCTGGACGAATGCACAGTTCTTTCTCAGCAGCACGTACTACCCAGCAAACACACAACGTCCAAACAACGTTGCTGCAATGTCGTGACGTTGCAGCGATGTTGTAATGACATTGTTGCGACGTTGTGTGTTTGCTGGGTAAACCCCAAATGTTTGAATGAAAAATGGTGAAGAGCAGGTGCATGCAAGCTGAGTAAACATCCCTAATTTGAGTAAATTTTGTGTTCCCAAGTCTGACCCATTTAAGTTCTATTGTGGATGTAGAGAATGATATGATGCGCAATGCACAAAAAAGGTCCTTATGCATTTTGCAAACAACACAGGCCCCGATCAGTCTGTGCATTCATGCAGGCTGATCTCAGCCTTTGTTGTCCACTTACAGAATCAATGGATGCTGTAGTATGTCGACGAACAGAGAATGTCCAAATCAGACTGCATGGATGCACACGCTCATCTGGACCAGTGCTGTAACCATATGGCATAAGGGCCTTTATCATATGTCGTCGCTATTATTTAAGAAATAATTTTTCGCTACTGTGCATTATCGCGAATAACGCATGGTGTTGGAGGGCAGATTGCAAAGTATTAATTCATGACGGCGAAGCCACAATGAATTAATATTCATATCTGCCCGACAACACCATGCGTTAGTCGCACGCTTCCGCCCAGTGATTTGGTGCATAATAAATCACTGGATTTCTCCATTGCTTATATAAGCGCGCTGTGTTAGAATCAGTGGATAACGTCATGTCATAAAAATGATATTACGACGTTTAGTTACAAAACACATATCACCACACCGTCTGTGATAATGTTATGTCTTCTGTTGAAAAACTGTTCAATCTCTACAGCCCTACAGTTTAAAAGTCATATGATAAACAGAATCTTACATTCCTGGTCATTTTATATGAAATGACCACTCATGTAAGATTCTCTATGTTTTTCTACCACTTGTGCATCATATGATAATGAATCTGTGCAATTTTCCTATGTTCAAAGACACATTTTTTTTCACTTGAAGTAGCCTTGACTGTGACACTTTATAGCCTCTGTATATGGTAGCAATCAGTAAAGACCATGACCTCAGAGCTGCAGTCTAGTCAGATCTGTATCTTTGCTAGTTTGTTATTTCTATATGCACACAAACTTCTTTATAACCCTACCAATTATACATTGTAGCATGGTTTAGGATAAAACAGTTAAAAACTGGACTACACAAGTATTGTATCAAAACAAAACTGTATAGATTATATAGAAAAATGGCCATTTATGGTCATTTTTTTTATATAATCTATACATTTTTGTTTGGTTAGATTACACAGTTTATTGCTTTGAATCCAAGCTAAAGTGTTAATAAGAGGCTGTGGTGAAGGATAATGATGTTGATGGTTTGGTGTTTTACATCCCTTTCAACATTATCTAAGTCATATCGAGACAATGGAAGGGTGGTAATGAAAGGCTCTGTGCAATGATGCGCCATACAGTCATGAGCTGAATTCTGCCTCAAACAGGGGACCTACTGATCCAAAGTCGGGAACCCTAACCACTTGACCATCCGGGTGCTTCTTGTGAATTATTTCTCACACTCTTCCATGATAACTTACTGTATGTTCTCCCATCTGTTCCACACACTGGGTCATAAAGAGTTATACAAACACGATCCTCACATTTGGATATAGTACACTTCCCTTTGTGAACAAACTCAATGGAGTAGTCTTTACACATGGCTATCTTCAGTTCACACATATTTCCTGTAGGGACAAATGTGAAAAAAAAAATACAATATACAGTCAAATCTACATTACATCAAGTTATCATCCTAAAAACGAAAACAGGGGTGTGTCTCGGGCACATAACTCCGTCAAAATTTGACGAAATTTGCCCATTAGCAATCCCAAACCAGATCTCTACAATATCAATGCACATACCAAGTTTGGTGGAAATCCATTGATGTTTACTCAAGATCATCCGGAAATGAAATATGGACGGATGGACGGACGGATGTACGACTGAGGGACAGACACACGAACGTCCACCGTGAAACCATAATATCTCGTCACTATCGTGTGGCGGGGTATAAAAACTAGAAACTGCGACATTCTTAATGCTTATCATACTGGGTTAAAATTTCAGCAGACGACAGTTTGAATATCTGTCTTATTTTTCCAAGAAAATCGGCATTGTCATTTCATGCAAATTGTCTCCTTAGGAGACACTTTGCACGAAATGCTGAAACATATTTTCTGGAAAAAATAACTGATTAGACAATTTGTAGGAAATGTTAAAGCCTATTATCTGGGAAAAATAAGAAAAATGCCATCAGTTTGCCATCTACTGATTATGCCCATAGAGTGAAAATGGTTAAGTATCACCTCTATAAAGAGACCACCTGTTGTTAAATGCCCACTTTAAAGATTTTAAAGATAAATATTATTAAAATATGTTCATTTTGACCTTCATGAAAGGAAGCCCACACCTTTAAAAATAACATTTATGGCTCCCTTGTCTCTTACACTGGTTTGTAAAATATCATCAATTTGTCGTCAGATGTATTAGGTCAGACAACAATAAAAGTTAAGCAATATTTAGTGGGATGAGGGTGTAGATTGTCTGAACATCATTTAGGATAAACTGTCAGTTTTTGTCAGAGTTATGGCCCTTTTTCCACATAGCAATTTTCCAGCTTATAACTAGTTGGTTTGGTGTTATTTATGGCAAGCCATTTTACTATTTATTCTATAAATCAGATATCTGATTTAATATATCAGTTATCTTATATAATATATAAGATATCTGATATATTATATTAGATATCTTATATAAATAAGATATCTTATATGTCAATTAAGATATCTTATATGCTATATAAGATATCTGATATGCTATATAAGATATCTTAATTGGCATATAAGATATCTTATGTGCTATATAAGATATCTGATATGCTATATAAGATATCTTATATAGGATACAAGATATCTTATTTACTAAAGAAGACGTTAGTTCAATTAAATAAGATATCTCATTTAATATATCAGATATCTTATTTAGTATATCAGATATCTATATTAATATATTAGATATCTTATTTAACAAATAAGATATCTTATTTAACAAATAAGATATCTTATATGTGGAATTAAATAAGATATCTAATATGATATATCAGATGTCTTATCGGATATAAGATATCTTATAAAGGATATAAGATATCTGATATACTAATTCAGATATCTTATATCCTATATTAGATACCTTATATCCTATATAAGATATCTGATACAATGTATAATAAATAGTAAAAATGGCTTGCCAGCAAGCCGTTTTACTATTTATTCTATAAATCAGATATCTGAATTAATATATCAGATATCTTATATAATATATAAGATATCTGATATATTATATCAGATATCTTATATAAAATATATATTTTATATGTCAATTTAGATATCTAATATACTATATAAGATATCTGAATTGACATATAAGATATATGCTATATAAGATATATGCTATATAAGATATCTCATATAAGATATAAGATATCTTATTTACTAAAGAAGATATCTCATTTATTCAATCAAATGATATCTCATTTAGTATATCAAATATCTTATTTCGTATATTTGATATCTTTATTAATAAATTAGATATCTTATTTAACAAATAAGATCTTATATGGTAAATTAGATATCTTATATGCGGAATTAAATAAGATATCTCATATATCAGATATCTTATATAGGATATAAGATATCTAATATAGGATATAAGATATCTGAATTATTTTATCAGATATCTTATATCCTATATTAGATATCTTGTATCCTATATAAGATATCTGATATAATATATAAGATATCTATTTTGCTTAACAAATAGTAAAACGGCTTGCCATAGTTATTACTACTTAATTTGCCAACCATTTTGATGAGATACCACAGAGATTTTGGATTCAGACAGATATATAGAGAGAAACAAACATTAAGCCTAAGAACCACTGGCTGAGACACCCAACTACCATATTCGATCTAATTACCGCACTGTGCACACAGGTTTTTCAAAATTACTAGAAAACCTTTCAGGAGATATGTACCTTATAAGGGCACACTTTAAAGAAAGAAGATTAGCAGAGCACTTCATGAGAGGTTTATTAATGATGCTTACACAATATTTGTTTTTGGTTGTTTTTATAGAAGCATATGCTATGGGTACTCATTTGAATTGCCTTGACTTGTCGAGGCAATTCAAATGAGTATGCCCAATACATGCTTTTAGAAAGAAGTACAAATAATGGGCTGTAACCTGAAGACTATGAATGTGCACTTGTATGTGTGGTTTTTAGGACGAACGTGGTAAGTGGATAACAGAACGCGGCATCTGATCAGGGTCTACACTGTTTGCCACTCATCCAGCAATATTTTAAACACATCAACAGGAACAGACTGTTACAAATTATAGGACAAGTATGATAAGGTGTACCAATATTAAATGATAATAAATACGGTACCCATTCCTAGTGTATGCAATGAACACTTTTATGACTTACCATATGTTTTGCCGTTGCTAGCACACACAGGTCTGTAAATCTTGAAACATGGCCGGTCACAGTTGTCTTGAAATGGTGGCAGTGAAAGTCCAGATGCCACTAGAAAACAATAAAGTCACAAGCAAAGTGAGACAAATGCTCTTCATGCACATACTGTATTCGACTTAATTACAGTCAACCCTCTTTATACCGACACTCGATACAACGACAAAATTCGTTTTAACCCATTAAGCGCCAGTCACGACTATTGTCGTCTGCTTTGTCTTCTGCCCGTTACTTTAAAAGTCATTTCTGCAAGCAGTGTGGACCCAGATCAGACTGATCCTTTAGGAGCAGTCTGATCTGGGTCCACACTGTTTGCCTGTATGCAAAAATAGGTTTGAAAAGTTTGCAAGAATATTCAGCAGACGACATAAACAGACGACATTTTCAGATGCAGGTTTTCTTGGCGTTTTAAGGGTTAACGATAATTTGACGGGCACAAAACCTTTCCTCAGAAAGTGACAGCTGATCAGAAATTGTGCAAGAATTTTAATACTGCGAGAAACAAATGTTTTGGATATTTGTTAGAATCGCATCCGAAACATGTTCTATGAGGTAATAAGGACAGCATAAGGCCTCTCTTACATATCACTCTGCCCAGTAAAGATTCTTTACAACAAATGCATTTTATTCGCAATACATGTATGTTTGGGAATAATACTGTCGTTGTAACGAGGGTTCTCTGTACCGCACTGTGCTTTTAGTGTTTCCAAAATTACTGAAACCACACACACACACACACACACACACACACACACACACACACACACACAACAACAACAACAACAACAACAACAACAACCAACAAAAAACAATAAAAAAATCCAGTAGCAAAATATCCACCTAATAACAGAACTAAAACAGGTCTTGCGCACACAAAACAACAAAAAACTAGTAACAAAATATCCACCTAATAAGAGCACCTTTTAACTCTTTATAGCACTGGCTAAAATTTTCAGCAGACGAAATAATTTTCTAAGTTTCCCCAGAACTAAGGTTTTGATTGGAGACAATTTGTATGAAATGTCAAATCCTGTTTTCTGGAAAAAATGATCACCGATTTGTCGTCTTCGAAATCCTGGAGTGTGGTAAAGGTTAAAGGGAAACGCAATATAAGTTGTAAGTATATCTTGGAGTAAAGTGCTTAACAAACCATTTATTTTGATGCAGGAGTTTTCAAAATCGGACTAGAAATAAGGAAGTTATGGCGGTTTGAATATATGTAAAATGACTGTCATGAATGCCGCCATATTGTATCCTTTGTGACGTCATACAGCCCAAATTAAATATGCAAAACCTAATTATAAAGGCTTTTAAAGAATAATTCTGCTTCAGTTTTTTTTTATAATCCTTTCATTCCAATGACAAGCAATCATTTCCCCCAAAATAAATAAATTTTATGAGAATAACTACCTTTATGAAACGAATTTTAATTTTTATGAAACCTCATTAAATATTCAAGATGGCGGCGCCCATTCCACCAATGTTAAAATATTCAATTGTCTATAACTTACTTAATTTTACACCGATTTTGATCAAATTTGTGTCAAAATTTATCGTTTGTAAAGTTCTTTACTCTAAAGCACAATACAGTTTAAGGTTGCGTTCCCCTTTAAAGAAAGATTAGCAGAGGTCTTCATGAAGGGCGTATTTATAATTATGCTTTTGCGGTATTGTTTTCTAATTTTCTTTTTAATGTTGTGGGTACTCATTTGAATTGCCTAGAATTTATAAAGAAGTCGATAAAAGTACATGGTCCCCATTTTCTCATGGTATAGGTTTCCTTTGGGTCATCGAATTTGTGTTATTCCATCTGGGCTAGACTTTAGAATCTGTCCGCCATCATTTACTGACTTAAGCATATGAGTGTGCACACCTGTCCACTACACTAAAGGTTAGGGTTAATTAGAGTTTGGTTACTGATTGTTAGGTTTAGGTTAGGGTAGTTGTGGGATCATAGTTTATGTATATCTGGAATATTTACAAACGGTTAAGGTAAGATTAAGTGACGGACAGATTCTAAAGTGCCGACTTATGACTTCCGCGTTAGGCTTTTGTGATGCCATTCAAAATGGCGTCCAACAATAATACAACGTTGAAAATGATGTTCAAAAATAGTTTGGCGATTTTCTGACTGTCACCTGGAAACATTTGAAGAGGTAGAGGTAAATTTAAAAAAAAACAAATAGTGTTTTCTTCTGTTTATAAGTGGTGAATTTGCCGCATAATATTTGCACAAAAAGCTGAAATGCTTGTCCACTAAAAAACGTTAAAATGGCTTGCCGCGAAAAGTTGCCGTTTTTTCCCACATTTAAAAGTTGTAGACTTACCAAGAGAAATAAGAAGCCAAAGAATTCTCAACATACTCATATTTCTTCTTGCCTTCTTTGTCCTGGTATGATAAGTTGGGAAAGGCCTACACTTCCTCTTTTATTTTTATGTTGTTTACGGATGTGGTGAGTATTTGTGAGTATTTGTACTTATTTATGGCAGCATTAGTGCATGACAGTAAAATACTGTTTATGTAAGACCATACATATACGAGGGGAGTTCAATAAGTTCGTAGAACTCGGGGTTTAACTCACAGATTGGAAGATGGTTTCAACATTATTTTTCAATATAATCCCCCTTTACTTCAATGCATTTGGCCCACTTTTCTTTTAAGCAGTCTATGCCTTTGAAATAAAAGTCGTCTATCTGGTCCTCAAACCAAGCCTTTGTAGCAGCCTTGAGCTCATCATCGCCCCGAAATCTCGTTCCACGCGTGGGACTTCAAATTTCAAAACAGATAACAATCACTTGGGGCCAGGTCTGGACTGTATGGCGGGTGATTTAACTGCTCGAACTTGCACTCATGAATAGCCGCTTGTGCAACTCTGGACTTGTGCACAGGGGCATTATCATGCAAAAGAAGGACACCAGCAGCTAGCTTTCCCCTTCGGTTTTCTTTAATAGCAACCCTTAAGTGTTTAATGACATTGGCATAGTATTCTCCTGTAACTGAAGTACCAGAAAGCTTGTAATCTATCAATATAATCCCTTTGGAGTCCCAAAACACCGTGGCCATTACCTTGCTGGCTGATGGTTGGGTACGAAATATCTTAGGTGGGGGTGAGCCAGGGTGCTTCCATTGCATGGACTCTTTTTTAGTATCTGGGTCCCAGTGGTGAAGCCAAGTTTCATCTCCTGTTACAAGACGAGTGTGAAAGTCTTCTGGATTGGCATTGTACACTTCCAGAAGTTCTTGACTTGACTCCACCCTTTGCTGACGATCTTGCATGTTCAGGTTTCTGATTACCAACCTGGCAGATACTTTTGACATGCCTAAATGTTCATGGATTATAGTGTAAACACTTCCATTAGAAATACCACATTCTGAAGCAAGTTCGGCAATTTTGATTCGGCGATTGTTTAGCACAAGTCTCTCAACACGGTCGATCATCTCCTGGCTGATGACATCAGCAGGGCGACCTGGCCTTGGGTCATCTTCTAATGAGTCTCGCCCACGTTTAAATTCTGCTGACCAATTTGCCACTGTCGAATACTTTGGGCTACTATCACCATACACATCAGCCATGCACCAATGGATTTCTTTGGCCTTTGCACTCTCCTTAGTGAGGAACTTTATGACTGCTCTGAACTCAATATTCTAACTTTTCATTTTTGCCTATGGGTATAGGTTTTTAAACAAAAAGTAAGAGCAAAAAAATGTACGTATTGACTGAACGGCTGTTATCATTCAACTGACAAAGGATTACCCTGCACAAAAATGAAAAAAGAAATCTTGAATTGTATAGAAAAATACCGAGTTCACCGAACTTATTGAACTACCCTCGTACTTCCGGGTGCAAGCTTCAATGATGTTATTTCCTAATACTTAATCACCTAAACAAATGAGTCACATCACGCGAAAGGGCCTTCATTTCAGCTACTGTATTTTTCCTACATATGGGTACACCTTACCATACTTGCCCTAAAATTTGAACAATAAAAACTGTGCGTAACATACGTAAATTATTTATGATAAAGTGTTATTAACATAAAATGCTTTGTTTTTTACCATAGGTGCTGCTCTGAAAGCCTCTCTTCCTTTAAGAGTAGGCCCTATTTGGGAAGCGAATCTAGGCATAGTCTTCAAGATTTTTTCCCGAGTGTGCGTAAAAATAGTTCCGTTCTGGCTACGCCACTTATAAATAGACTAAAAGGGATAGCCCTTGAGAGAATGAACAGACTCACAGCTAATGTGTCAAATTTTCTGGGACAGACAAGTTAGTTTCGGCTAATTAGGCATCATCAGCACTTGACCTTTATATAAAATTAAAAAAAAAAAAAAAAAAAAAAATCAGCAATGGGCTCAGTGATCACAAAGGACCAGAAAATATATAAACTACATTATAATGAAGTACGAGGAGACGTTTTACGGCACCCGCACAGAACTAACACCAGCTGTTGAGAAGATGAACGGATTCTAAAAGGACTGACCCTTGACAGCAACGATCGCACTCATACGTTCAGGGGGGTCGATTAAATCATATTACCATACTTACTCTATGTATTCGGACAAACAGGCCCGAGCAAATAGTGTAGACCCAGATCAGACGCCGCAGAACGCGGCGTCTAATCAGGGTCTACACTGTTTGCCACTCATCCAGCAATTTTACACACATTCACAGGTGCTAAATGGACTTGTTGAAGAGAAGTATAAGGTAAAGTGTCCCAAATTTATCAAATGCATCCAAAATTTCCTTGAAAATGAAATTTTGAGTTAAAGTTGGTGGGGAACATTTGACCCCCCTGAACCCTCTCTGAATCCGCCCCTGTAAGTTCATTTTACTACCTGTTGATGAGTATAAAACTGTTGGTTGAGTGGCAAACAGTGAAGACCCTGATCAGAATCTGTTTTCTGTGTAATCTGAATGGCTATAAAATGACATGTGACGAACGAAAGGCTGTGTAGATACTACGGAAGAGTATCAGGGCCAAAATATTCTGATAAGACGGTACGAGCCATTTCATCTGAATCCACAGTTTGCACCACACTCATTTTTATTATGCTGTGTTGAAAAGGTAAACGCATTGCGAACAGCGAGAGGCTTGATCCGTCTGCCAGTCCTCGCACTCATCAGGGTAGTCGCTGTTCGCCTATAAGAATCTTGATTGCAGTATAATCTATTTTTGAAAAAGGTTCACTGATGAAAATACAGGTTGAGCTGGGTCGCTGTTTCAGTATGCCTTACAGTCCGTTTTCACTTGGCACGTAAAACGCCTAATGCATTATACCGCAATTAAATCCGTTTTCACAACAAGTAAAACGCCTGATATATTATACCACAATTACCCTAAGTATTGGGGCAGGCAGACCTGAGCAGACAGTGAAAACCCTGATCAGACGCCGCAGAACGCGGCGTCTGATCAGGGTCTACACTGTTTGCCACAGCAGTAGTTTGACACGTATAATCAAGAGGGAATAAAATAACTTGTTATGCCTTCAACTTTGAGACAGTTTGGGAGCATATTGCTTTTGGTTTGTTCGTCCGTTCGATCGTTATGCCCTTATTCACACTTTTGGGGGCTTTGATATTTGGCAGATGTTTTTGGACTGAGGAGTAGGACCACCTGTTTCAACTTTTGAAAAAAAAAAAAAATAAATAAAAAAAAAAAAAAAAAATAATAATAGAATTAATTTTACTTTTCCAAGTCTAGCATTTTGTAGGGTCAAACATTGTGTTGTACAAACGATATAGTGTTTACAAACATATTTCTAGCTGAAAATTTGAGACAAGAATGGAAGGGAGTTAAGGCCACCTAATATTTAGGGTGCATGCGGTAACAGTAATTAACCCTTTATGGCGAATTGACTCTTCTATCTTAACTTTTTGGACACGTCCATCTCCTACATAAGGGGTATCTGGTTAGTTTTTATCATTATGTTTTGTAGAAATTTTGGAACTTAATGCAAACAGTGTAGACCCTGATCAGATGCCTGGCCCTTTTATGGGACGGTAGGCTTAAATGGGTTAATATATTGCCTGTATAAATATACAGATGGATCAGGGCAAGTTAGCAGTATTTAAGCAAAAATGAAGTGGACGACATTCTAAAACATTCTAAAACTAAAAATAAGAAGACCTTTCATGTGATCGTCTGCTATGCAGACGATTCACATGAAATGTCGTCTTATTTTCACTGAAAACAAAATCAAAGTGTCGGCTGCTACATTTGTGATTTGCGCATTAAAAGTTAATTTTTATTTAGCTTCAGAACCTGCATAGCTTACCATCGTATCCGTAACTGTTTAAAATTACTGTCTCTGATGACACGGACATCCTGTCTCTCCACGTTGTGGTATGTCACTGAAGACCAGGCCACGCCGAGTAAAGTGAGTGCGGGTTGAGTAAGACGGTGTGCGGATGAGTAAGAAAGTGTGCGGTCAAACATTTGGCGGGGAAAAGGCACGTACAAGGGGAACAAAATGGCTATGAAATAAATATGAAGCTGTCTAATGTTTTGCCCTTTTAAACAGCAAATATACCCCAACTTTCGACACTTTTTTGCACATGTTTCGCTAAACAACTTGTCGACTAAATTTGTAAAAATTCAAACTTTGCTCGTTTATCTTGTTTATTTGCTATGTCTGATTGAAATGATAAATAAAACGTAGAATAAGTAATTTTAATCTCTTTTCATATAATGAACCTATAAAACTGATTCTTTGAGAAAAACAAGATAATGAAAAAAAAACAAAAAAAAAACAAAAAAAAAAACATAACAAAAACACAAAAAAAAGAAAAAAAAACAACAACAACAAAAAACAAAACAACAACAACAACAACAACAACAACAACAACAACAACAACAACAACAACAACAACAACAACAACAACAAAATAAAACAACAACAACAAACATTTCACCTACTAGTAAGCAGTAGGCGAGTAAGCTCGACTGCGGTAATAAAACATCGCTGTACATGTATAAGTTCTGTTGCGGTTGAATATAGTGGCGAGTGCAAGTTATGATTAGTCAAGGAAAACATTTTAATGACAGAAAATGAAACTAATATTCTTCTCTTTTTATTTTTATATTGATCTAGTAAAAACGCAACCTATCACTTTATGTCCATTTTCTAATGATAATAAATGATAATATTGTTTCAAAACCTAAAACATCGTAATACTTTAGCACACGCACGCACGCGCACCATCTCCTTTACCTTCACCACCATCACAACAACAACAACGACAACATCACCAGTATCATCAGCTACAACAGCAGGTTCGGCTAAGTTTAAAAATAACAGAAACAACAATTAAACGCCATTATTGCATAAAAAGCAGTGCCGCACGTTATTAACAGCCGTGCATTAACCGGGGAAAAGCCGTGTATTAACAAGGCAATTCACGCGCTGTTAATGCACGGCTACGCAACTTTCAATATGATCGTACCGGGGCCACAGATTTGCTGCCGTTACGAGATGTGTACTGCCCGGCCCTAGAACGAATATAATCCGTGGAAATTACGTTCGCGAGACATCTGTGAAAAGGCGAAACAAAATAGTGCAAGAAATAACGCGAAATGTAGCAAATATTTTAAGTTTTCATGCAATAATTGCGATCGAACATGATTTTTCAATGCATTAACATTCGCCAGGTCCCTTGGGAGGTGTTGAAAACTGCGGCCTTCGGCCTCGGTTTTCAACACCTCCCACGGGACCTGGCGAATGTTAATGCATGAAAAACCATGTTTGATCCTTATAATCACGCCTACCAAACGAATGCATGCGTAACCACCGGATAAGAACATGAAACAATTAGAGCGACATCCGGTTAGGGATAAGATAGCTCAAAAAAGGTAAACAAACATCACATTTTCTGTGTTTAATGAGCGATATAAATGTTTTGAAGAAATTATTTAAAAAAAAAACCCGGGGAATTACATTCAAGTGCCCATTGATATTGGCGTCTGTGGTGTAAATCTCAGAGCACCTACTTCACGCATATTGGCTGAATTGTTTTTCGCGTGCTGTAGGTGTACCGAAAGGCAGAGAAACCACGTGGTAATTCGTGGTGTTTTTTTGTCCTTTATTCAATTTTGCGCTTTGCTAGGAGTTCAACAAATCATCACGCACACACGATAGACACATGTGGTTATTTGTGTTATGGATATTTTGGTTGTTAATGCAGCATTGTCGAAAAATCGGCACGGGAAGGGTCGAAAATGGCTGGTTACGCATAAGATCTATATAAATAATAACAAAACTTACAGCTATAAAGCAGGTCTGATTTCACCGCCACGTCTCCAGGAACACACGAAGCTTATTCTACGGAACCAGTTTTAGCCAACCTGATAAGCAGTACACTGTTGATTCGGAAATAACATAGTATTGAATGCAAACATCTTCAGTCTCCAGAATCATAGTGTATAATGACTTTGTTTGTTTTTTCACACCAATTCAATGGCCCTGCAATTGTCTGAAATGCAAATTTAACAGTTTTTGGATTTTTTTTTCTGCAAAGAAGTGGTGATCTGCCTATTTTTGCTGGTTAAGCATTAGATTGTCTGGTTAAGAATTAGATGACCAACGGAGAAAAACACACCGTTTGTACCCTTTGTAAATGCCAGCGATTTACTACAAAAACAGGTGGTCTACCTATGATTTGTAAGTTGTCGTGAAATTATCAGATGCAGAAAGTCATAGTGAAAAAAGGTTTTCTGGATAATGCCATTGAAATACTGGATTCAAGCTTATTTTACCGAATGGAGCATCAATTCATATATCAGAGATCATTGTTTGCTTCCGTAGAAGACAAAAGGCCAGTTTGCGTTTCATAATGGTGCATAACCTTATATCAATTTCTATGGTTAAGCATTGGAGAACCCGGTTAAGCATTAGAAACTCGATGAATGTGTAGAATGCGGCAAAGTGAAGTACAAATGATAATATATTTGCAAGATCCAAGCTTGTTCTGACATTTTGGCATGTAGTGAAGATACTAGATTTGAGGTCCAAGGGTTTCTGGTTGGATCTCCGGTCAGGGCGATCGACGGGTCTAAGTCACTCCATACTACACTTGAAAACAAATTATTTGTATCACTGTCTGTAAAAGTGACGGTTTATGTAGCCTCAGATGTTTTAATTCGTTTGATCTGTGCATATTATGATTACTTTGTACCGAGTTCAGGCTTACTGTTATTCGTTGCCTGTTACAGTTAGTTGATAAGCTAGAAGACTTTCAAGCAAACTCAACATGTTTTAAGAAACAATTTATCCATTATGTCCACTGAGAGTTTGCTTTGGGTTCCTGCAGTTGCAATGTTGTTGTTCACTTCTACATACATATGTTTTTTTGTTGTTGTTTTTTTATCTATATTCGTCTTTCCAGGTTACTGTTGGAGGGCAGAACTAAAATGGTATCTGCTAATTTTTGTTTTTTCTTTCGAATCACATTTGAAGTTTTATTGACCTCATTATCCAGGGGCCATTACCAATGTTTATCTTTAGCTTACCTCTAAGATATTACCAATTTTTACCTTCACTTCTGGTTTTAGTTTATTTCACCTTTTTAGTGATCTAGTGTTAATCCCATCTGAAATCAAAATTGCACCCCATAAATACCCGGTGTACTCGCAAAACCCAAACAAAAAGTTGTACGCTTTAGCTTACCCCCAGATATTCACAATGTTTACCTTCTTTTTTGGTTTAGTTTATTTCACCTATATACTGGTAGTATTTATAATAAATATGCTTTGAACCGTTTCTAACAGTAATTCTGTTTTACTATAATGGCACTATTCCGTTGCATAGCAAAATATAATCGTTAAACTGAGTGAAATAGCTTCTGATATTAGTTCAAAATAAAGCATATGTATGTAGCAGTGAACAACAACATTGCAATTGCAGGAACCCAAAGCAAACTCTCAGTGGACAAAATGGATAAAACGTTTCTTAATTAGTTGTTGAGTTTGCTTGAAAGTCTTCTAGCTCATCAACTAACTGTAATAGACAACGAATAACAGTAAGCCTGAACTCGGTACAAAGTAATCATAATATGCACAGATCAAACGAATTACAACATCTGAGGCTAAATAAACCGCCACTTTTACAGACAGCGATACAAATAATTTGTTTTCAACTGTAATATGGAGTGACTTAGATAATCAGGTGAATAAAACTTCAAATGTGATTCGAAAAAAAAAAAAAAAAAAAAAAAAAAAAAAAAAAAAGAAAATCAGCAGATACCATCCTAGTTCTGCCCTCCAACAGTAACCTGGAAAGACGAATATAGATTAAAATAAAGCATATGTATGTAGACGTGTACAATAACATTGCAATGGCAGGAACCCAAAGTAAACTCTCAGTGGACATAATGGATAAAACGTTTCTTAAAACATGTTGAGTTTGTTTGAAAGTCTTCTAGCTCATCAACTAACTGTAATAGGCAACGAATAACAGTAAGCCTGAACTCGGTACAAAGTAATCATAATATGCACAGATCAAACGAATTACAACATCTGAGGCTAAATAAACCGTAACTTTTACAGGCAGCGATACAAATAATTTGTTTTCAAGTGTAGTATGGAGTGACTTAGACCCGTTGATTGCCCTGACCGTCGATCCAACCAGAACTCTTTGACCTCAAATCTAGCATCTTCACCACAGGCCAAAATGTCAGAACAAGCTAGATTTGTGAAACAGGCACGTTTGGATCTTGCAAATATATTATCATTTGTACTTCACTTTGCCGCATTTCTACACATTCATCGAGTTTCTAATGCTTAACCGGGTTCTCCAATGCTTAACCATAGAAAATGATATAAGGTTATGCGCCATTATGAAACGCAAACTGGCATTTGTCTTCTACGAAAGCAAACAATGACCTCTGATATATGAACTGATGCTCCATTCGGTCAAATAAGCTTGAAATCCAGTATTTCAATGGCCTTATCCAGAGAACCTTTTTTCACCATGACTTTCTGCATCTGATAATTTCACGACAACTTACAAATCATAGGTAGACCATCTGTTATTGTAGTAAATCGCTGGCATTTACAAAGGGTACAAACGGGTATTTTCTCGTTTGGTCATCTAATTCTTAACCAGACAATCTAATGCTTAACCAGCAATAGGCAGATCACCACTTCTTTGCAGAAAAAAATCCAAAACCTGTTAAATTTGCATTTCAGACAATTGCAGGGCCACTGAATTGGTGTGAAAACACAAACAAAGTCATTATACATTATGATTCTGGAGATTGAAGATGTTTGCATTCTATACTATGTTATTTCCGAATCAACAGTGCACTGCTTATCAGGTTGGCTAACAATGATTCCGTAGAATAAGCTTCGTGTGTTCCTGGAGACGTGGAGGTGAAATCAGACCTGCTTTATAGCTGTAAGTTTTGTTATTATTTATATAGATCTTATTCGTAACCAGCCATTTTCTACCCTTCCCGTGCCGATTTTTCGACAATGCTGCATTAACAACCAAAATATCCATAACACAAATAGCCATATGTGTCTATCGTGAGTGCGTGATGATATGTTGAACTTCTAGCAAAGCGCAAAATTGAATAAAGGACAAAAAACACCACGAATTACCACGTGGTTTCTCTGCCTTTCGGTACACCTTCAGCACGCGAAAAACAATTCAGCCAATATGCGTGAAGTAGGTGCTCTGAGATTTACACCACAGACGCCAATACCAATGGGCACTTGAATGTAATTCCCCGTTTTTTAAATAATTTCCTCAAAACATTTATATCGTTCATGAAACACAGAAAATGCAAAGTTTGTTTATCTTTTTTAGCAATCTTATCCCTAACCGGATGTCGATCTAATTGTTTCACGCTCTTATCCGGTGGTTACGCATTCATTCGTTTGGTAGGCGTGTATAATGATATCATACTGGCATAAAACAAACCGGATTCGAATGTCAATCAAATGAAAAGTACTATCATTAGTGACATAAAAATCATTACCAGTGTGATAAATAAAATAACATTTAAGGGGACTAGATACACTTAGCAGATTTTCTGCCTATTTAAATAAAGTGGGACGGGGGTGGGGTGGGGGCATTTTTGTGACTTCTATTTTGCCTTTCTGGACATTGCACCCCTTCTTAAAAGAGGTCTACTTTAAAAGGAAAGAATTTGCAGATAACAACATTTTTAAGAAGGAAACAAAAGCAATGTTGACATAGTGGTCTCCCTTGAAAATGTATCATTTCCCCTTAATTAACCCAATAAAGACCGAATAAGCTCTCCCACACTATATATTGGAAGAGTCCATTTTCGATTTTAGGTATGTCAGGCTATATGATATAGATATTCCTAAAGAAAAATGGTTGAACTATTTGCAAACGAAGAGACCCTGATCAGACGCCAAATTCTAATTTGGGTCTGCATTGTTTGCCAGTTACCCGTTTAGGGTCTCCAGTCTTCAAGGTGTTAATGATCTTTAGACTGCATATAGTGAGTTTTCAAAATGTAAACGAAACAAAAAATAGATACAGTGGATTCGAACCAGGCACCTCGTGATCCGAAGTCGGGAGCACTAACCTCTCGGCCACCTGGACACCTCGATTTCGAATGTGCTATGTGTAAACAAGAACAGCATGGATCAGACTGATTGAGTAGCTGGGCTGATAGATAAAGTCTATTCGGGTTATCTTGATTACACCAAAGCACATGGTGTCTATGAGGCATACAATGACGAAGATTTTCGTTGTCCGATTTTAGATTCATTTGATAACGTACAATATATCAATATTCAGCACAAACTGATTGTGTTGAGGTTTTACAGCCCAGTCAACCCAATGGGGTCATGTCGAGCGCGGTCAGTTTACCTAACCACACATTTACTGGGCAGGTTTAGTCCTCTGTGTGGTTAACCAGTATTGTGCACATTCTTTCGCCAGTAACTGACAACTGCCCTTCTTGAATCAGCGGGAGCACAAACTGAGCTTAAAAAGACGGGATACTCTTGGCAGATTATCTATCATTTTAACTTTTGTGACTTCCTGTTTGTACAACTGCACACCAATCTCCTTCTGAAACGGTATCTACTCTGAAAGGAAAGACATTGCTCTCCTTGGGAACAAATTCTTCCCTTTTAGAGTAGACTCCTTTTCAGAAGGAAGGAAAAAAAATGAGTTATACCCCTTGAAAGAGTACCAATTTCCTTTAACCCCTTCAGCACGACAAACCAAAACTGATACTTGTGCAAACAGTGTAGATCCAGATGAGACGGCTCGTAATGAGCCGTCCCATCAGGATCTACACTGTTTGCCATTCTTTGTTTTTTTTTTCATTTTAGACTGAAACCCCTATTTGCATCAGTGGACATAATCAAAGTTTAAAATGGAATAGTCTACTTCAGAAACTCTGGGGTGAAAAGGTTAATATATGCATTTCGCATAAACTAGAAGACACTGTTTCGCTTGACACGGCATGTTACTGTCATAAGATCCTTTTGAATTGGTCACACTCCACTTCAGATCTGCACATGCTTGCTTTTGCACGCAGATGAGTACGTGTGTTTATCATCTTCAATTATTAAATGAATTTTACTCAGTGAGATATATTTTCCTTGTGTCACCAGGTACACGAAGTTCTTTCATATTACACTCTTATCCCAACATTGGACAGATACGAAAACCACACAAATAGTTAGACTATTGATCTATATTTAGACGGGAAAAGCCCCGAATTCATTTTCAGGGTAGGTAATAAGCGGGAATTCCAATAAACTTTATTATCTCTTTTGGAAAGTTTGCGTCATGTAAGCATGCGCAATACTGAACAATGCCCAGTTTAGCCAAAAGGTAAAAAACTACTATTGGCGCAGGAACCGTGCTAAAAGGCTAAGAAGGACCTGAATCGCTCTATATAATTTTGGACACTTTAGGTGTCTTATAACGTCCAGTTAACGGCAATTCGGTGACTTCGGGGCACATAATAAGGTGACATAGTATGATAAAGACTATTCAAAGGTAGTGGCGGATCTTCAACACAAACCCTACCCTACCCTAACCTCCTTGGAAGTTCAAGGAACTGAAATTATTGTCCTTAATGTACCAAAGGTCAAGGATTACTCTTGACTATTGTCCGAAGTCGTGGAAAGAGTGAAGTGACAATTCTTTGCCAAGAAGCACTGAAGCTACTGATATTCTTCCTGGAGAATGTTCCTTTGTTCACATTTACTTACTAACAAGCACAAAACCAAGTTAGCCAACTAAAAATGTCAGAGGCAACAGGCCTTCTTTTGCTTAGATTCTCAGGGAAGCTATAAAAAGACCATTATGGTCCGCTTGTTTGCAACTCTAATGCAAATATTCCTGTTACTGACAAACCCCTATTCAATGTATTGTATCATCGACTAAAAACCATACTCTTTTACCATATGTTCATAAACCTGATATATTAGCAACAAAACAAAAGAATGAAAAATAAAGAGTGAACTATATTTTTGCAATTTTTATGGGTTGAGCACGCACTACTTTTAATCAAAGCCCATGAGCAGAAAACAGACATAAAACTCTGATAATGAAGTTAGTTTCTCGACTTTGAACTTACCATAATTACCTTGGTGTTGGGAAAGACAAGACTGGGCAAACAGTGTAAACCCAGATCAGATGCCACAGAATGTGGCATCTGATCAGGGTCTACACTGTTTGCCACTCATCCAGCAGTTTTTAGACACCTCGACAGACTTTTTTAGGAAACTTTGCCAAGGTTGTTCAGGTATCCCAATACTTTGGATAAATACGGTATACAAACTGTGTAGATTTAGACCATTCTGTGCCTCAGCATAGCGCACACCCTTAGCAAGGTCTTCAATTGTTTTGCTTCAACCTCATCTACATTCTGTAAGCGGATAATAAAGACCCTACTGTGCTTTCAACGTCTTTCAGAAATTGATTTTTTTTTTTTTTTTTTTTTTTTTTTTTAGCTTGGCGCTTTACACAGAAGAGGTAAATTTGCAAACTTTTGTCATAATTGTCATAATTTAATGCAAAACAATTTGTCGTTACCACCTATACACAAATAGTTTTATTCTAGTCACTGGTTTCTAAAAAAATCGGGGGTGGTCGGGTGGTGCGAAGGTTTCGTGTATCTTATGTCACCGGGGCGTCTAACTGATATTGGCTTACAGTTGGGCAAGGCCTGCTATCCTTGTAGCAGGTAAGGGTAGAGGGGGAATGCTTTTATTTCTTCTGTTTCTTCTTTCGTTCCTGTTCCTCTTTCTTCCCTGTTCCTCTCTTTCATCTCTTCGACTGTCTCTTCTATCACTCTTCTCCCTTTCTCTGGGAGACGACACAAAATGACCCACAAGGGTTGACGTGTCGTTAAACCCCAACACAATCAATCAATTCTAAAAAAATCAAATATTTTACTTGTACTATAATAAAAACGAATGCAAATTATGCAGAAATCTGTAGGGTAGGTAACTTGGGAGCAATTTTTCAACAAGTTCCACTGGGTCATTTTTTTTTCCGAAATTTTCACAATAATGTTGTGAAACATTAGTAATTCAAATTCAGCAATATTTCCTTATACAAAAATTAAAAAAAAAAAAAAAAAAACAACAAAAAAAAACAAAAAAAAACAAAAAAAAAAACAACAACAACAAAAAAAACAACACTTTACTATTGAAATTTCATAGGTCAGACCAATGTTTGGCCGTAAATTTGATTTTAGGGTAAATTTTCGAGAACAAAAACACAGAAACAGAAAAAACAAATGGTTTCTGATAAGATATGGTCAGTCAGAACAAAATATTTTCATTTTAAATAAAACGCTAAGCAAAAAACGTCTTTCCGGGTGATGTCGAAAGGACAGTAGTTAGACTGCAGATGTGCAGACTGACATGGGTCTTTGCTATCTGCATATCCATACCTCCAGATAAAAAGGATATCCAGATAAATAGTTTTTCTTATTTCACCACAAAAACATTATATTGTATACACAAAGATATTTTATTTCACCACAAAAACATAATATTGTAAATACAAAGATATTTTATTTCACCACAAAAACAATATTACTGTATCCACATAAATATTTTATTTCTCCAAAAAACATATTGTATCCACATAAATATTTTTCTTATTTCTCCACAAAAAGTACATTGTGTGTACTCATTAGAAGCATCTCAGCGAGGCACTTCTGATGAGTACGCACAATATTATGTTTTTATGGAGAAATAAGAAAAAAATCAACACTTTTTTGGTTAAAAAATAAGCCTTAGCTAGAGGTATGAATTTTTGCTTGATGAGATGGTAGTATGTAGCAGTTACAGTCGACTCTCGTTATCTCGAAGTCCAGGGGACTCTCTGAAACACTTCGAGATATCTATACCTCGACCTATCAGATTTGCGAAATTGAGGAAAACAGTAAATCGAACAGCCAAATTTAACAAATGAATATGTAATTTGGCTCCTGAAGTTAGAGATATGAAAATATTGTGGAAAAGAGGAGAAATTGCTCCTTATGTAATTTGGCTCCTGAAGTTAGAGATATAATGAAAATATTGTGGAAAAGAGAAGAAATTGCTCCTTAGGAGCAATTTCTCCTCTTTTCCACAATATTTTGTTACCTGTTGTTAGATTTAAATGTTAAAACAGGGACCAGATTTTCACTTCGAGATAAGCGGTTATTCGAGATAAGCGAGGTCGAGATAATGAGAGTCCACTGTACTTAGAAACGTGCTGTTTCTCCACATCTTCCTCTATAGTCAACTCTTAGGTCTGGATTTCGACACTTGGCTATGCTTAGAAAGCAACCATTGCCTGAAAATAGAAAAAAAATAAGGGCAACAATCATCACGAAAACATGCCTATATAATTTTGACCCCCTTAAACCCCACTTTTAAATAGTAAAACTGGGGTTTACAGGGGTATACATTATTTTTCGTATTTCTGCTCAAAAACATAGATTGTGGGTACTCGTTAGAACCGCCTCGCTGAGGCGGTTCTAACGAGTACCCACAATCTATGTTTTGAGCAGAAATAAGAAAAATATCAAAAGTCGTTATCTGAAAATTTTCCGTTTTTGGTTATAAAATGTTCAAATATATTTGAATAGGCGTGTTCGCGTAGTGTAATCTAATCATTCAAGTATTGACTAAATTTTCCTTTTAGAAAATAGCTGCTGTATTTAACCTAAGTATTTGGATAGACAAGCCTTAACAAACAATGAAGACCTAGAGCAGATGCCCCAAAACTGGCCCCTTATCCTGCCCTACATCGTTTACCACTCGTCCCACATTTATTGGACACATCAGCAGGTACTAAAATGGACTTTACCAAATTTTGGGACAAGTATGGTAAAGGGATAGGTTTCCAGATATTTAGGGTAAATAAGGTATTACCAGGAAATAGAAACAATAATCTACCGTATTCGACCTCATAACCGCATGTGCTTGGGTTTTTCAAAATTGCTGGAAAAAAACTTGTAGTTAAATATTTATCCACCTACTAAAAGATAAACAAGATCAACTAATGACTTATGTAATAGTGCTTACGCAATGTTTTTTTTTCTGATTTGTTTTCTAAAAGCATATGTTGTGGGTACTCATTTGAATTGCATCGACAAAGGAACATGTTAGTTTTTCTTATGTTTCTGCACTGACATTTACTTATTCCCTAATACTCCTCAGTTTTTCTGGTTCCTGTCCTGTCCCCTTCACCCTTTCTTGGGAGACCATGCAAAACAACCCACAAGTCATTACTGTGTTAAAGAAAGTTAAACAAGGACACAAACAAACCTTTGCTGGCTAAATAGATTAAATGCGGACAGATATTTTGAAATGGCATATACTGACTAATGCTGCTAAGGCCATGATGAGGCCGTGGTTGCAGATGATAATGTAATGAATCTGCACATTTTACATATGTTAAAGGACTCATTTGCTCTTTGTGTGTTCTGTTGCATACATAGTCTTGACTGTTGCACTTTACAGACAGCTGTAGAACCATAGCGGCCTTCATCTGCAGGCTGATCAGCATCACGAAAACCTACTTATATAATTTTGACCCCCTTAAACCCCACTTTTATATAGTAAAACTGGGGTTTACAGGGGTATACATTATTTTTGTTATTTCTGCTCAAAAACATACATTGTGGGTACTCGTTAGAACCGCCTCGGCGAGGCGGTTCTAACGAGTACCCACAATCTATGTTTTGAGCAGAAATATGAAAAATATCAGAATTTTTTATCTGAAAAATTGCCAGTTTTTGGTGGTAAAATTTTCAATATATTTGAATAGGCGTGTTTTCGTAATGGGTCTTGATTTTTTGTTGTTTGTAATTTGTGCATACACAGGTACCTCTTCATTACATGGTTTATATTAGCATGGGATCGATAACGGTTTAAAGATGGACCCCAAAAGTGTTGTATTCAAACAAAAATGTATAGATTATATAGAACAATGACCATTTATATATGGTACAACATAATTGTTTAGCTAATACAGGTTTTGGTTTTGATCCCAGCTAAAGTGTGTAATTTAACCCTAGTCCTGCTGAATTCGGATATACCCTGTCTTTGCAAACGGTGTAGATTCAGATCAGTTGGCTTCTGAAGAAGCCAACTGATCTGGATCTGCACTGTTTGTCATTCAGTATGTGAGTTTATATCAACAACCTGGATCAAGTAATCTGATTGGCTGAAAATTGGAAGTGGGCGTGGAATCTTAATTTATTCAGCATGACCGGGGTTAATATAAAGAGGCTGTGGTGTTGGATGACATGTATATCCCTCGCACTGCGCTATGATCACTTACTGTATGTTTTCCCATCTGTTCCGCAAACTGGATCATAAAGCATTATACAAGCGCGATCCTCACAGTTGGGTCTAGTACACCTCCCTTCATGAACAAACTCAATGGAGTTGTCCTTACACATGGCTATCTGCAGTTCACACATATTTCCTGTAGGGGATAAATGTGAAAAAAAAAAGTACAATAAAAACTGAAAATTAAAAACTTAAAACTGGGACATTCTTAATGGTTAGCATGCTGGGTTAAAATTTTAGCAGACGACATTTTGAAATATTTTCTTATTTTTGCCAGAAAATGTTGTCTTCTTGGGAGACAGTTTGCATGAAATGCCAAAGACTATTTTCCGGGAAAATTAAGAAAAAAAAATCAATTTGTGGTTTGCTAAATTAGCCCAGAGAGTAGTAAAGCATATTTATATTATGTAGTGCAAATTACAGTCGAACCTCGTTATCTCGAACTCGCTTATTTCGAATTACCGCTTATCTCGAAGTGAAAATCTGGTCCCTGTTTTAACATGAAACTATGACAACAGGTAACAAAATAATATGGAAAAGAGGAGAAATTGCTCCTAAGGAGCAATTTCTCCTCTTTTCCACATTATTTTATATATATATTTCTAACTTCAGGAGTCAAATTACATATTCATTTGTTAAATGTGGTTGTTCAATTTATTATTTTACTCACTCTCTCAACTCTGATATGTCGAGGTACGGATATCTCGAAGTGTTTCAGTGAGTCCCTTGGAATTCGATATAACGAGAGTCGACTGTATTTTATTGAGATAGTGTGAATTGCTATATTTTTTGGGGGGGGGAGGGGTCACTTGATCACTTTGCGGCTCATTTAATTACCCTCCAGCATGATAATTTGGCCCAGTGCTATACCGGTGCCTTCATCACAGAACTGAAAAAATTGGAGCCCTTTGCATTAAACAACTCAACTGTCATTGGATCAGAAATAGAGAGGTAACCTACGTCATATGAAACAGTGAAAAAAAAAAAAAAAAAAAAAAAAAAAAAAATAGGAAAGGCTCAGCGTATGTAGCAAGAAACAGGGCATTAAACATTTTGTCATTGTTGAGAACACTCGCGTAAAATTTCTTATAAAGTTATCAAACTATTGTGCTTGAGTGTTCGCAACGACGGTTCATCAAATCTGCAAATATAATTACTTTCATCCATGATACGATACACTGACCTTTTTTCATCAAAACAACGAAAATAATAATAAAAACGACTAACCTGTTTGAACGGGCCCTTTTCGAAAAAATATACAGTCTTTTTTGCTGTTTCATATGAAGTAGGTTCCTCCCCCGCCCCCTCTCCCCCCACCCCAACACACGCACACACACCTTGAAAATGGGAATGGTGAGTAAGTGAAATGGGAATAGGCAAAATGGGAATTACCCAGTGGAACTACCGTACCAATTCTTAGTGTATTTAATGAGCACACCACCACGAAAACATGCCTATATAATTTTGACCCCCTTAAACCCCACTTTTATATAGTAAAACTGGGGTTTACAGGGGTATACATTATTTGTCTTATTTCTGCTCAAAATATAGATTGTGGGTACTCGTTAGAACCGCCTCATCGAGGCGGTTCTAACAAATACCCACAATCTATGTTTTATGCAGAAATATGAAAAATATCAGAATTTTTTATCTGAAAATTTTCATTTTTTGGTGGTAAAATTTTCAATATATTTGAATAGGTATGTTTTCGTAATGCGTATAACTTACGTACCGTATGTTTTGCCATTACTAGCACACACAGGTCTGTAAATCTTGAAACATCCCCAGTCACAGTTGTCTTGATATGGTGGCAATGTAAGTCCAGATGCCACTGGAAAGCAATAAAATGACAAGCAAGATTAGAAAAGAGCTCTTCATGCATACTCGTACTATATTCGAGCTAACTACCGCAATGTGCACTTACGTTTTTCAAAATTACTGAAAAAAAGCACAACCCCCCCCCCCCCCCCCCCAAAAAAAAAACAAAGTAGTAGTAAAATATCCACTTAATGTAAACACATTTTAAAGAAAGATCAACACAGGATTCATGAAGGGTATATTTAATGATACTAATGCGATATTGTTTTCTGATTTTTTTTATATATTGTGGGTACTGATTTGAATAGAATTGAATTGTCAAGGCAATTCAAATGCGTACCCACAACATATGATTATACCCCCGGCATACGAAGTATGCCGAAGGGTTATATAGTTTTTGTCGGTTCCGTTCGTCCGTCCGTCCTTCCGTCTTTCCATCCGTCCGTCCGTCCGTCCATGCATTCGTCCGTTATAACCAAGTTTTACTTCGAAGTTTTTTGATTATGTATATCTCTGCAGCCACTTATCAGAAACTATTCATATTTGGTATGGGGGTACCAGGGAGGGTTCTCTTACATTCTACATCTATAGACCCGTGGGCCATGCCCTGGGGCGGGGCTAGCGGTCAAAATCTAGAATGCCTCAATAAAGTAGTATATTTCTATATCCAAGTTTTACTTTGAAGGTTTTTGAGTATATCTCTGCAGCAACTTATCAGAAACTATTCATATTTGGTATGGGAGTATCTGGGAAAGTTCTCTTCCTTTCTACATCAAAATAAGGACGCCTTAATAAAGTAGTATATTGCAATTTGTTTATACAAACAACTTCTGAAGGATGGGCATTAGACATGTTTATCACATCAACATTCAGTGTAAAAAGATCATTGTGACCTTATTTTCATGCTCCTGCGATCTGCCTTATATTTTGAAGACTATTTCATAGATTAATGTGATACTTGGCGTATTGGTTCTGTGTGACACAATGATTGACATCATAATAAATGTAGGTCGCCTTGACCTAAATTTCATGGTCCAGTGATTTTGGCCTTATATCTTGAATGTTATTCGATGTATTAACATCATTATTTGAGATTATGAATCAGTATGATCCGACAATTGACCTGAAAGTAAATGTAGGTCACTGTGACCTATATTTCATGGTACAGTGATTTTATGTTACATCTTGAAGACAACTTGATGTTTGACTATCATAGTTTGGGATTATGTGACCTATACTTCATAGCCCTGTGATTTGTCTTATATCTTCCACTAGTGATGCCTTAGCGTCATATTTACATATAATGACACAATGTGACCCAAACTTTGACCTCAAAATAAATATAAATCAGCATGACCTATATATCATGGTCTAGTGATTTTGCTTAATATCTTCTAGATTATTCAATGGATTAACATCATAGTTGGTATAATGGATCAGTGTGACACATCAGGTTGACCTCTCAAGTATATATAGGTCAGTAACCTGTATTTTATGGTCCAGCGATTTTGCTTCATGTCTTGAATACTGTTTACTCCAGAAATGTTGTACTTGGGATGATAGATCAGTGTCACTCAGAGAGTGACCTTATAAACTATATGTAGGCCAGTTACCTATATTTCATGGTCCATTGATTTCTACCTTATATCATTGTCATTGACTTAAACTATTTTATATAATTAAGAAATGGCGCCGGCCGGGGGTATTTGTGACCCTCTGGGCACTTGCTCTAGTTTTAAAAAGAAGTGGATAAAAGTACATGGTCCCCATTTTCTCATGGTATGGATTCCCTTTTTGTTATCGAATTTGTGTTATTACACACTATATTTGTTACTGGATAATTATAGACTGATTCAGTGCCGCTATTTACGCAAACCATAGGTATTGTAGCTACATTTAAAACAAGAGCTTCGCAAGCGGCGCATTATACGCCCGTTAGCTAATTCAGTGGGGCCAACAATTTTTAAAAGATTTGTAACCAATGTACACTATGTGTATGGCTACAAGATGGACAGGCAGACAAATAGGAATAGCAACTCTGTAATTAATGATTGCACCTATATTAAAACAATTAACATATTAAACACTGTTAGTATAAATAAAAAAAAGCTTTCAGGATGAAGTGGCACAGATATTGAGAAATGCAGAAGTCAAACAAGGGAAATAATTTATAAACCAAGTACACTAGAGTTACCATTCTTTGTCCTTATGTATTCCCTAGGTAATATACACATCACCATTAAGTTTCGTTAAAATATTTAAAATGGTTGAGGAATTCGAGAAGGAAAAGAAAATTTAGTTATATGGCAAATACTTCAGGATATAAGTAAGTCATAGCTGTGGTTCTTGCTCATTAAACATTGCCCCATTATTATAAACATTCCTACAAAATTTCATTAAAATATCGCATAGGCTTATGACATTATGGATTGAATGAGAATAACCAAAAAATTAATTTGCATACGGGTAGTTATGGAATAATAATTAACATCTCCGACCACTGGTAACTAGAAAGGGGGAGAAATCATTCTTGTACGCGACACGTCGTCTTGACCTAATACATATTCCTATAAAATTGTATGAAGATATCCCTAATGATTACTGAGTTATGGAGCTTACAAGATTGTTTGGAAAAATATTCATAGGGGCATAACTTGGAAACTATGAAAGGGGAACAATCATTCTTGTGCGCGACACGTCGTCGTGATATAATACATATTCTTGTAAAGTTGCATGAAGATATCCCTAATGGTTACTGAGTTATGTCGCGTACAAGAATTCTGGAAAAAATAATCAAAGCGGCATAACTTGGAAACTAAGAAAGGGGGAACAATCATGCTTGTGCGCGGCACATCGTCCTGGCCTAATACACATTTCTATAAAATTACATGAAGATACTCTGAACAGTTACTGAACTATGGAGCGTACAAGAATGTTTGGAAAAAATAATCAAAGGGGCATAACTTGGAAACTAAGAAAGGGGGAACAATCATTCTTCTGCGTGACACATTGTCGTGACGTAATACATATTCCTATAAAGTTGCATGAAGATATCCCTAATGGATACTGAATTATGGTGTGTACAAGAATGTTTGGAAAAATAATTAAAGGGGCATAACTTGAAAACTAAGAAAGATGGAACAATCGTTCGTGTGTGCGACACATCGTCCTGACCCAATACATACTCCTATAAAACTGCATGAAGATACCTTGAACGATTGCTGAGTTATGGAGCGTATAAGAATGTTGACGGACGATTTTGGAAAAAATAATCAAAGGGGCATAACTTGGAAACTAAGAAAGAAGGGACAATCATTCTTGTGCACGACACATCATCCTGACCTATTACATATTCCTATAAAATTCCATGAAGATATTCTGAACTGTTACTGAATTATGGAGCGTACAAGAATGTTTGGAAAAATTGATCAAAGGGGCATAACTTGGAAATTAAGAGAGGGGAACAATCTTGTGCGCGACACATCGTCGTGACCTAATACATATTCCTATAAAGTTGCATGAAGTAATCCCTAACGGTTACTGAGTTATTGCGTACAAGAATGTTTGGAAAAATAATAATCAAAGGGGCATAACTGGAAACTAAGAAAGGGGAAACAATCATTCTTGTGCACGACACGTTGTCCTGACCTAATACATATTTCTGTAAAATTGCATGGAGATATCCTGAACGGTTACTGAGTTATAGAACGTACAAGAATGTTGATTGGTGATTCGGAAAAAAAAAAAACATAATCAAAGGGGCTTAACTTGGAAACTAAGAAAGGGGGAGCAATCATTCTTGTGCACAACACATCGGGGTCCTGACCTTATACATATTTCTATAAAATTGCATGAAGATATTCTGAACTGTTACTGAATTATGGAGCGTACAAGAATGTTTGGAAAAAAAATAATCAAAGGGGCATAACTTGGAAAATAAGAAAGAGGCAACAATCATTCTTGTGCACGACACATCGTCGTGACCTAATACATATTCCTATAAAGTTGCATGAAGATATCCCTAACGGTTACTGAGTTATGAAGCATACATGAATGTTTGGGGAAAAAATAATCAAAGGGGCATAATTTGGAAACTAAGAAAGGGGGAACAATCATTCTTGTGCGCGACACATCGTCTTGACCTAATACATATTTATATAAAATTGCATAAAGATATCCTGAATGGTTACTGAGTTATGGAGCGGACACATAGGGCAGAATCATGAGTCGTTATAGTCACGGGATTTTCCGATTATCTCCGAGCGCCCCGGAGATAAGCAGTTACCTGTATTCGGTCCCCAGTCTAACAGGAAAATGTACAGAAATACACAAATAAATTTCTTTCCTAACTTAATATATTTCCCGACATTAAATTATAACGTCTAAGATGAAAGAGCATTTCAAGCTTTTTAATCTGGTATAAAAATCATAGAAATACGTCAATGAGAAGTTTCTTCCATCTGAGCCCAAAGTATTTCCTTCTAATCCTAATTGTCTTATAGAATATTATTCAAATTACGCGAATCTTCGTTTTTGGCCCTAAAAAACATACATAAATTAGCATTTGCGAATCTATTATAACGTATGAGCAGAGACTTAGTATAACATTGATTATAATGATGTAATTTATTCATATATAGCTAAACGGGAAGTGTCTTTCATATACGCCTAATTTTGGTTACATGTACTTTTAATCCGAACGTAAAACTATCAGTATGGCCGAAATTTTTCTAAGCTCTGTATATAATTCGTTAAGACATTCCAAGCATGAGATCATATACTTGACACCAGCAATTTGTGTCAATATCATACGAAAGTTTGTTTATTTATTTATTTATTATTTATTTATTTCCCCATCGCATGATTTTCAACACAAACTGAGAATGAACGAACGAACGAACGAACGGACGGACGGACGGACGAGCGGGCGAGCGAGCGAGCGAGGGAGGGAGGCAGGGAATGAATGAATGAATGAATGAGCGAGCGAGCGAACGAACGAGCAAGTAAGGGAGGGAGGAAGGGAGAGAGAGAGAGTGTCTGACTGATTTCGTGAGTGTGTGAATGAATTTTTCGGCGGATATAAAGTTGACTTCAGTAAGTTCAAACGATGTTCAGCTTTTATTTACTGTACAGCTATTCAAACAAAAAAAGGTGGTCAAAATATGTTTTGATTGGAATCAGTGTAAATTGTTACATAAACAATCATTATCACTAAATCGTACAGTTAGCCAATAACAGTACCAAGGGAAACAAGTACATTTTTGGCCATGGGCTTAATTCAAAGATAGTACAGGAGTTATCGATTTGACACCGGAACGAGTTTTCTGCGAGATGAGAATGTTTACGGACGGATGGACGGACAGCGCCATGCCATAATACGTCCGTTTTTTCAAAACAGGCGTATAAAAATAATTATTTTCTATATGTTTCTGTATTACTATACCAATCAGTTATTTCAAAGTAATTAAATAATGCCACTGTTGCATAACTTCAGAGTTAGGTTTATTTGACATCATTGAAAATGGCGTCCAACAATAGTACAACGTTGAAAATGCTATTCAAAAATAGTTTGGCGATTTTCTGATTGTCACCAGCAAACTTTTGAAGAAATAAAGGTACATTCTAAATTATTTTTTTTCTTCTGTTTATAAGTGGTAAATTTGTTATTAAAGGATCCATATTCCTCAAAAAGAGGCATGTAAAATTTCAGACTCTCGTTTTTGAACTGAATAAAACAAGACATGATTTCTTTTTTCTCATATCTGTGAATTAATGTTGGCAACATTAATTCAGAGATACGATAAAAAAAATCATTTCATTTTTGATCCAGTTCAAGGACTGAAATTTTACAGGCTGTCAAGAGCCACATTTAAAGATTGTATTAATACTATATATCCATTTTCTAAATCTTTCTTGGATGATAAAATGTCTATATTTGAGGAATATGAAGCCTTTAAGACGCGCATACTATTTACACAAGAAGCTGAGGTGCATATCCACAAAAACGTTAAAATGGCTTGCCGTAAAAATCTCAAGTTTTAAAGTTGTAGAGTACTTACCAACAGAAATAAGAACCCAGAGAACTTTCAACACATTCATATTTCTTCTTGCCTTCTTTGCACTGGTATGAAAAGTTAGGATACAGTTTCTCTATTTATGTCCATGTGGTTTACGGATGTGGCGAGCGTTTGTTTTGTACGTTTTATTTAGGACAGTAAAATGCCGTGTATGTAAGATTATACATGTACACCCGGATGCAAACTTCAAGGATGTAATTTTCTAATAATTAATAACCTAAACAACTGAGGCACATAACGCGAAAGGGCCTTGACCATTTCAGCTACGGTATTTTCTCTACATATTGGGACACCTTACCAGATTTGCCCTAAAGTTCGAACAATAAACATTGGCATAGCGCTCATTACGCATGTGCGTAACATGCGTAAGAAAAAAAATATAATAAAGTGCCATTAACATTTTTATCACAGGAACTACTCTTAAAGGAAAGAATTTACTCCCTCTGGGAGCGGAGCAAATTCTTTCCTTTACGAGTAAACGCTATTTGGGAAGCGATTCTATGCATAGTTTTCAAGATTTTTCCAGCATGGCAAGGGTTCTCTTGTATCCTTCTTTGGATAGCCTGAGGGCTGTAGAAGGGACATGCGACCAGCGAAGTCTCTGATCAGACTGCGCGGATGCGCAGGCTGATCTGAGTCTTCGCTAGTCGCACGTCTTATTGTAGGTTTTATCGTGCGATGGCTCATATGCGTTTCAGTCCGTTTTCACCTGACACGCTAAAATTTGACCGTAAAACGCCTAATACATAATACCGCGATTACCCTTAGTGTAGGGACAGACAGGCCTGAGCAAAAAGGGTAGACCCAGATCAGACGCTGCAGAACGCGGTGTCTGATCAGGGTCCACACTGTTTGCTACAGCAGTATTTTGACACGTATAATCAACAGGGGGTAAAATTGACTTATTATGCCCTCAACTTTGAAAAAAAGTTGTTGACCGATATGTGTGTGTGTGTGTGTGTGTGTGTGTGTGTGAGGGGGTAGTATTAATTTTGGTTTGTTCGTCCGTCCGTCCGTCCGGTCGTTCGTTCATTATTCCATTTCTCACACTTCTTGTTTTCTACTACAAGATGCCTCAGAAAGAATTTGAGGTAGGGCTTTGATATATGCCAGGTTTATTGGGGCTGATTCAACATTAAAAACAACAACAACAAAACAACCCCCACCCACCTCAACACAAACAATCGATTCAGTTCTATGGGAGTTATGCCCGTTATCAAGTTTGGCATTTTGTAAGGACAATCATAATTGGGGATTGGGGGAATAGTGTTTTACAAACACATATTTCTAGGTCTTCCAGTATTAACCCTTGTCCTGCTGAACCCGGATATACCCTGCCTTTGCAAACAGTGTAGATCCAGATCAGTTGGCTTCTGAAGAAGCCAACTGATCTGGATCTGCACTGTTTGCCATTAAGTATGTGAATTTATATCAAAAACTGGATCAAGTAATCTGATTGGCTGAAAATTAGAAGTGGGAGTGGCATCTTAATTTATTCAGCATGACAAGGGTTAAGGGTACAATCGTACAAACAGTATCTTATTTATTAGCTGTTTTACCGGGACAAGTAATCAGTATTGTATTAAACCCTTGAAGCGCTAAGCAAACTTGTGGCAGACGACATTCTTAAACTGACATTACGACATGCCTATTCAAATATATAGAAAATTTCACCTCCAAAAACTGAAAGTTTTCAGATAAAAATCTCTGATATTTTTCATATTTCTGCTCAAAACATAGATTGTGGGTACTCGTTAGAACCGCCTCGGCGAGGCGGTTCTAACGAGTACCCACAGTCTATGTTTTTGAGCAGAAATAAGAAAAATAATGTATACCCCTGTAAACCCCAGTTTTACTATATAAAAGTGGGGTTTAAGGGGGTCAAAATTATATAGGCATGTTTTCGTCATCAAGATAAATGGATATAGCTCTGTTGAACCGTATTTCTCACGCAAAACGTATTCTTCACCTTTGTCCGAATGTGAAAAATTCGGTCGAATTTATCACACGGGCGTGAGGAATCCGTTCCGTGAGAAATCCGGTTTAACATAGCTCATTTACATGTAATTCCATGTAAAAGCAAAAATGACACATTGGAACAATAACAATGTATGAATGCTGCATATGTATAGCTAAGGTTTTGTACAATGAAGCGTTGTATAGTCATGAGCTGAATTCCGCCTCCAGCGGGAACCAGGGACCGCGTGATCCGAAGTCGGGAGCGCTATCCACTCAGCCACCAGGAGGCTTATGTTTGGACGGTGCTATGTGTAAACTAAAATAGCGTGGATCAGATTGATGAGTGTCTTGGCTGATGTATCAAGTGTACGCGGATTACCATCACGAAAACATGCCCATATAATATTGACCCCCTTAAACCCCACTTTTATATAGTAAAACTGGGGTTTACATGGGGTATACATTATTTTTCTTATTTCTGCTCAAAACATAGATTGTGTTTACTCGTTAGAACCGCCTCGGCGAGGCGGTTCTAACGAGTACCCACAATCTATGTTTTGAGCAGAAATAAGAAAAATATCAGAGTTTTTTTTATCTGAAAAATTTCAGTTTTTAGAGGTGAAATTTTCTATATATTTGAATAGGCGTGTTTACGTAATGCCATGCCTACATCAAAGTACACGGTGTCTATGAGGAATACACATACAGGGACGAAGGGTTTTGCTGTCCGATTATAGATTCATCAGATAACGTAAAATATATCAACATTCAGCAAAAAAACTGATCATGAGGAGCCGGGATACTCTGAGCAGAATATTTACCATTTTAACTTTTGTGACTTCCTGTTTGCGCAATTGCACACCAGTCTCATTTTGAAAAGGGATCTACTCTAAAAGGAAAGACATTGCTCTCCTTGGGAGCAAATTCTCACCTTTTAGAGTAGACTCCTTTTCAGAAGGGAGGAAAAAAATTGAGTTATACCCTTGAAAGTGTATCAGTTTTCTTCAACCCCTTCAGTACGACAAACCAAAACAGATAACTGCAAACAGTGTAGATTCAGGAAATATACAGTCGATATGGTGAAGTACGGGGAGACAATATACGGCCAACAAACGGCACAAACACCAGCTATTGTGAAGATACAGTGAACCCTCGTTACAACGACAGCATTTGTTCCCAAAGATGTTGCCATTAAAATGAATTCGCTGTTGTAAAGGATCCTTAATAAACAGAATGATATGTAAGAAAAGCTTTGTTTTATTCTTATTTCCTCATAGAACATATGTTTTAGATATTTGTTAGAATCGCCTCAGTGAGGCGATTCTTACAAATATCCAAAATATATGTTGCTTGAAGTTTTAATGCAAATATTCTTGCATAATTTCTCATTAACTGTCACCTCTTGAGCGAAGGTTTCGTGATATTTAAATTTTCATTATAACGAATATTGTCGTTGTATCGAGTGTCGGTATAAAGGGAGTTGACTGTAAATAGATTCTAAAAGGAATAGCCCTTGAGAGCAATGAACACACAAGTCCATTTTATAACCTGTCCACGAGTCTAAATCTGTTGGATGATTGGCAAACAGTAAAGACCCTGATCAGACGCCGCGTTCTGTGGAATCTGGGTTTACACTGTTAGCACAATCCTGACAGAGGAATTCGAACGTTTGTTTTTGACGAGCCCATTTCTCAATATGGGGTGTTAGACAAAGACCTGGTAATAAAATTACATGTAAAAACGATCCGTCTCATCAGGATCTACGTTGTTTGCCATTCTACCTTTTTTTTATTTTAGACTAAAACTACTATTTGCATCAGTGGACATGTCCAAAGTTAAAAATGGAATAGTCTGCTTCAGAAACTCACGGATGAAAGGGTAAATATGGACATTTCGCATAGGCTCGAAGACTTTATTTCGCTTGACACGGCATGTTACTGTCACACTCCACTTCTGATCTGCGCATGCTTGCTTTTGTACGCAGATGAGTACGTGCGTTTATCACCTTCAATTATTAACTGAATTTTACTCAGTGAGATATATTTTCCTTGTGTCACCAGGTAGACGAAGTTCCTTCATCTTACACCCTTACCCCAACATTGGACGGATACGAAAACCACACAAATAGTCAGACTATTGATCTATATTTAGACGGGAAAAGCCCCAAATTCATTTTCAGGGCGGGAAATCCAATAAACTTTATTATTTCCCTTGGGAAGTTTGCGTCATGTAAGCATGCGCAATACTGAACAATGCCCAGTTTAGCCTATAGGTAAAAACTACTATCGGCACAGGAACCGTGCTAAAAGGCTAAGATGGACATGAATCGCTCTATATAATCTTGGACATTTTAGGTGTCTTATAACGTCCAGTTAACGGCATTTCGGTGACTTTGGGGCGATAATAAGGTGACCTAGTAGGATAAAGACTGTTCAAAGGCAGCGGCGGATCCTGGATGAATTTTAGCTGGGTGGGTGAAGGTCGGTTTTGACAAAATTACTGTACTTACTCTATGTATCGAACAGTCAGACCTTACCAAACAGTGTAGACCCAGATCAGATGTCACAGAACACTCACAGGCAGTAAAATGGACTTGGTGACGAGAAGTATAAGGTAAAAAGCAAGGGTGTGAATATCCAAAATTTCTTATGAAAATAAAATTTTGAGTCGGGGGGGGGGGGGGGGGGGAGGAGGTTAGATCCCCACGAACTCCCTCTGAATCCGCCCCTGAAAGGAACTGCGTGCACTAAAGAGACGAGTGCCACCAGTGCCTAAATGTAATACAGGTCTCTCTCTCTCTCTCTCTCTCTCTCTCTGATTCTCTCTCTCTGCTTTAATGTTCAGATGTTCACATGCTGGAATAGGCCTTTCTTCGAAATGATCATATTAATTTACTCAAACGCTATCTTGCTAGGTTGCAAATTTCTGGACCCTAACATTCAAAGGACCTCAGAGTTTATGTAAACAACACATGTCCAGCTCTGGATGTGCATCCATGCAGTCTTATCAAGGCCTTTATTTTCCAAAGTAATTTTACAGCGTCTTAAATCAGTAGTCCAGACTCTATACAATTAGCCTCTATACAATTATACTATTAGGCGAACTAGTCGCTATACACTAATAAGCCTCAAACTTATATTGCTAGAAACCAACAAAAGACATATTGCCTTTATTTAGATTTCCTCTGATAATCAGTCAGTAGTAAGAATGTTGACACTTGGACGGGAAGCAAAAAATATAAACACATAATTAAAGAAATACAGAATCACAAATCTTGGATTTGAAAGAAAATGAATAATTATAAAAATTGAATGGACCCCTGGACACGCTGATATACTCGGAAATGAAATTGCAGATTCGTTCTATTTTTGTTCTCTTTTAAGCAAATATACATTTTAAAAGATACCATACTGAAATGTCTCCAAAAGGATCAGGGAGTTGTCTCATCAAATGTCGTGCGACGTATTTTCGTCATTGATAGCTCGTAACCCTGTCAGAAAGAGCTCATCTCATGGTGAGACCGTCCAATGTCCATCCATCCGTACGTCCTACGAGACCACTGGTAACTAGTATACCTCGAATCAGTAACTACAGTAAGTCAAATAAGTAACCAGTAAACACATTAGTAACCAGTAAACGAGTCAGTAAGTAGTAACCCGAATCAGTAACTAGCAAATCTAATCAGTAACCAGTAACTAGTACATTGTGTATACCCAAAATCAGTAACTAATAAGTCGAATCAATTATCAATACATGTAATTCAAATCAATAGCCAGTAACTGGTATACCCCAAAACAATAACTAGAAAATCGAATCAGTAACCAGTAAACGAATCAGTGTCAGTAACCAGTAAAAGAATCAGTAACCCGTAAATGAACCAGTGACTAGTAACCGGGATCAGTAACCAGTAATTCGATTCAGTAGCCAGTAACTAATAAATCAAATTAGTAACAAAACGAATCAGTTTGTTTGTGTTGAGGTTTTACGGCCCAGTCAACCCAATGGAGTCATGTCGAGCGCGGTCAGTTTACCTAACCACACGTTTACTGGGCAGGCTTAGTCCTCTAAGCGGTTAACTAGTATTGTGCACATTCTTTCGCCAGAAACTGAAAACTGCCCTTCTTGAATCAGCGGAAGGGAGAGGATGACCGTAGAAAATATGTCATGATCAATCTCCACGAAAGAATGTTGCCGACCTCGGCGGGGGTTGAACCCGCGACCTCCTGGTCTCCAGTCGGACGGCGCATCCAACTGAGCCACCGAGGCCGGCCCAAAACGAATCAGTAAGCAGTAACTAGTAATAAGTAACAAGTAACCAGTTTCAGCAAGGTGTCCATGATAAGCCAATCTGATTCGAATAAATAAGAAATGAAAGAATGAAGAAATAGAAAAAAAATCAGATGACTTGAATCATACCTAACCATATTAACCCTAAGTATTGGGAGAGACAGACCTGGGCAAACAGTGTAGACCCAGATCAGACGCCGCAGATTGCGGCGTCTGATCAGGATCTACAATGTTTGCCACTCATCCAGCAATTTTTAGATATATCGACAAGAAGTGGAATGGGCTTGATCGAACTTTAGGAAAAGCATGGTAAGAAGTTACGGTATCCTAATATTTAAGGGAAATATGATTATACTGTTCGGCTAAAACTACTAAACACACTGTCCTCTGTGCGCCATCTTCAATTTCGGATTCGCACACATCGCTTTTGTGAGAAAACATCCATTACCTGAAATACAAATTTCAAAATACAGTAATATTTCAATGACTCGAACACAGATGGCTCGTTTGCCGTGGCTGAATCTTGCCCATTTTCGAGTACAAAAGAAATTCTTCCGATAGCTTAAGAAAACAAATAATAAGGGTATTTTAGGAAAATAATCTTATTTGATCATGAAAATGTATATTGAGGCGATTCTAATGAATACACTCAAAATACCATTTTTTTTTATAGAAGATCGAAAAGACATGTCTGAGAATTATCCTCATTTTCCTCTGTGTGTGTGTGTGTGTGTGTGTGTGTGTGTGTGTGTTTAATTTATGGGTGGTGGGTATATATATATATATCTTCCTCAGCCAGTGCAATGGCATGGCAGGGATCATGCAACGGACTACATATTATCATTGGACGCAATTTCCGCATTTGTTCCGTTAATATTAGATTCTCATTATTATACTATCTTCTAAGTTTTATATTTTCTATTTCCTAATCGACCTAGTCTGACAATCAGCCCCTTTATACGGACCGCGTCAAGCGAAAAAATGCCTTCCAACATGCACGAAATGCGCAGGCTGATCTGGGCCTTCGCTGTCCGGATATACCCGAAGACACTTTTGGCATGGCGCGGCCCATATTATCCAGTAATATTGGCATCAAATCAAGATGAAGCGATTTATAAAAGGCCATGGACTGGCCCAATGCTATTTATCATGGACTGCTCAACATTATTATAACCAAGTATTAGCTCAGAACATAATATTGGCATAAAAAATTCGGTTGTTCACGGAAATACGTTACTTACTATATGTCTTCTTGTCTGTCCCACACACAGGATTATAGCGCATTATACAATAGGTTTCAGTGATACAGTTCAGGTTTCCTCTATGACACCTGCCTGTGTGTGCCAAATGTATGGTGCCATCCCGACATGTCACCCTGGAGAGTTCACACGGATTTCCTGTATTTAAAAAATAATATACCCATAAAAGGGGGTAAATATACGCATATACAAATATGTACTGATATAGCGTTACAGTTGTGTATATGTTTGATTAGTATATGCCAAATGAGCTGAAATCGGTTACTTAAGCAACAACAAAATGTCCACCCCCACAAAAAAAAAAAAAAAAAAAAAAAAAAAACGAAAGAAAGAAAAAAAAAAAAAAAAAAAAAGAAAAGAAAAGAAACGAAAAAGACTAAGTGTATAAATTAGATCCATTTTTCCACTTCCTGTTCATTTTAGTGACGTAGTTATTGCACCTCTCCTGACTAAAGGACAATACTGCAGATGCAGAAGTGACGCTTGTAGGATACTTATTTGCTTTTTAGTATGTTTGCTATCCTGCCTATGATTGTATTGTTATATTCATTGCATATGTGCTCATGAGCTAAACATTGCTACATACTAAATATATAAACTCTGGGCCTCATGGTTTCAGAGAAGAAGATTTTTTTGTTTTTAAAATTTTCCCATTATAAGTCTATGGGAGCTAATGACCCCCGGGGCGTGGCTAGTTTGGGCCCCAGGAGCTTGATTGGCAGGATTTATGTAGGGGGCCACTAAACATTGCTACATACAAAATATATAAGCTGTGGGCCTCATGGTTTCAGAGAAGATTTTTTTTTACGTTTTTTCTATTATAGATCTATGGGAGCTAATGACCCCGGGGCGTGGCCAGTTTGGACCCCAGAGACATGATTGGCAGGATTTATGTAGGGGACTACCAAACATTGCTACATACTACATATATAAGCTCTGGGTTTTTCCCATTATATGTCTGTGGGAGATAATGACCCCCGGGGCGTGGCCAGTTTAGACCCCAGGGGCTTGACTGGCAGGATTTATGTAGGGGACCACTAAAGATTGCTACATACTAAATGTATAAGCTGTGGGCCTCATGGTTTCAGAGAAGAAGATTTTTTTTTATTTTTCCCATTATAAGTCTATGGGAGATAATAACCCTCGGGGCCTGGCCCGTCTGGTCTCCAGGGCTTGATTGGCAGGATTTATGTAGGGGACCACTAAACATTGCTATACACTAAATATATGAGCTCTTGGCCTCATGGTTTCAGAGAAGAAAATTTTTTTAAGATTTTCCCATTATAATTCTATGGGAGCTAATGACCCCCAGGACGCGGCCAGTTTGGGCCCCAGGGGCTTGATTGGTAGGATTTACGTAGGGGACCACTAAACATTGTTACATACTAAATATGTAAGCTTTGGATCTCATGGTTTCAGAGAAGAAGATTTTTTAAGTGTTTCCCCATTATAAGTCCATGGGAGCTAATGACCCCCGGGGTGTGGCCAGTTTGGGCCCCAGGGGCTTGATTGGCAGGATTTATGTAGGGGATTACTACACATTGCTACATACTAAATATGTAAGCTGTGGGCCTCATGGTTTCAGAGAAGAAGATGTTTTTAAGTTTTTCCCATTATAAGTCTATGGGAGTTCACAGCCCCCTAGGGCGTGGCCAGTTTCGACTCCAGGGGCTTGATTGGCAGGATTTATGTAGGGACCACTTAACATTGCTACATACAAACTATATAAGCTGTGGGCCTCATGGTTTCAGAGACGATTTTTTTAAGCTTTATTTATTATGTCTATAGGAACTAATGACCCCCCCCCCCCCCCGCGTGTCCAGTTTGGGCCCCAGGGGCTTGATTGGCAGGATTTATGTGGGGGACCACTAAACATTGGGACATACTAAATATATAAGCTCTGGGCCTCATGGTTTCAGAGAAGATGATTTTTTAAAGTTTTTCCCATTATAAGTCTATGGGAACTAATGACCCCCGGGATGTGGCCAATTTGGACCCCATGGGCATGGTTGGCAGGATTAATGGAGGAGACCACTTAAATCACTCCATACTTAATCTATTAGCTCTGGGCCTCATGGTTTCAGAGAAAAAGATTTTTGAAGGTTCTTTAGCTATATAGCTCTATATAAGCATATGACCCCCGTTCAGAGAAGAAGATTGTTTTAAAATTTTTTTTTCCATTATAAGTCTATGGGAGCTAATGACCCCTGGGGCATGGCCAGTTTGGGCCTCAGGGGCTTGATTGGCGGGATTTATACAGGGAACCATTAGACATTGCTACATACTAAATATGTAAGCTATGGGCCCCATGGTTTCAGAGAAGAAGATTGTTTTAAAGTTTTTTTTCCATTGTAAGTCTATGGGAGCTAATGACCCCTGGGGCATGGCCAGTTTGGGCCCCAGGGGCTTGATTGGCGGGATTTATGTAGTGGACCACTAAAAATTGCTACATACTAAATATATAGGCTGTGGGCCTCATGGTTTCAGAGAAGAAGATTTTTTTTATGTTTTCCCATTATTAGTCTAAGGGAGTTCACGACCCCGCCCCCACCCCCGGGGGCGTAGCCAGTTTCAGAGAAGAATACTTTTTAAGTTTGTTCCCATTATAAGTCTATGGGAGCTATATCGCGGCATGGCGGCCATCTTGATTCATGAACCGTAACCATTTTTACAAATATTCACTCCCCCTTTAACACAAGGCTCCACATAAAGTTTGAAGAAATTTGGCGCAGGGTTTTCACAGGAGAAGTCGTTCAAAGGTGTGAACGGACGGACAGACGGACGACGGACGGTGAGTGATAACAATAGCTCATCCTAAAGGCTAAAAAAATGAGCTAAAAAAAAAAAGGCTCCCATATGGAGAGTCCCAGCTTGCATTCTTTATTTATCTATAGCGAGCCGTTATCGGCCCACTATAGATTTATAAAAAATGCCTACTGGGGTGTAGGTAGATCTGAATTTTCAGAACGGTTCAGAAGGGATCATTAATCGATACATGAAGCAGATGATATATGAATGCCTGCATGATTGGTGGTTAAACATAACAATTTCGTTGTCCTCTTTAATTGAACGATGGTGGGTCGCAAAGCTGATAGGCTCGCATCTAAATCTGCTACAGAAGGTTGATGTCTGATCTTACCCGTCTGACGTCAGGGTTTTCCCAGTAAGAATTCTTTATAAATCTATAGCGGGCCGTTATCGGCCCGTCAGGGTAGCTGACGGGCCGATAACGGCCCGCTATAGATTTATAAAGAATGATAGCTGGGTTCGTGGTTCAACTGGACTGGTGGTTTTCATTTACTCTGAATTTCGATTTGCAGTGGAAGCTCCATCGCCGTTCTTCACAGTTTTGAGTATATATAGTAAATTTACAATAAAATTACGCTATTAAGACCACTCGAAATTAAGACCACCCTACTATTAAGAGCAGCTTTGGCAAGTCCAAAATGGCTTCTTTCTTATTATTCTATATACAATATTAAGACCGCCCCACTAATAAGGTCACCTATGGACAGTCCCAAAGATGATATGGGTAGTGAGATTTTATTAATTAATTAATTTATTTATTCTGTGTGCCTCCACTATAAATGCGTTAGGGAACACCTATGTTCACATAACTATTGAGCCAGGACGCAGCATTTTCTTCGAGATTGCATGTGCGCCCAGCAAAGATTTAGACCAACCTGCGCATCCGTACAGTCTGATCAGAGTCTTCGCAAGGCTCTCGGTAGGTAGCCAAAAATCCAACGCGTCTTCAGGCGGATATCGAAGACTCTGATCAGCCTGTGCGGATGCGCAGAGTGATCTGAGTCTTCGCTGGGCGCACATGCAATCTTGTAGGAAATACTGTGGCCCGGCTTATATTGTCTTATGTCGAGCCAACAATGAGTAAGGGCCTATACATCCCCAAATAAGTATGGTAACTTTTCCATACCTACAGCGATACATAACTATTTTCCCTATTAACCGTTAAAGTGCTTATTACAACTACAGCAGACGACATTATTATCATTATTATTTTCCTAGAAAATATGACTTGACATTTCATGTGAATCGTCTGCCTAACAGAGCGATTTACGTGAAATGCCAAGTCTTATTTTCTCGGAAAAAGAATAAAAATAAATGAAATGACAAGTCTTATTTTCTCGAAAAAAATAGTAATAATAAAAATTATAATGTCATCTGCTACAATTTTGCTTAGCATTTTAAGGGTTGAACTTACTGTATGTTTTTCCGTCGCTCCCACAAACGGGACTGAAAACCATGCCACAGTAAATGTGGTCACATCCGTGTTTCTGTCGATAATTATTGTCTGCGAGAGATGCTGAAACTACCAGAATGAAACTTAATTGAAGTCAAAGTGGGAAAATATGAACAGAGAAAAAACTTTCTTTTTGATCCGTATTTTAACATAACACCGGTCCTGAATATTTGACATTTTCCAAATTAACCCTTAAAGCTCCAAATAAAAGTAGCAGACGGCATTGTATTTTTTGTTCAGAGAAAATAAGTCTTGATATTTCATGCAGTATCAAATCTTAATTTTTGAAAAATTAAAGTCAATATATTTTAACATCTGCTGCGGGTTCTGATTGGAGCTTTAAGGATTAAATCATTCTTGGAACAAACATTTACAAGGGTGGAAATTAGGGGAACCACCTCGAAATTATGCAATATCCGGAACCTTTCGAGGTTGTAACATCAAAATTATGGTAAACAAAGTAGGCAATGTAGTTTTTAATGTTTAAGAAAAAATAGCGAATTACTCAGAAGTTGGACAATTCTGTTTCATGTAAATATGTTCAACTTTCTGTGCAGGCCGAATAAAACATTTAATGAATCTTAATATTGTATAATTTGGAGAGGGCGACCGTCACCAAATCGATCACGGATCTGCATTTTATCAGTGTTTTGACATCACAGACAAATTATGTAATATTGTGTCAAATGTTGACGAGCAGGAGAGGATTTGATTCTCTGCTTGATAATCTCGATCTACAATTTATCATTGCGACGTAAAAATAAAAAACAAACTTTCACTTGGCAAAGTTCTCTGGTGTGTTGCTCCCAGACCATCGAGGTAGCTCCAATGCTATCGTACCAATTCCAACGAGTTCATTGGGCTTTTAATTAGGATCTATATTAATAAAAAATTAAATCATTTAATGGTTTACGTTTTTTTTTAACTTCTGACACTGCTTGCCTGTTAACTTTATAAGAAAATGGAAAGCGGTTGAAGCCCCATATATACTCCTTTGTTTTTTGCTTTTTTTTTTGCATCGGGGTACTTTTTCTTTGTGCTGGAAGTCAGATTTTCTAGATTTCTGAAAAGAACTAATCTTTATTTTACGCTCAGTTTGTGAGTCTTCTACTGTTATAGAAAGGTTTAGCAGACCTGTACCCAGGCTTTTGAAATGAAGCGTGAGGTCGTTCGGTTATTTTGAAAAGTTTTTTTTTTTTTTTTTTTTTTATCAAACTTTATCAAACTTAGGGATTTTCCGGGCTTTTTTTTTGATAAAACATCTGAGTGATTGAAAAGGTTGCTTAAAAGGAGTGCAAAAGTATTCCTCATCCTCCAATCGGGCCTGGTTTTGCGTTTAAAAGGTTTTAAAACATGGATAGTAAATTCACTGAGGTGCACCTGCTTCATCGTTGGCTATCTTAAGCGACTGTCAAAGGAAACTTGGAAATCTAATGTATGCAAAAAGTTTAATCTTCTTTATCAATTTTTCAGTTTTTTTTTTTCAGACGAGGCTGTATTAAAAAGGAGGGCTTGTCATTGCCATTCAAAAATTATTGCCATCGTGCATACAACCACTCTAAATTGCGTTCTGATGTAAAGATATGTCACTTCTCCAGTATGTCTTCCGACAAACATCTGCGCGCATCTTCGACAGGATTTTTCAAGTCGCTAAAGAAAAGTAAACCCTATCTTCATAAGGCCAAGAGAAGAGGTTACATTGCAACAAAATCTAAGTCCCTTTCGAATCTCCATTGGTCAAGAAACTAAGAAGTGTATCTCCAGCATCTGGGATAAAATACGCATCTCAGGTATCGCCAACATTCATATTGGAAACTAAAGCAAGAACACCCTGAAAATCGATACGAAGCTTAATGACTCGCCGAAGTCGAATATTCATGTTGTATTCGTTATTCAATAAACCAATGTAATTCATGTTAATAAATAAGTGATTGTGTATTGCCATTGTGAACTCGTCGGAACTAGCACGATAGTGTTGGAGCTACCTCTATAGTCTGGGAGCAACACGCATTTGGCATTATTTCTTCATAGTGAAAGTTTTTTTTTTTTTTTTTTATAACGTAATAATAAATTGTAGGTCAAGATTATCAAGCTGAGCGTCAAAGCCTCTCATGCTCTTCAAAATTTGAAGAAATATTACATAATTTGTTTAAGATGTCAAACGACAGAGAAAATGAAGATCGGTAGTCGATTGGGTGACGGTTGCCTTCTCCAAATTATACACTGTTAAATGTCTTATTTGGCCTGCATAGAAAGTTAAATCATATTTACACGGAATAGCATTGCAAGAATTCTGAGCAATTCGCTCTTTCTTCTAAAATACATTAAAAAACGACAGAGCACCTACCTTTGTTTACCAAAATTTTGATGTTGTCGCTAAATCGAGAATTTCCGGATGTGACATGGGAACAACAATTTCGAGACAGTTCTACTATTTTTCACCCGTTCCACTTAAAGAAAATATTAAAGCTGGTAAAGAAAACTCCTAATTCAAATTTCTTTATTCGGTTTTCGATATTGATTTCTTCAAGCAGAGAACTTGAAACGCAATGTGACTTGTGCTTTCAGCGAAGGTTCAGATCAGCCTGCGCTTTTAGATCATTTAGTTCTCAACATATTGATTGCAAAAGGACAAAGACCAAATCGGACCGCATGAGTGTGCGTGCTGATCTGAACCGTAATCGTTATCATATGAGTCGCAACTTTAGAAAACATACCTTCGGACAAGTGCGCCCAGTGAAGATTCAGATCAGACTGCGCATTCGCGCAGTCTGATCAGAATCTTCACTGGGCACATTTTGGATAACCAAGTTTGCAAAATTTCTTCGTACGGACAACAAAGACTGATCAGACTGTGCACATCCGCAGGCTGATTTGAGTCTTCGTTGAGTGCACATGTGAGAAGGTATGTTGTCTCAGATTCCGACTCATATCTCATATGGACTACAGCTGACTCTCGTTATCTCGACCTCGCTTATCTCGAATAACCGCTTATCTCGAAGTGAAAATCTGGTCCCTGCCTAAACATGAAAATCTAACAACAGGTAAAAAAATATTGTGGAAAAGAGGAGAAATTGCTCCTAAGGAGCAATTTCTCCTCTTTCCCACAATATTTTCTATATATCGAACTTCAAGAGTCCAGTTACACATATATTTGTTAAATGTGGTTGTTCGAATTATTTTTTCCTCAATTCTGCAAATCAGATATATCGAGGTACGGATATCTCGAAGTATATCAAAGATTACCTTGGAATTCGAGATAACGAGAGTCGACTGTATTTTCTCAAATACGTATATTACAACTGTCATGCAAAAAGGGAAAGATCTTTAGTCATTATTATAGAATATACTGACGAAAATTGCAGGGTCCTGTGTTCAAAGCATTGTTAGCTTAACGAGCTCGTTAGTGGTCAAAATGTAAACTATTCTAGTAAGTACAATATCTAATTCACAGGTATTTTTTGCTGAAAAAAATATTATCATATATGCCATATTTAATGATCAAAGTTTTAACGATACGTTAACTAACGACTGAACAACTGGGCCCGGGTTATTATTATATTGCCCGGGCGGGCAGGATGGTCTAAGAGAGCTCCAGAAAAGGCAGTTTTTTTCAACCCAAAGGTATTGATATTTTTATTCGCGAAAACATATGTTTTTGGCACTCATTAGAAGTGCTTCGGCGAGACATAGGAAACATATATATCTGGATACCAGGGCCCAGTTGTTCAAAGCATTGTTAGCTTAACGAGCTCCTTACGGGTCAAAATGTAAACTATTCTAGTAAGTACAGTTCCTAATTCACAGGCATTTTGCTGAAAAAATGTGAGTAGCTTTTGCAAATGCAAAAGCTACTCACATTTTTTCAGCAAAAATTTAACATATATGCCATATTAAATGATCAAAGTTTTAATGATACGTTCACTAACGACAGCGTCAGTTTTGAGGGACTGGGCCCAGATCTTTATTATACTGCTCGGGGCGGGCAGGATGGTCTAACAGAGCTCCAGAAAAGGCAGGTGTTTTTTTTCAACCCAAAGGTATTGATCTTTGTCTTCGCCGAAAACATATGTTATGGGTACTCATTAGATGTGCCTTGGCGAGATATAAGAAAATATGTATCTGGATACCAGGCCTTTCTTGATCCCATACATACACCGGGTGTTACTTATTAGTTAACAGCCCCGTAAACTAAATGTGGAAAAAGGTTGAAAAGACATCGACTCAGCATTGGAGTATTGTAAGGGCGCTGATCCAGCTTTGGTCCGGCTGAATGTGCCTACCGGGACTTAAATGGTACGACACGATCTACCGACTCAAATCGATTTTCAGAGTTTGCCCTGTAATCAACTTGTTCCTAATGATTCAAGAGTTATGTCCATTTTCACTAACTGGCCACGGATGGACGTCCGTGGTCAGTTAGTGAAAATGGACATGACTCTTGAACCATTAGGAATGAACATTTTTCGCACACAAATACAAACTGACAAGATCTAACCAACGGGCTTACCAAATTCCATTTTTTGGGTAACCAAGGCAACGTATAGGCTAAAAATGTCAAAATCGAAATTGCTGTAAGTCTTCAACCATATGGGATAGTTTGATAAACTTTTGTTATTGAGAAGATATAGCCAAACAATTGTCAATTTTCATTGACCGATCCAAAGCCGAGGCCAAAGGTTTGACAGCGAGAATGGTCGTAGCTCTTGAACCGTTAGACATATTTTGATAATTTATTTGCACACAAAGTGATACCGACTAGCCATTGGGCTTGCAAATGCCATTTTTTTTATTGACGGAGGCAACACCGAAGCCAGAATGTTAAAATGTGGAAGTCGCCGTAAGTATATGTTGATAAAATTTTATAGACACATTAATATTGACATGATCTATTGCCAAATGCAACTTTTGATTGATCAAGGCAACGAGGATGCCCAAAAAATGTCAAAATATGTTAACCGCCGTAGGTCGTCAACCATATGGGATATTTTGATAGAAATTTGTTTGCACATTAATATTGACAAGATCTAGCTAAAGATTTGCCAAATTCGCTTTTCATTGATCGAGGCAAAAATGTAACAGTTAGCGAAAATGACCGTAGCTCTTGAACTGTTAGTATTATTTTGACAATTTTTCGCAGTTACCGTCAAGATCTAGCAAACTGGCTTGCCGAATGCCATTTTTGACCGAGGCATCACAGAGGTCAAAACTGATAATACGGAAATCGCCGTATGTATTCAACCATATAGGAACATGTTGATAAAATTATGTACACATTAATACTGACAAGATTGCCAAGTATCTGAGGCTAAGCTGAGGCACAGGCAAGAATGGGGCGGGTCGTTCACCTTAGCGATAGTGGATACATACATGTATTGTGTTTATTTATTGCATTGCATGTCGTCTTATTTTATACTAATAAACAGATAAGCAATGATTATCAGAGTTTAACTGGACACACACACACACACACACACACACACACACACACACACACACACACACACACACACACACACACACACACACACACACACACACAAGCAGTGATATAATTATATGTACCTACCGATAATAAACAGACAACCGCTGATTCTCAACATACATGTAGTTGTCGCTTGTGACATTTTCACAAACATGAATTCCTACTGGAGGACTTTCATTCGAGTTTAATAAATTATTAATTTATTGAATGACGTGTAAGACGACACAGATTTGTTTCGTAACTTCTTTATAAGCAATAATACAACGAAGTCCATGATTCAATCCGGGTGATTAAATATCCATACGTATCAAATAACCACAGAAAAAAAATAGTTTGTATATCTGCATCCGGGACATAGATAGCGCTTTGGTAGAAAAGGCCCTCGACTTGTAAGCTGTGCATGCATTTAACGCTTAGCCCTCTGGATAAAATTTTCAGCAGACGACATTTTGAAATATTTTTCTTATTTTTTTTTTTTTTTTGCTCAAGAAACAGGATTTGTCATTTCATGCAAATTGTCTCCAGTGGAGACAATTTGCATGAAATGTCAAATCCTGTTTTCTGGGAAAAATAAGAAAAAAAATATAATCAACTGTCGTTTGCTGAATTTGCCCTGAGAGTGGCACAGGTTAGATATATAATAACTGGCAGCAGTTCGGCCAAATATGACCGTTTGTTTCCGTTAGTGTTTTTTTTTTCCAGAAGAATAACAGACACGTGCCATTTGAAGTCTGATCAGGGCCTTCGCTGTCCGCTTACTGAATGATTTGATACTAAATATTATTATACCGGCGAGGACCAAAGGGCTTGATCAGGCAGAGGATGTACAGACTAATCTGGGCCCTCGCTGTTTGCATATTCCCTTAAGCTCCGTTTTTCACCTGGCGTGGTTTAGTCATATCAATTGTAATGAAACACCAGTAGGACAAGCAGTGAATCACTGCACCAATATATAGTTAGGTTTTTTTTTCTTTTCTGTTTGTAGATAGCTTGTCGGTCGTATTTACCCTAAATATACGGACACCGTAACACCTTACCATACTCTGTATTATTATAGTAACTCCTTACCATACTTACTATTTATAAATACGGGTCGCAACATTAGAAAACATACCATCTGACATGTGCGCCCAACGGAGACTCAGATCAGCCTGCGCAGAGTCTTCGTTGTCCGCAAGAAGAAACTTTGCATTCATGGCTGATCTGAATCTTCACTGGGCGCATATCTCCGAAGGTACGTTTTCTGACGTTGTGGCTCACGTGTTTATGTCCTAAAATTTGCATTTTGCGGCGTCTGATCTGTGTCTACACTGTTTGCTCAGGCTTTCTGTCTAGATACTTAAGTCAATTTTTTTGTTGTTTGGTACGAACAACTGTACAACCGTTTTCTGGAGATAAGCAAAAAAGTAGTTCAATCTTTTTTTAGCTGCAGAACTAACATTTTTATCCATCCACATGCTTTATCTCTGTTCATTACGAAAACACGCCTATTCAAGTATATAGAAAATTTCACCTGCAAAAACTGAAATTTTTAGATAAAAAACTCTTATAGCTTTCATATTTCTGTTCAAAACATAGATTGTGGGTACTCGTTAGAACCGCCTCGGCGAGGCGGTTCTAACGAATACCCACAATCTATGTTTTGAGCAGATATAAGATGTGTATGTTAAGGCCCCATATTCCTCAAAAGAAAAAGCATTTTATTAACCAAAAAAGATTTGATAAATAGATATATGGTATTAATACAATCATAAGATGTGGCACCTGACAGCCTGTAAAATTTCAGTTATTCTCTTGTTCTTGAAACGAAATGATTTTTTTATCATATCTCGGAATGAATGTTGCCAACATTAATTCAGAGATACGATAAAAAATCGTTTATTTTTTATCCAGTTCAAAAGTTAGAGACTAACTGAAATTTTACAGGGTGTCAGGTGCCAACATTTTATGATGGTATTAATAGTGCTCCAGCTAGCCCTATATAGAGGGGCGGGCCTTTTTAAAGCTGCCCACTGGCTTATTTCAGCTCCAGACATCAAACCCTACATTTAGGTGAAAATTTCATTAAAATAGGACCAAAATTAAAAAATCAATATTTAAACTTTACCACTCTCTGGGCTATTTCAGCAGATGACAAATTGATATTTTTCTTATTTTTTTCCGAGAAATCAGGAGCTGACATTTCATGCAAATTGTCTCCAATAGAGACAATTTGCATGACGCGTCAAATCCTGTTTTCTTGGAAAAATAAGAAAATATTTCAGTATGTCGTCTGCTTGAAATTTTACCCTGAGTTGATACTAAGAACATCACATGACACATGGTGCCCTCATTCTTGTATGACCGCGCAAAAAGTGCCCTATCCGGTACCCCTCTGCCCTGAAATCCTAGCTGAAGCACTAAATATTATACTACATATCAATTTATTAAACCTTTCTTGGAAAAAAAATGTCTATTTTTAAGGAATATGGAACCTGTTATGAAATAAATGTCGAAAGCAAAAATGTTCATATGTACGTTGGTTGTGTATACGATACTCTGACGCAAGAAAAATAACAGTAAAAGTGCACAGATTTTTATTTTTTGTTGTTATTACTTTTTCGTCTCATACAGAATCTTGATAGATGTTTACAACATGATCACCTGTTGTTGGATACTGACGCTTAGCATGACGTGTAAGCGTTCAGCAGGCGCCATTTTGAAATATGAACCTAAATAATTGTTTCTTACCTTTTCCAAGGTTTGGCATTTCATGCAAATCGACTCCTCTGAAGACAGTCCGCATGAAATGTCAAGCCCTATTTTCTGGGAAAATAAGAAAAAATATAATGCATCACAAATTTATTGTCTGCTTACCTTGCCCATAGAAAATAGACATTGTCATTTTATGCAAATTGTCTCCTTAGTTAGGAGACAATTTGCACCAAATGCAAAAGCCTATTACCTGGGAAAAAATAATACTGTCGAACCTCAATGGCTCGAACACCGATGGCTCGTTTACCATGGCTAATTCGAACTATTTTTTGAGTCCCTACGAAATTCTTCCAATAGCTCAAGAAAACAAATATTTAGGGGAATTTTCTTATTTTATCATTAATTTGTATGTTGTGTTTACTCATTAGAATCACCTCATAGAGGCGATTATAATGAGTACACTCAACATACAATTATTGTGTAGAGAATCGAAAACATTTTCCTAAATAATCGCTATTTGCTTCCTGACCTGGCACCATGATTAACCCTCAGTGGCTCGAACTACCCATGTCTAGAACAATTTTATTGGTCCCAAAGATGTTCGAGCCATTGAAGTTCGACTGTAGAGAAAATGTTTTAAATGTCGTCAGCTAATTTTTTACCCAGTATGCTAAGCATTAAAACAAACCCGCACTTATGGCCCAGTCTGATCAGAGTTGGATGGTTGCATATACACCTCGTAATTTGCAGTTTCATCAGGGTATGCGTTATGTGCGTTATGTCGCAGCATTCATTGCCCCCTTACAAAATCAATGAATACTAAACAGTGTATCGACGAACTGAAAAAGCCCTGCGCACCCGGATATTTCTGTGTGGTTGTACGTTAAAATGACGTCGTATCAACGTCGATGCGACGTGATCACGTCGCATCGACGTTGATACGACATCATTTTGATGTTGTGTGCCTGCTGGGTTCGTTGTTCACATACGGCATTAGGTCCATTTTCCTGCACCATGCATCAAATGTAGGGCTGCGGAAATACCATGCCCGACTTGTCCGACTTGTCCCATTTTCTTTAGGGCAAGTAAGAAATTTCAATTTACTTGTTCTGGGACAAGGACTTCATAGCTCTAGCTAAGGAGAATATCCAGATTATGAAATATATGTTCTTTTTTCTTATTTCTTGAAGAAAACATATGTTGTGAGTACTCATTAAAAGCGCCTCACCGAGGCGCTTCTAAAGAGTATCCACATGTTTTCTTCAAGAAATAAGAAAAATGTCAATTTTTGGGCAAGTAAATATTGGTTGGACATTTTGACAACTTACGAGTTCGTGGACAAACCAATTTGATAATTCCACAAGCATTTTCAACTGGATGGCGAATTGAATGCAATTCCGTCTTGATCAACATGTTAATTTGCACAATGTTCTGTTAAACGGGGATTTTTATTGTCTTAACCATATCATACAAAAATATAGCGGACGGCATTTTCTTTTATTATTATTGTTTTTCAGAGAAAATAATGCATGACATTTCATATGAATCGTCTGCCTAGCAGACATGGAATATCAAATATCAAGCCTTATGAAATGTAATGATTTCTTTTTCAGAAATTCGTCTGCTGCTGTTGTGATTGGTGCTATAACTCTTTCCCCGCTAGTGGCGACTTTTGTCGTCTGCAGATAACCTTTGCAAAGCGTTTGGACCCCGATCAGGCCCGTCAAAACGTCGGGCCTGATCTGGATCAAAACTGTTTGACTCTCCGATGGAATTCCTGGATCAATTTTTTTGAAAAAATTGATTAAAAAAAATCCACATACAAAAAAAAAAAAACAAAAAAAAAAACAAAAAAAAAAAAAAAACAAAAAAAAAAAAAAAAAAAAAAAAACAGCATGCAAAGAATTAAGGGTTAGGCAGAAACTCGTTTTCTGTTTGTAGATTATACCAGCAATGGCAGCAACAAGTTGTAATGCTTTGCAGACGACATTTTTAAATATATTTTCTGAAGTTATTTTTTTTTTTCACAAAATAGAGTTTGACATTCTAAACACACTGTCTCTTCTAAGGATAGACAGTTTGCATGGAATACCAAAACCTGTTTCTGGAATGCCATGACCTATTTTCTGAAAAAAAAAAAAAAAAGAAAAGAACAAAAGATATCAGTATGTCGTGTGCTACATTAACCCAGAGGCTGTGAATTTCTACACGCTCCATGGTGGGCTATCCTCAAATAAGGGTTCGTACAAGCAGACACACGAAGGGCACAGCTGTTTGCTGAAATAAAAATAATACTAAGCAGTGAATATATCTAATTAACCTTTAGCACTATCTGGGCAAATTTCAGCAGACGACAAACAGATGATATTTTTCTTGTTTTTCCCAGAAAACAGGATTTGAATATTCGTGCACATTGTCTGCAAATAAGACAATCTGCATGAAATGCCAAATCCAGTTTCCTGGGAAAAATAAGAAACAAATTTCAAAATGTCGTCTGCTTGAATTTTTATCAAGAATGCTAAGCGTTAACACAATCAACCTTTGGTCTTCTATGGGCGTGATCAGTAGACGGCAAATTTGATTTACCGGATGCGCAGGTTGATCTTTGCTGGGCGCACATGCAGCCTTGTAGGAAACGCTGTGTCCCGGCTCATGTGACTATACAAGGAAGGATGCAAATGTTGCTCGAAAACCATTGTCAGTAACATCCAGATCAACTCAAACCAAGGAACTCCCAGACCTCCTCTTATAGGACTTTATACGAGACAACGAAATTGAACCCATTTATGCTCCATAAAAGATCCCATAAAAGAGATATTAGCAAACAGTATCGACTCAGATCAGACGCCGCAGAACGCGGCGTCTGATCAGGGTCTACAATGTTTGCATTAAAAACACAGGAATTTCTATAAAACATGGTAATATTAAAAATACCCAAACACCTTTTCTATTCTTGACACCATTCTTGATATTATCCAAAAAGTTGTGATAGGAGAGTCCACTCGGCATAAATGGGTTAAATAATAAATTAGATAGTACAACTTAAAAAAACCGCTATTTAAAGCAAATTTTATAACAGAAAAAGAAAGAAACTAGACATGTGACCAAAATATACATATGCCCCCGCCCTTTGCTCTTTACCAATATGGCAACAACTTTTTTCGAAATGCTCAATCACACCTGTTATGCATTCTGACCCCTAGCCTTACCCCAGGGCATGATCTAAGGGCAACTCTAGCACAGAGTTGAAGATGTAGGTTTGGGTGAGTAGCATACTAAATTTCAACTTCCTAGCATAAATGGTAATTAAGTTATGACCACCAAAAGAAACACGGATATAAATGTCAATGTAAAATCTGACCACATTCGGGTCATACTGACTCATAATCTATAAGTATGATATTTATAACACATCAAATACTCTTCAAAATATAAAACAAAATCACTGAAGCAAGAAATATAGGTCACTTTGACCTACATTAATTTTGGTGTCAAACTTCGTGTCATTGTGAGTCAAAAAAGTATGATGTTTACACATCAAATATTCTTTAAGATAGAAGGCAAAATTACTTGACTGCTAAATGTAGATCACTATGACCTACGTTTATTTTGAGGTCAAACGTATGGTCTACTGACTCATAATCCATAAGCATGATCTTTGTACATCAAATACTCTTCGAGATATAATGCAAAATTACTGGTCCGTGAACTGTAGGTCACAGTTACCTTCATATAATTTTAAGTCAAACTTCGGGTCATATTGACTCATAGCATATAAGTTTGATGTTTATACATCAAACACTCTTCAAGATAGAAGGCAAAATTAGTGAACTTTGAAATGTAGGTCACTGTCACCTACATTTATTTTAAGGTCAAACTTTGGGTCATACTGACGCATAATCCAAAATACACCAAATAAACAACGTCTTCTCGGCAAGACATGGCCACGATGTCGAAACATTGTTGGTAAGCCATTGCGTGTTGCTGGGAATATAAGAATCCATTATGCGTGTCCATGCAAGAAAGGGAAATTCCACCCGAGCGGTTGGAATTCCAACCAGGGACGAGGCTTGCCTCGTCCCTGGTTGAAATTCCTACCCTGGGGGTGAGATTTCAATATCCTGCATGGACTGGCTCATGATGTATTCTTTTCTCTCACCTTTAAGTGGATTGTTCCTAGCAGTCACATGATCATGTGAGATAGAAGTTCCTCATATGGGCAAAAAAGCTATCTCAAAGGTGGGAGAAAAGACTGTCTTGTACACCAGATAAGGAAATCCTGGATTTTACCGTGGTAGAAATTCTTATCCTACCCAGGTTATCCTACCCACGGTAGGATGTCAGCACAATATGGCGGACTTCAGCAATCGAAGTGACTGCATTATTAAAAATCCACGTTCACAAATGAAAAGTATGCAAGAAAAAGAATCTATCATGGGTGTGATGGGTAAATACAAAAATCTGTTCCTCGGATCACAATCTGGCATCATTCGGCAAGACAGTGATCGTTAGCTCAAGGTTCATTATTCATGGTTCATTAATCAGTCCACGTCTCACGATTCAGTCCACGATTCAGAATCCGGACCTAATCGTAAACCGTGGAATGAATCGTGGATTCCGAATCGTAGATTGAATCATGAACCGTGAAATGAATAATGAGCCGTTGATAATGAACCGTGGGCTAACTTTACGTGCGTACCCTCGGGACGGATTTTTCTATCTACCCTTCACGCCCATGATTAATTCTTATATGCCTTGACTTACGATAAGTCCTTCCATCAGTTCCGCAGACCGGATCATAAAGAAGGGGGCATATCATATTATCGCATCTTCGCTGTCCACACCTCCCTGCATGGACAAATCTTATTGTGGGGTTATAGCATTGAGCTCTTCGTAGTTCGCATCTGTTTCCTGTATTGGAAATGGACATGGATGTCTAAATATAATAACAACAGCAAAAATCTGTCCTATGGGCAAATAGAAAAAAAAGGAATTCAGACTGCTTTTACCCAGTACTACAGACATGTGCCGCAACATAAAATACGTACCTTCTGAGATGTGCGCCAAGCCAAGTCTAATGAGCCTGCGCATTGGCATAATGACCAGAGTCTTCGTTGTCCGGATGAAGAATCTTTGCATCATCGGCTATCCAAAACGCGCCCAGTGAAGATTCTGATCAGACTGCGCGATTGCGCAGTCTGATCTGAATCTTCGCTGGGCTCACATGTCCAAAGGTACGTTTTCTAATGTTCAGGCTCAAACGAATCCAGATTGCACTGTGCGCTTTACTCTGTCAGGATCTGCACTACAGTCACGCATTCTGCCATACACATTTATTAATGACAGATTCTATCTGTCATTTCTTGCTGTCGCAGTCAGCGTGTTTGTCAATTCCAGAAGGTTACTCACGTTAATATGTACAAGTATTAGCTTTCACAAAATTTTCATAAAGTGCTTCTGGAGCAATGTCAAACCCATGTACTTAGCGTAGACCAAGCTTTTTTTGTGAGCTATTACTTGGTTGTAAAAAACGTTAAGTTCATGGCAAATATAGCATTTAGGCAGTCCATGACCTTTCATAAAGTGCTTTCGGAGCTATGGCAAACACAGCGATTGTCTACGCCCATGGGCATAGATAATAAATAAAAAACAATGTTCGTGAAAGTTCTATAAATATATCAGCTAGCTCCAATAATATTTTGAAGCGCACGTTAACGCTTAGCACTCTGGGTAAAATTGAAGCGGACGTTAACGCTGTGCACTCTGGATAAAACTTTCAGCAGATGACACATTGAAATAGTTTTCTTATTTTTCCCCAGGCTTTGAAATTTCATGCAAATTGTCTCCTCCTGTTTTTTAATTGGAAAAAAATAAAAAAAAATATCACTTTGTCGTCTGCTTAATTCGCCAAAAAAGTGGTAAAGGTTAATCTGCAAAAACAAAAAAAAAAAAAAAAAAAAAAAAGAAACAAACAAAAAACAACAACAACAAAAAACAACAACAACAAAAAAAAAAAAAAAAAAAACAACAACAAAAAAAACAACAACAAAAAAAAAAAATCCCTTTGAAAACATGCATCGCTCTAATCTAGTGCAGTGGAGGTTGAGAGTGCCCACACAGGTAAACACGAGATCTCGATGTCGGGGGCTATCTGATTTCGAAGGTAAACAATAGCAGAAACTGAATGACAGGGTCTGTTTTTATCATTTTTCCCGTATATATAAACTTTGTGGGAGGAAAGTACCAAACAGGTAGTTTCTAAGTAGAATGATGTGAATACGGAATGCATCACGTTTTAAAGTTTGTCCGTTAATGGACTGAAAATCATTTCTGAAATGAGAAATGCATATTTTTTTTTTCAACTAAGATTTCTATTTCATTTGCTTGGTCTTTGTATATATTTACCATTTTCATAAGATATAAGCATCGCTGCAATCTTACACCTCTCTCTTGATTATATCAGACGTGTAATGGTCGAAAGACTCATAAGACTCATCTAATTTTGCAAATTAATTACGTTGTTGCCATTTTTATGGTTATTTAAAAGATAGGAGATATGTTGCATTGATATCGGAGGGCAGACGTTTTTATGTTGTTCCTGACGTCGGAGAACGGCAAAATATTTAAAGCGAATATCACATCTATTACACTGATAAACGAAATGGATACTGTTTAAATTTCTCGAAAACAAGAGGCTTGATTGGCAAAGATGTAGACAACCAGGCTCCAAATGCATTTTGTTGATAAAGGAAGCTTATAATTAAGGCTGGCACAATTAATCGGATAATCGATAAATTGATCGATAAATTCCACAAAAATGATTATCGTTACAGATTTGCTAATAATCGATCATTTAAGTTCTATGTCTCTTACTTTACCGTATTTACCCTTAGTGTTCAGACATCTCAACTCCTTACCATACTTAATCTAAAATTTAAACAAGTACAACTTATTACTCAATGTTTTGTATAAAATAGCTGGATGAGTGGCAAACAGTGTAGACCCTGATGAGACGCCGCAATACGGCGTCTCATCTGGGTCTACACTGTTTGCTCAGGCCTGTCAGATCAAATACATACAGTAAAGTACAACATGTGGTAAGAGTCATGCTCAGATATACAGGTAAAATTATGAGGCAAATCTGCTGTGATTACTAATCGATTACCGATCGCACTGGCAGGACCGATAATCGATTAACTTTTCAGCTCTGATTAGCCAGCCTTACTTATTATACAGTCGTTGTTCAACGTTCAAAATACTTTTTATTTCTTCAAGTTGGTAGTAAGCTATGTGACTAAGTCTATATATTTCACTCTTGCTGAATGTAAAACGAAGCAAAATCCGTCGATAAGACAATAACCTTGTAACAGGACATTACTAAGCCTTCGAGTGGTCTCGTATCGTCAGTGTTAATTTCCACTAGGTGGCAAAATTCCACGTGATGAATGGCACCGAACTAACGAGGAGTCCTGTTGAGTAAACGGTCCTGTATATCTTTGCATGACAGAAATGCGTCTGCGAATGACAAAGTCAACAAATAGACCTGTGTGCCCAGCGAAGTCTCAGATAAAACCGGGCATTTGTTCAGTCTGATAAGAGACTTCGCTGTGCCCTCTTTGGGTAGCTAATTACCCAAGGTTTCTTCTGAAAAAAAAAGAAAAGAAAAAACAAAAAAAAAAAAAAAAACAAAAAAAAACAAAACAAAAACAAAACTGTACGGCTGCGTTAAGATGTACAACGTGGTGGCCTTTTGCCTTGGATCCCTGTACCTAATGACGAGTGCCAACAGGAGCCGGGGTCCAGGGCAAAACAATCTCGAGTAACCTGCACTTTTGAACGCAGCTCAGATCACGTCTTAAAAGGAATTTATTCTAAAAAGGAATGAATTTGCCCCCCACCCCACCCCACTACCGTTTTCCATTGCCCTTATAAAAATACAAGAAACAAGCCTAATCAAACGGGTAGCTAATTACCCAAGGTTTCTTCTGAAAAAAAAAAAAAAAAGAAAAAAACAAAAAAAAAAAAACAAAAAAAAAAAAAACAAAACAAAACTGTACGGCTGCGTTAAGATGTACAACGTGGTGGCCTTTTGCCTTGGATCCCTGTACCTAATGACGAGTGCCAACAGGAGCCGGGGTCCAGGACAAAACAATCTCGAGTAACCTGCACTTTTGAACGCAGCTCAGATCACGTCTTAAAAGGAATTTATTCTAAAAAGGAATGAATTTGCCCCCCACCCCACCCCACTACCGTTTTCCATTGCCCTTATAAAAATACAAGAAACAAGCCTAATCAAACGGGTAGCTAATTACCCAAGGTTTCTGCTGAAAAAAAAGAAAAGAAAAAAACAACAAAAAAAACAAAAACAAAAACAAAACTGTACGGCTGCGTTAAGATGTACAACGTGGTGGCCTTTTGCCTTGGATCCCTGTACCTAATGACGAGTGCCAACAGGAGCCGGGGTCCAGGGCAAAACAATCTCGAGTAACCTGCACTTTTGAACGCAGCTCAGATCACGTCTTAAAAGGAATTTATTCTAAAAAAGGAATGAATTTGCCCCCCACCCCACCCCACTACCGTTTTCCATTGCCCTTATAAAAATACAAGAAACAAGCCTAATCAAACTCTCTCTCTCTCTCTCTCTCTCTCTCTCTCTCTCTCTCTCTCTCTCTCTCTCAGATAAATCGACGTGAGGAATGAAATGTGGGAATAATGTTCAGTAGAATTTTATGCTTCGACTGTCGTCTCGAATTGATGAAGAAATCACAAAACGAATCATTGTGTCTTCTAATTGTAGCTTTGTCGTGTGGCGGCACCAAAATATTTCTCCGTCCTCTCAAAATTATGTTTATTCGTGAGAATTCTTCACTCGTGTGCCAAATACAAACGGTGAAAATTAAACCCAACACAGCCTACCCTAGGACGAAGAAAGTATATAAATAGACAGGTCTGAACCACACAACACCAGTAATATATCAAAGGGCTGAATAGCCCTGTAATGACAGATTCTATGAGAAACTTATACATTCCAGAAAATCATTTTGCCTTCCATTTAAACTTATGTGAAGTTTCTCCTTCGAAAAAGAAGAAAACAAAACGAGCTACAGCAAAATACAAGGGCGCTGATCAGTCTGCGCAGAGGCGCAGACTGATCTGCGCCTCCGTTGTTCTCTAAAACCGCGCGTCGCAACGAAGAATGACAGATAGAATCTGTCATTAATAACTGACATTGCCAAGGCGGTACTCTGGTTATGGTGTCTTCTATTTGTCAGAGTTTACCTACTCTCTGTTGGTGTTGACATTTTGTTCGCTTCATATATGATAAGCTTGTGGCAGCTTCTGAAACAGACTTGACTGTCATATTGGCTTTCCAGCTTTCACTTATTACATTTAAATTCTGTGTATTCCTCTGAAGTAGTATGTGAACTTCGATAGGGAATGGTGTAAAAATTATCATCACTGCCTTTTCTTATACTTTACAAATGTGGTATTGACTCGTCCTTGATAATCCATGCATTTTACACGAAAATGTAAGTTTAACGTTATTTTAATATATTTTCACAGCATTTAGTCTATGAAAACAATGAAGAACAATATTAGATTGTGCAGTAAGCACTATTTGCCATAGAGAGAAACAATAGATATCATAGAACGATAACAGTACTGAATATGAATAATGACTTGTTAACTTGCAAGAATTATTCCATTTGGTAGAACGTGACAGTATTATAGCTGGGTGAAAGCACGCAAAACAATATCATTTTATGACCTGCAAAAACCCAAAAAATGTCTTCGATATTTCATCTTTTTATTACTCTGTTATTTCTTCTTTTGTAAGGCATGACCAACTTCTGTAACATGTCTAAAATAAAACGTATTCAGGCAGTAATTACTTGGCCTTTTATTTACGACCTCCGACATCAAAACAACTGCTACTCTGACATTGTGAATAAGAGCTGTCAGAGTGCCTCCGATCATTTGAATAACTACAAAAAAGATACCAACGTCACCAGTTTGTAAAAATGTATGTATTTTGCAATAATTTTGAACCTGATACTGCTGACGTAAGATAGAGAATGATGTAAAAATGCATCGATGTCAAATGTAAACACAAATTCAAATATTAACAATCGAAAACGCGATCTTCGTTGAAAATTACAAAGTCGGCATTTAACTCTTTCACTGCCACAGGCGCTAATAATAGGCTTTTGCAAAAAATCCAGATGAGCCGTCTCATCTGGATCTACGCTGTTTGACATTCAGCCTTTCAACTTTACGTATAACTTCTTTCCAAGCGATATTTGTTAAAAAAGAAAGAGCAGACGATAAGTGTCGTCTGAAATTTGGCGCCAAAATTCCTATGTTCAAATTAATCTAACGCATTGCGTGTTTTCATCATTCTATCCATAAACGTCTCTTTTTTTTTTTTTTTTTTTTTTTTTTTTTTTTATTTCGTTCCGCAAAGCTGAAGCTGATCTATAAGAAATAAACATGGACCAGCCTTTATAGTCATGATATTATTTTGGTTTCATTTAAGTGGATTATCAGACATGACTATAAGAATAAATATTTAGTCATTGGAAACTAGAGCCAGTCTACCACGCAGTCTGATCAGTCTTTATTGTCTGCTTGAAGCAACATTGGCTCTTGGCTATTCTCAGAGCCTCAGCGAAGATTCGGAACCAACAGGGCACTGATGCACAGGTTGATCTGAGTCTTCGAGGAGTGCACGTACATGTTCTTATGTTTGGGGTGAGTGAGGATGAGCTTATACTTACCGTATGTTACTAGATTGCTGCCACAGACGGGACTATAAACAGCAGGACAGCCAAAGTCGCACGGTTGTCGACCCCGGTTCGACAAGGCAAACGAGGCTGAAAAGTATTCCAAATGGTACAAACTGGATTAAAAAACAAGCAAAATATCCCCTTTATTACAGCTATACACCAGCTCCCAGCGGGCATATGGCGTTTATACAACATCGCACTGACGTCGATGCAACCTGATGACGTTTATACAATGTCGCATTAACGTCGATGCAAAGTCCTGACGTTTATACTGCGACGTTGTATAAACGTCATGTGCTCGCTGGGCTATGACTAACAAAAGTTATTTTTTGTATTTTGTATTTAAGGGGAATTAATATACTTTCAGGGGAGGGAATTATGCCAAAATTGCTTGCCTGCCTTCTAAATTTGGGACTGCTCTAAGAGGAAAACGAAAATGCTCTTAATGGAGTAGAATTCTGGCCCGAGTCTTCATCGTCCGCATAAAGAAATTTTGCATCCTTTGTTACACCTCTCGAGGGAAGGCTTCGTGTCTGTAATTAACATTATAACGGATTTTGTCGATGTATAGAATGTCGGAATAAATTTAAGAGGGTCATCACGAAAACACACCTATACAATTTTGACCCGCTCAAACCCCACTTTTATATGGTAAAACTGGGGTTTACAGGGGTATACATTATTTTTCTTACAACTGCTCAAAAACATAGATTGTGGGTACTCGTCAGAGCCGCCTCGCCAAGGCAGTTCTAACGAGTACCCACAATCTATGTTTTGAGCAGAAATATGAAAAATATCATAATTTTTGTCTGAAAACTTTCAGTTTTTGGTGGTGAGATTTACAGTATATTTTGAATAGGCGTGTTTTCGTAATGTATCTAACCAAAATGCGCCCCGTGAAGATTCAGATCAGACTGCGCGAATGCGCAGGCTGATCTGAATTTTCGCTGGGCGCGCATGTCCGAAGGTTCGTTTTCTGACGTTGCGGCTCAAATAAGTGAAGTAAAGTCGCCAATGAACAAGTATGCTAAATGCGAAGACTACTAAAGGTTGATATTAGCCTTTGTAAGTGTGTAGTCTGATCGCGGTCTTCACTGTCTGTTTACAGGTCATTGGCTTTATAGAATATCATATCGACTAGCACATCCTACGTGCCCAGATGTTATAATTATCATACCAGACATATTTTATAATGACATTTATCGCACCAGACATATTATATATAATGACAGCAAGAATGGAGTTTTTTTTTGAATGAATTTTAATAACTAAATAGATCATTTTCTGCCGAGGACTTTCTGATTCTCTTTGGAAACAACGAAACGACTACTCTCTCTTTCTCTTTCTCAGCTTGTCTTCCAGTCTGCCTCGAACTCTGTCTCTCTATCTGTGTCTCTGTCTCTGTCTGTCTGTCTGTTTGTCTGTCTGTCCCTCTCTCTCTCAGCTCTCTCCCGCTCTGTCTCTCACTGTGTCTCTGCCTGTCTGTCTGTCTGTCTGTCTCTCTCTCTCACTCTGATAATAACGGTATTTATGTCTACTCACCCAAAGATAAAACAATGCTTAGAATTAACCACTTGTTCATATTGTCCTCTGCTATATAATAATGATGACGAAGATTACATAACCGGACTTAAATACCAAACATTGTTTTTCCACCACATGAAGCGTTCTTTCTGCGGGAAAACCAACATTACTCTCCCAACAGTGAGAAGTCTGATCCCTTTATCGGGTTTGTCTGTGCACGGTGTAATTTTATTATATATATGGCAGTACCTGTTAGCGGGACCCCCGTAGCCTAGTGGATAGTAGGTTTCTCACCGCTGTTGTTCGAGCCTCGCTCGGGTCACATGTGGAAAAGCCAAGTTCTGCTTTCGGATTGTCAGGTGGTTTTCCCCCGGTTTCTCTGGTTTTCGCCCACCTTTGATGAACGATCAGCTCGATATAAGTGAAATATTCTTGAAAAGGCCGTAAAACCCAAATAAAAAAGTCAGTACCTGTTAAATTGGTCTGGGCTTTTTACACCTTGGAATAATGGTGGTTTTTACCTCATATGTCACAAATAATGCGAAATGGAAGAGAAGGGCCCAATCGCCAAATCTGGGCGATGAAGGGTCTGATCAGACTGCAAATTCGCACAGTCTGATCAGGGTCTTCGTTACCCTGTTTCAGGATCACTGAATACCGAATAGTATATTAACGAACAGAGAAGAACCTGTCTTTACGATGGCTGATCTGGGCTCCGCTTTTCGCTGATGGCACAAAACCCCTGTTATTGTGTTGAGTAGTAGCGACTGAGAAAACGGACTTACATATACGAACTTCGAAATCTCAGATAAGCCTGTGGATCGATGTCGCCTGATCAGGACCCTCGAGTTTCGAAAGTAGACTTTTCAATACACTTGTCTAATTACAGTCGAACTTTAATGGCTCGAACATCTTTGGGACCATAGAAAATTGTTCGAGACATGGGTAGTTCGAGCTACTGAGGGTTAATCATGGCACCGGTTCAGGAAGCAAATAGCGATAATTAAGTGAAATCTTTTCGATTTTCTACACAATGATTTATGTTGGGTGTACTCATTAGAATCGCCCCGATGGGGCGATTCTAATGAGTACACACAACATACAATTCCATGATAAAAATAAGAAAAAAAATCCCTAAATATTTGTTTTCTTGAGCTATTGGAAGGATTTTATAGGGACTGAAAAAAGAGTTCGAATCATCCAGGGTAAACGAGCCATTGAGGTTATACTGTAGTTTTGTTGGCGAAGCCTAGCTGAGAGCACTCGTATGCCAATGAGTGTGCGGATTTGAAACGCCAACTATTCACGCATTAAAACGTCTATCATTTCTTGACATGACCCATATTTACCGTATTTACCCTAAGTATTCAGACACCTTGACGCTATAATATACTTGTCCTAAAATTGACCAAAGCTCATTTTTCGATGTTTTTGAAATCGCTGGATAAGTGGCAAACATTGTAGACCCTGATCAGACGCCGCGTTCTGCGGCGTCTGATCTGGGTCTACAATGTTTGCTCAGCTCAGGCCTGTCTGTCCCAATACTTAGTGTACATACGATATGTTTATAACGTACTTAACCAAGTACATTTTGCACATTTGCATTTTTGCGCAATACATTTGCTTGAGCGCCAACAGATAATATTGAATTCAAAACATATACAGCATAAAGATACCCTTACCGCCCATTTACCTTAAAAATCGGAATTTATCATGTGAAAAAAGGCCTTACACATTTTGTGAACAGTAAATTCCAGGCCAATCTATACATCTGCGCCGTCCCATCAGGACCTTTCCTTTTAGATCAAATATTTCTATCGCATCCAGACTAACCAGAGCTCTAGATAAGGCACTTTCTCAACCAGAAAGTGTTCATATTTTTGTGTCGATTGTTTACAATCGATTCATTGTATACAAAGTACAAACGCCAAAGTTTCCTATCTATCTATCTATTCAGATTTTTAACGCTACAAGGCAACTTAGTCACATAGAGGCAGCGCCAGAAAAATCTGGATTAGTTTACCCTTGACCTTGGCTTGAAACGGTGTCCGCGCATAATTCATGCGCAGACTACCTCGCCTGATCGAGCCATATGCATAAAGGTCAAGGTCTGTAAGTTTCAGAATTGAAAATTCGGTCAAAAGAAAAGAGCTTCAATACGTGTGTATTACCAATGCACAATGTAATCTCACACTTGCTCAGTCGTGCCACCACACCGGGAGAGCAGTAAAAGGAAACCAAAAAGAACCACCAACCTTTTATCCGGTGTAGGCACTTCCTCCTCCTCCTTGTCACACCAGCAGCAAGCATACTGTTTTTCCTCCTTCGATCCCGACGGCTCTTCTTATGGTCACCCAGCCATGGATCTTTCAGGGACACGGTTAGTTAACGTTAGTTAATTCGTGCCTCCTACACCGACCCGCTGGACGCCAGCGAGTCCATGGCTGATTTGTCGGTGTTTTCCCCCGTCGACACGTTCGCCGCCATCTTGTGGTCGTTGCCACCATCACACCACTACGAGGTGTGTCGTCCGAGAATTCGTGGTGGCAAAGTTTCCTAAAGGTAGATCTATAAATAATAGTTGTCCACGCGATTATCATTGACCGCGCGTTAGACAAACTCCAGGTAACGGTTATTTGTAGCCGCGGTTATTCTTGTCGCTGTGACGTCAGCGCGCTGTTGATAGAGGGTTATCAGTAGAACCTGGACTGGGACATTTGGCACATTGACAAACACTGCAGACCCAGACCAGACGCCGTAGGCGTCTGATCAGGGTCTGCACTGTTTGCTTAAATTACAAGAAATTAGGGTCAAGTGAAACAGTTTGACCATTTTCCCAGCCTATACTCAGAGACAATCGACCTACCAGTGCTGTCAGTGCTTTGATTCTAACGTATGCTGTGGTGCTCATTACAAGCATCTCATCATACCTTTGATGGGCCGTGCTTAACTACTGACCAGTGTTTCTGTAAGCGGGCGACGGCCCTGGTCAGACTGGCTCAATTGTCCGCATATGTCCTTACACATTGGTCAGTCTTCGCCGATATACGGTGGAACTATTTGGCGAATAAAGAGAGATCCCACAGACACAGGACGGTCAAACTGATTGACAGAGTTCGTTTTTCCGCCAGTGAGTCATGTATTTTCCATGATTTGGCTTACGTTGTTGTTGTTATCATGTTGTAAACATGTCTTTGTTTTCATAATACCGTGCGGAACCTATGAACAGAGCCCTTATGCCATATGCGACTAGAAAAGGGCCAGAACAGGCTGCGTATCCGCGCAGACTAATCAGGGCCTTTTTCTGTTATTCGATATATTTTAGAATATGTATTGTGTATACTGAATCTGTTAATGGGCGACGAATGACAGTGACAGACTGGGCGAATGTATGCTGGTTTGGCTCTTCAGTCTCCTCGTATGCGATAAAGACCGTTTCTCATGTTTGTCACATTTATTATGGGACACAGAAATTAATCAAGTGAACGTGGATGAATACGTGCGTAATCTTGCAATGAATAAAATATAATTATTAAACATATTTAGAGGCTAATGCAACCCCGCACTGAACATTGATAGAGTATTGTATATTAATGTACATTTGTCTGTTTATATTTTACATTTTACATTTTTTTTTGTGGGAATTACGTAATGAATGTTGTTAGAAAGTGTGGTCAGACCCATTTGCTTGCTTTATTGTGGCTATAAAATGTGTTTAAATTACACTTTAGTCCAGTTAAGAGCCATTTTGCTTCCGCACAGTCTGACTAGGACATTCGCCGTTCACTTGCCTCTCAGAGTATTTGGGTATTGTATAATACAGTCGACTCCCGTTATCTCGAATTCCAAGGGACTCACTGAAACACTTCGAGATATCCGTACCTCGACATATCAGAGTTGAGAGAGTGAGGAAAACAATAAATTGAACAACCACATTTAACATATAAATATGTAATTTGACTCCTGAAGTTAGAAATATATACATATAAAATAATGTAGAAAAGAGGAGAAATTGCTCCTAAGGAGCAATTTCGCCTCTTTTCCACATTATTTTGTTACCTGTTGTCATAGTTTCATGTTAAACCAGGGACCAGATTTTCACTTCGAGATAAGCGGTAATTCGAAATAAGCGAGTTCGAGATAACGAGGTTCGACTTTATATCGACGAATAGTAAATATCATTATCAGACTGTGTGGGTGTACAGGCTGATCTTGGCCTTCGTTCTCATATTTCATATTGGTACTTAACTTATATACTAAGCGTGGTACCTGATCATGACCACGCTGACTATTTGTTGAAGAATCAGCTAGTTTAGATGCTTGTCTGAATTACTGTCCTCGTGTAAACGAAGTGATACCCTTTCAGGGGAGGCAACTGTTTCAAAATTGTTTTGCTCCTTTTTTGGAAACGGGTCGTCTCTGAAAGTACAAAATTTCTTCTCTTTGGGAGCAAATTCTTTCCTCAGAACCATTTCCGGAATGGGCTTGATGTGCAGAAAGGCAAAAGGAAACTACAAAAGCTGTTTCCCTTACTAAAAAATACGAAACCTCTACCTCTGATCCATTACCCTTAGTGGTTGCATCTTTCAAAAGCTTCTATATTAAAATTGACAAGACTATTTTAGACGCTGTCGGCTCATTTTTCTTTGATATTAAGGGGAAAAAATATACCTTTAAATTGGTTTTGCCTCCATTCTGAAAAGCGGTCAACTTAAAAAGGAAAACTTTTGGTCCCCATATATTTTCCATTTAGAGTATATAGAGTCCTTTTTAATGGGGTTTAATGTGCAGGAAGTCACAGACATTATCTCCATTGTATGGTATGACAGAAACTCTACCGAGCGTATCCAGTCCACACCCACCCCCAACCCCCACCCCATCTCTAAAAAAGCAGTGACCATGTACCAGTACAGGAAGAACTACAGAAATTGTTTAACTAATGCTCCAGTTCGAACTGCTGATTCGTACTCTGTTTTGAGTCCCCAGGAAATTCTTCTGATAGTCCGAGGAAACAAATATCTAGAGACATTTAAATAAATTTTCTTGTTTTATCATGAAATGTATGTTGAGTGTACTCATTAGAATCGCCTCATCTAGGCAATTCTAATGAGCACACTCAACATACCATTATTTCTCAGCTCGAAAATATATCCCTAAGTTACCCCAATTCCCCACCCCCACCCAACCGACTGATCTGGCCCTTCGATTAACTCTCAATGGCTCGAATTCGAACTACCTATGTCTAGAACAAAAGTCCATGGTCCCAAAGATGTTCGAGCCATTGAAGTTCGACTGTAGTTTTGTCCAAACAACAGGGCCCAGTTGTTCAAAGCTAACGACGTCGTTAGTTAACGATTCGTTAAAATTTAAATCAAGTGATACGCAAATATGCTGAAATTTTTTGCTGAAAAAATGTGAGTAGCTTTTGCAGTGCAAAAGCTACTCACATTTTTTCAGCAAAAGTTATCAGAATATTGTGCATTGAATCCGCTAAAACAGTTAACGAAATGACCCTTAACAAGCTCGTTAAGCTAACGACGCTTTGAACAACTGGGCCCAGAACTTTCATAAAAAAAAATGTCAAACAGCATTTTGTGTATTTTATTTTTTTTTATTTTCTCTTTCATCTCTTTAAGAACTTCTTTATGTATATATTACACAATATTTTCTAATATTAATCCATGAGCCGTACTCTTTAATTATTCTGGTCTGCTGCATACAAGATAACTAAGAATCAACAATGTATATTAAATACAGAGGCGGATCCAGGATGGTTTCTGAGGGTGGTCGATTTGATAAAATTACCGTACTTACTCTATGTACTCGGACAGACAGACCTTAGCAAACAATGTAGATCCAGATCAGACGCTGCAGAATTCGGCGTCTGATCAGTGTCTACACTATTTGCCACTCGTTTGGGAATTTTACACACACTCACAGGCAGTAAAATAGACTTGTTGAAGAGAAGTATTCGTTTATGGCAAAGAACAAGGGTGAGAATAGTTAGGGTAAATACGGTAATCCAAATTTATCCTAATTTTCCAATGAAAATGAAATTTTGAGTCAAAACGAGGGGGGGGGGGGGGGGGGAGGGCAGGTGGGGGGATGGCGGTGGGAGAGGGTTGGAACACCCACTGAATCCGCCCCTGAAATTAAAAAGTATAGGAGCCACAATGACAGAACACAGCCTACCAACGACACCAAGAGGAAGAGTTAAAAAAACTAGGACTGACATCACTGCACATATTACAAACCAATGAAAAGCAAAGTGACCAGCTCCTCCTTCACCATCGACGTGGTTGCTATGCCGGACAGGAATCAACAAACACAACAATAGACAATAACCGCTCCATATAATACTCTTTTAGAGGTGTTTGGAGTACCTGACAGATTACAATAAGCAGGTAACTATGACTTAAAGCCCCGCAGTGAAGAAACAAAAGGTTCTATATTAAAGTCTAATGGCTTCTTAAACTCTATACATATATTCTGTAAAAGTCTCAAGGCAAATTTGTGTTGGCTGGAACATGTTGACCTTCAACAACATTGGACTGAATTCTGGACAGTGAATGTATTCGGCTCTACAACATGCCATTAGCTCCCTTGCTCTGTCCACCAAATATATTGAAATCACATCGGCAGAATTATTGCAATTGGACAGCCTGGTCGAACAGACATAATCTCCTAACGGATGACCAGGCTTGAAAGCGAAGGTGCTGGCCAGATTGTTTGCATGTCAAATACAAACCTTTGCTGACATATTTAAGCACCCTGCATACACCTGGTACATTTTATGTCATTTTGTATGAGTGAGACAACTTATACGACGTCCTATTTGTACTCCTGTACACACAGTCTCTTCTAAAAAAGGGGCCACTCTGAAAGGAAAGACTGTGCTTCTTTCCGTTTAGAGTAGATGCCTTTTTAAAAGGGGTCCAAAAACAGCTTTGTCAGAGTTCCCTCCACTGAAAATGCATCAGGTCTCCTTTACCCAGGTATGCCTAGCAGCACATAAAATAGACATTGGCAAACAGTGTAATTCCAGATCAGACGCCGCAGATTGCGGCGTCTGATCGGGGTCTACACTGTTTGAATTTGGGTCAGGAATTTCAATAAAATATGGTAACAAACAATAAACACTAACCAGATACCCTTTATATTGAAATGAACGTGTCCAAAGAGTTAAGGTAGAAGAGTCCACTCGGCATAAATGGGTTAAAATACAACAAAGGTCGGTCTGGAACTTTCCTGTTTGCAAATGGTGTTCGAATCTTGTGATGGATGTATGGATCCGACCAGATCTTTGCTGTTGCTCACAAATGTAAATGGATTGTAAAGTCTAGGCCATCAGTGAATGTCGTGCCCAGACTTGATTCATGTTCTTTGCACGTGCACAAACAGACCGTGCAGACTTGCCTAGACTAGACACATATAAAGTGTATCTAGGTGCGCTGAAGTCTGACCTTTAGACCCCACTCCACTCCCGGCACTTGTTCACATTTAAAATTGAAAGTCAGAATTTATAGTACATAATAGCTATTTAAAACTTTTGATTTCTACAGTGCGTGTTAACGCAATGACTAGTGTGGAAACTCAGTGATAAGTGCACTAACCTCTGGTGCTAGAGGTCTCAGGTTTGATTTTCCGCTGGTAGTGTGAAATTTCCTGGGCCCGAATATGCTCCATCAGGTTCATTAGTAGGACATTAACTGGAGAGACAAAATTGCCCCTTGGTAGTTCATCCTGCAAAACCGAGATCGTGCAGGAAATAATCAAATTTGTCTGACTGCAGTAATGATAGAAAGATAAGTACAAAAACCTATGAGTGACTGTCCGTACCAAATAGAATGAATATTTGATGGCAACATCTCACTGTTTCCTGAAATGTAATGAAAGATGTCAAGCCTTAAATCAGCCTTTTCCCGCACGACCGTCATGCGAATAAAATTCCGTTCCTGTATGGCACCGTGGAGGATAGCAGCAGCATTGTGTGGTGGCTTTTAAGCTTAAAAAAAACAAAAAAAAAAAACAAAAAAAAACAAACAAAAAAAACAAAAAAAAAAAAAAAAAAAACACACGTGTTTTTCTGTATATTGACATATTAAACTTCGATTCATAAGGCCAGCAAAAAGAAAGCAGAATCAGTCCGACTGGCATGAATGTGTTGCTTGCTGGTGTAGTCAGCTACCGAAACAGGACTATACACAGAAATGAATGCAATCTTGTATATGAGAACATGACACGTGGTCATATCAGTAGCAACATAATTTTTGCTGTGATTTCTGACAGGTCTCTGACAGGTACATATAGTAATCATAGTCATCTTGAATTCTCTTAGAAAATATGTCAGTAACAGCCACTAACTGCCTTAAGTTGTCAATGAATAGGAAGACCAGAGGATATGGCATATATTCATGCAAGGTGCTTCATGCATCAAACTGGGTGACCAGCCAGACTATTCTTGGAATTCTTGGCATTTTTGAGGGACCAAACAATTTTTTATCTGACCATTTCAGCAATCTTTCGTTTCCCCAACCTAAGGAGGTTCGATATTAAATTGAGTCCTCCGTGAAATCACCTGACCAGTAAATGACACCAAAATCTGACCAACCAAAATAGCTTACCAGTTAACGGTTAATGTTATTGCTTAGACAAACAATATTACCTATGTACTTTTTCATTGATAAATACAGGTACGAATGCAGTTTTCATTGACAAATATAGGTATCACGATATTGTTTGTCTAAGGATTTACGCATGGGCGTGGTTATAGCCTTCTGACGGAGGAGTCAATTGGCTCAGCGGGTTCAGAAGAGAAGTCCTGTGAAAATGTTAACGGACGGATAGACGCACGTACGCACGGACGAACGACGGAAAAAAGTGATTACTATAGCTCATCTTGAGCATAGCTCAGGTGAGCTAAAACATGTGCTAGAGCTAAAAACATGTGCTAGTTATATCAAAACCCGGTGTGCTCGTAATATAAATCAAGTGGGCATAAATTGCCAAAACAAAATCTATTATGAAAAGTCGGAATGACTTATTAATTTAATTAGTATCACAGATGAACAAATAAAGTGGGTCCCAAAGAAAAAGGGAAACTAGCTAACTGATAGACATTATTATACATATTCTTGTCCTAAAATTTGTACAATAGATTCTTTATTGGGACACCTTACCTTCTTACCATACTTACTATAATACATATTCTTGTCCTAAAATTTGTAAAATAGATTCTTTATTGGGACACCTTACCTTCTTACCATATTATTTATAATGCATATTCTTGTCCTAAAATTTGCACAATAGATTCTTTATTGGGAAACCTTACCTTCTTACCATACTTATAATAAATATTCTTATGTCCTAAATTTGCACAATAGATTCTTTATTGGGAAGCCTTAAATTTCTTACCATACTTATTATTGTACATATTCTTGTCCTAAAATTTGTACAATAGATTCTTTATTTGGAAACCTTCACTTCTTACTATCATACTTTTTATAATACATATATTCTCATGTCCTAAATTTGCTCAGTAGATTCTTTATTTTGAAACCTTACCTTCTTACCATACTTATTATAACACCTATTCTCATGTACTAAATTTGCACAATAGATTCTTTATTGGGAAGCCTTAAACGTCTTACCATACTTATTATTGTACATATTCATGTCCTAAAATTTGTACAACAGATTCTTTATTTGGAAACCTTCACTTCTTACCATACTTTTTATAATACATATTCTCATGTCCTAATTTGCTCAATAGATTCTTTGTTTTGAAACCTTAACTTCTTACCATACTTATTATAATACATATTCTCATGTCCTAAGTTTGCACAGTAGATTTTTAATTGGGAAATCTTAACCTCTTTCCATACTGTTTATAATACATATTCTCATGTACTAAATAAGCACAACAGATTCTTTATTTGGAAACCTTCACTTCTTACCATAGTTATTATAATACATATTCTCATGTCCTGAATTTGCACAATAGATTTTTTATCGGGAAACATTTGCTTTTTACCATATTTATTATAACATATTCTTATGTACTAAATTTGCACAATAGATTTTTTATCGGGAAACTGTAACTTCTTACCATACTTATTATAATATAAATTCTCATGTCCTGAATTTGCACAATAGATTTTTTATCGGGAAACCTTTACTTCTTACCATATTTATTATAACATTCTCATGTACTAAATTTGCACAATAGATTCTTTTTTTTTGGGAAACCTTAACTTCATACATAGGCAATTTATTCTCAAGTCAATTCGTATTTAAGTCAATTCGCTCTCATTTTGGTCAACTCGTACTCATTTTTCGGTCAGTTCGTACTCATAAATTTTGTCTTCAGTCAATTCGTCCTCATTTGGTCAATTCATACATATTTTGGTCAACTCGTTCTCATTTTGGTCAATTCGTTCTTACACTAAAATCGACTAGTTTCGAATAAAATATAGAGAGAAAAACAAAAAGAAAATATCCAAATATACCAGAAAAGAAATATTACATGAGAAATTCAAATCAATTCGCTTTTCAAGATTTTAATCTTTGAAAGTAAGATAGAAAGAAAGAAAAATATAACAAATAATACAGTATAAGTTAATAAACAAGTAGTTATTTTCATTAATTGCCAATTAAAGTTGTTTTCATTTGATCTCATGTTGAAATCGACTTATTCCGAAGAAAATCAAGAAAGAAAAAAGGCCCATGAAGGCCTGAATCGCTCTTCTGCTAATTACAGTGTCTGTTTGTTTTTCTTCGGTTTTCACCACCGGTATAATAACATTCTTTGCAGGAAAAAGACTATTTTCACATGAAAAATGCTTGTAATAACCTCTCATGCAACTTTCATGATTCCAACCAAAATGAGGAAAACAAAAAGGTAAGAGAAAAGTCCAGGGAGTGCCCCAATCACAAACCGCAGCCCTTGCCAGACACCTAGAGGAAGAGGAAACCGACAAATCCAAACAAGCACAAACCGAACAAACGCACGAAAAGCACCAAGACCAGCTCCACCCTCCCCAAGCGAAGCCATCGATAATAATGAAGTGATTATGTTTCATAATCGTTAATTAAACAGCAAACCAGTCTAGGTGGTTGGGGAATCCTACATGTCTACGTCATCGCAAATTATGTTTAGATTGGTTTTGATTGGTGCAGTAAATGAGCGCCTTCACTGTTTCAGAGACGGTTGGGAGCTCATCAACAGACTACCACAGGTGGAATGTAATCCGCTGCTTGATGAGCTCCAAACCGTCTCTGAAACAGTGAAAGCAATAAAACTCCTGTCATCTGGCAAGGCTGCAGGATCAGATGCAATACCTGCAGAGATCTACAAAGCAGGAGGTCCTCCAGTTGCAGAGAAACTGACAGAGTTATTTCACATTATGTGGAGAAAAGAAGCCATCCCTCAAGAATTCAAGGATGCAACAATTATCCACCTATTCAAAAGGAAAGGGAATCCTCAAGTCCAAGTCAATCATCGAGGCATCTCCTTATTGTCGATTGCTGGGCAGATCCTTGCTAGGGTCCTACTGAACCGATTGAATGAACACCTCGAACGGTCAGGGCTTCTACCAGAAAGCCAGTGAGGATTAAGGAAAAACAGAGGAACAATATACATGATCTTTACAGCACCACAGCTTCAAGAAAAATGCCAGGAACAGAATGTGGAGACCTCTACATGAACTTTGTCGACCTTACCAAAGCATTTGACACAGTCAGTCGTGAGGGACTTTGGAAAATTATGGCAAAGTTTGGCTCTCCTGCCAAATTCATAGCAATGGTGCGGCAGTTCCATGATGGTATGCTTGCAAGGGTCCAGAATGATGGCGAGTTTTCTGATCCATTTCCTGTGACAAATGGAGTTAAGCAAGGCTGTGTACTAGCTTCAACACTGTTCAGCATGATGTTTTCTGCCATGCTTACAGATGCTTTCCAGGATGGTGACAATGGTATACCTATTAGATATCGATTTGATGGAAAACTTTTCAACCTAAGAAGGTGGCAAGCCAAATCTAAGGTGCAGACAGAGGTGCTAGACGAGTTCCTCTATGCTGATAACATGGCAAAGGTTGCTCCAACAGAAGAGAAAATGCAAAAAGGTGTGGATCAAGTATCTGATTCATGTGACAGCTATGATCTCACAATCAGCATCAAAAAGACTGAGGTAGTATATCAGCCAGCACCTGGAAAGCCTTACAATGAGCCTACCGTCACAGTCAAAGGTCAACGACTGCAAGTGGTAGACAAGTTCACCTACGTTGGAAGCACATTGTCTAGAGTTGTGCACATTGATGATGAAATCAATAATAGAATTGCCAAAGCTAGTGCAGCATTTGGCCGGCTACGTGGAAGTATTTGGGACCGAAGTGGAATCAGACTTGACACAAAGCTGAAAGTATATAGATCGGTACTGCTGCCAACACAATTATACGCATGCGAAACTTGGACAGTTTACCAACGGCATGCCAAAAGACTGAACCACTTCCATACAAGCTGTCTTAGAAAACTTCTAAAGATCAAGTGGCAAGACAGGATTCCAGACACAGAAGTCCTGAAAAGGGCAGGGATGCAGAATGTACATACTTCTGAAGTTGGCACAGTTAAGATGGACAGGCCATGTTACCAGAATGCCTGATGAACGTTTGCCAAAGAAAATCCTCTGTGGAGAACTTCAAGTAGGAAAACGCTCCCATGGTGGTCAGAAGAAGCGGTACAAGGACACCCTCAAAGCCTCCCTTAAAGACTTCAGCATACCAACAGAGTCATGGGAACAGATTGCACAGGATCGTACAAAGTGGCTAGGCCTCATAAAAAGGGGAGCTGGTGAATACGAAGCAAAAAGAATCAGCGAAGCCGAGCAGAAACGTGCACATCGGAAAGCCAGAGATAAGGCATCACCAACAGAGCTTTCTTCCTCAGACCTCTCTTGTTCTATCTGCAACAAGCAGTTTAGAGCTAAGATTGGTCTCATCAGCCATCTTAGAACACACAAATAACAACACATCACACAGTTGATTATTATTGGTCAATGTCAGTAATGGCAGACGAACGACAAATGCGCGCCTATATCACTCTTTCTTTGTTCGTCATTCAAGCAACATGAAATTTTGTAGAAGGGCTAAAAAGACATCTAAGTAAAGTGCGTTTATGGTATGCTGCGCATTCGGAGTCTGATTTACATTTGTAAATAATGTACATAGCAGAGGATCCGGCAAACATTAAAAGTTTTAACCATTAGCTTCGTTTCTTTCTGTCAGTAGTAATGTTTAATTTGAATATGATTACGTGTCATTACATTGCATGAAATCAAATTTCGCCGACAAAGTCAAGCGTAAAACAAGCCGCCTTAAATTCCCACGCACGAGTTTTCACGCTTCAACTACATTTGTAATTGATCACGTGTACTACCTGGAGTAATACCAAAGATTAAAGACTCATCTTTAATTAATAGGCACAAGTTTTCTCACATTGATAAATAGATTACAAAGTGTCAAGACAAACGTGTACTTCAATAATGATTGCCGCTTTTCATTCAAACATTAATTAAATAAAGGATGAAAATCTATCTATCTATCTATCTATCTATCTATCTATCTATCTATCCACATATCCATCTTTCCATTCATTCATCCGTCCGTCCGTCTTTATAAACCCATTAACTTTAATTCCAACTAATCCAACAGTCCATCGGACGGACGGGCAGATGATGCCAGAATAGATAAATAGATAGATAGACAGATATCTCGACGTTCATTTAATGGACTGTTTGGAGATATAGTAAATGGGTTTATAAAGACAGGCGGACGGATGGATTGTTTGGAGTTCAAGCAAATGGGGTAATAAAGACGAACGTTCTGACGTCCGTCCGTCCGTCTGTCCGTCAGAAAGTCTGTCTTTATAAACCCATTTACTTTGATTCCAAAGAATCAGTCCATCCATCCGTCCGTATGTCTTCAGAAACTCAATTACTATATCTTTAAGCAATTTATTTAATGAAGGGCGAGAGATCTATCTATATATCCTGGCATCATCCGTCCGTCTGTCCTTCTGTTCATCCGTCCGTCTTTATAAACCCATGTCTATACCCTACCCTACTGAAATTGGGCCGAAAAGAACCACCTGCCGAGGCCGAAACGACCCTCCCGAAAAAATGGCCGAAACGACCGGAATTCGCACGGACGGACGGAAACCACGCCATGAAATAAGTCAGTAGAGCTAAAAACGAAAGAAAACTTCCAAATATAACGGAAAATAAAGAAGTGGGAAATTCCAATAAAATTCACATTTAAGATTTTAATGTAAGAAGAATGAAAGAAAGCAAAACTGTAAACATTTACTTCCATTAAATACCAATTGGATTCGTTTTCCTTTGATTGCGTTACATAATTATCAATAGAACTGCAACAAAAGTAAATTATTACAATGGATTATTGCAACTATCCTCTACTGCATAATTTGTAAGAAACCTTAACGTCTTACCATACTTATTATAATACAAATTCTCATGTCCTAAAGTTTGTACAATATCGTTCGTCTGTCATTACTGACAATGACCAATCCTAATCAACTGTGTGATGTGTTATTATTTGTGTGTTCTAAGATGGCTGATAAGACCAATCTTAGCTCTAAACTGCCTGTTGCAGATAGAACAATTCCGGTCTGAGTAAGAAAGCTCTGTTGGTGACGCCTTAGCTCTGGCTTTCCGCTGTGCACGTTTCTGCTCGACATCGCTGACTCTTTTTGCTTCGTATTCACCAGCTCCCTTTCTTATGAGGCCTCGCCACTTTGTTAGATCCTGTGCAATCTGTTCCCACGACTCTGTTGGTATGTTGAAGTCCTTAAGGGAGGCTTTGAGGGTGTCCTTGTATCGCTTCTTCCTCGGGGGGGGGGGGGGGGGGTAACTTCGGGGTAATTTTGGTACTGGTTAGCGAGCCAATATTTCAAAACCTACCCCATTCATATACCTGGCCTTTGAAAAAACGGACCCATTCATATACTTGTTCATCCAAAATGCTGACCTATTCATATACTGCTCTTTGAATTTTTGTACCCATTTTTTGCTTGTTGTTACACAAATATTACAGTCAATTCATGTAATACCAAGAGGATAAGCAGCCTCGAAAAATCTCTGAGCGAAAAATATGTGCATATACCAGGATGTCAGAAAAATGGGGCCTTTCACATAGGAATCCAGAAAAATCGGGCCATTCATATACTTTTTGTTGAAAAAAGAGGGCCAATCATATACCTGGCAGCGCTGAAAAAGGGGGCTATTCGGCACGCACATCCATACTATGCCATATATAGGAAGTTACCCCCTCCCCCCCCCCCCCCCGAGGCTTCTTCTGCCCACCATGGGAACGTTTTCCAACTTGTAGTTCTCCATAGATGCTTTTCATTTTTCCTTTGGCAAACGTTCATCAGGCTTTCTGGTAACATGGCCTGTCCATCTTAACTGTGCCAATTTCAGAAGAGGATGTACACTCTGCATCCCTGCCCTTTTCAGGACTTCTGTGACTGGAAACTTGTCTTGCCACTTGATCTTTAGAAGTTTTCTAAGACAGCTTGTATGGAAGTGGTTCAGTTTTTTGACATGCCATTGGTAAACTGTCCAAGTTTCGCATGCGTATAATAGTGTTGGCAGCACCACCGATCTGTATGCTTTCAGCTTTGTGTCAAGTCTGATTCTACTTCGGTCTCAAATACAATGAACTTCCACATAGCCGGCCAAATGCTGCACTAGCTTTGGCAATCCTAGCATTGACTTCATCATCAATGTGCACAATTCTAGACAATGTGCTTCCAAGGTAAGTGAACTTGTCTACCACTTGCATCGATGACCTTTCACTGTGATGGTAGGCTCCTTGTAAGGCTTTCCAGGTGCTGGCTGATATACTACCTCAGTCTTTTTTGATGCTGATTGTGAGATCATAGCTGTCACATGAATCAGATACTTGATCCACAGTTCTTTTTGCATTTTCTCTTCTGTTGGAGCACCCTTTGCCATGTCATCAGCAAAGAGGAACTCATCTAGCACCTCTGTCTGCACCTCGGATTTAGCCTGCAACCTTCGTAGGTTGAAAAGTTTTCCATCAAAGCGATACCTAATAGGTATACCATTGTCACCATCCTGAAAAGCATCTGTAAGCATGGCAGAAAACATCATGCTGAACAGTGTTGAAGCTAGTACACAGCCTTGCTTAACTCCATTTGTCACAGGGAATTGATCAGAAAACTCGCCATCATTTTGGACCCTTGCAAGCATACCATCATGGAACTGCCGCACCATTGGTATGAATTTGGCAGGACAGCCAAACTTTGCCATAATTTTTCAAAGTCACGACTGACTGTGTCAAATGCTTTGGTAAGGTCGACAAAGTTCATGTAGAGGTCCACATTCTGTTCCTGGCATTTTTCTTGAAGCTGTCGTGCTGTAAAGATCATGTATATTGTTCCTCTGTCTTTCCTGAATCCACACTGGCTTTCTGGTAGAAGCCCTGACTGTTCAAGGTGTTCATTCAATCGATTCCGTAGGACCCTAGCAAGGATCTTCCCAGCAATTGACAATAAAGAAATGCCTCGATTATTGTCTTGGACTTGAGGATTCCCTTTCCTTTTGAATAGGTGGATAATTGTTGCATCCTTGAATTCTTGAGGGATGGCTTCTTTTCTCCACATAATGTGAAATAACTCTGTCAGTTTCTCTGCAACTGGAGGACCTCCTGCTTTGTAGATCTCTGCAGGTATTGCATCTGATCCTGCAACCTTGCCAGATGACAGGAGTTTTATTGCTTTCACTGTTTCAGAGACGATTTGGAGCTCATCAAGCAGCGGATTACATTCCACCTGTGGTAGTCTGTTGATAGCGTCATCATTGATAGATGATGGCCTATTAAGGACACCATCAAAGTGTTCAGCCCATCTTTTCAAGACAGCTTTTTGTCAGTCAGAAGACTAGTTCCATCTGCACTAAGAAGTGGGGTGGTTCCCGAGCTCTGGTGACCATATATTCATAGTATCAAAGAGCTTCTTCATATACTTTCTGTCTGCGAAGGACTGGATTTCATCAGCATTTTTGCTCAGCCAGGAGTCTTGCATGTCTCTGAGCCTAGTCTGTACTGTCTTGCATATGTTTGAATAGGCAGTCTTACTAGATACTGAGCTGGTATTTCTGAGGTAAGCGTTGTGTTTTTGATGTTTCTCTTCAAGGAGTCCCTAAATTTCTTTGTCGTTCTCATCAAACCAATCTTGGTGTTTGCTAGATACTGGTCCTAAGGAATCCATTGCTGAAGAGTGAACGGTGACTCTGAAGACTGTCCAGCTCTCATCTACAGCTTCTGAACTGTGTTCCAGTGTATCTAAACGGCTGCAGAGATCGCTGACGAATGCTTGCCTCTTGCTGTCTTGTTTCAGCTTAGAGACATCCAATTTCTTTGGCACCTTCTTGCCTTGTGGTCTTCGTACAGGCTGAATGCGCAGGTTGAGTTTGCTGATAACAAGCCTGTGATCTGTCCAACAGTCTGCACCACACACAGTCTTTGTCACTCTGACATCTTGTCTGTCCTTCCTTCGCACTATGGCATAGTCAATGAGGTGCGAGTGTTTGGAGCGAGGGTGTATCCATAATGTCTTTCTGCGAGTTGGTAGACGGAAGACTATGTTGGTGATCAGTAATTCATGCTCTGCACACTTCCTTAAAAGAAGGAATCCATTGCTGTTGCACTTCCCTACACCTTCATACCCAATCACTCCGTCCCAGGGTTGTGCCCACTGGCATTGAAGTCCCCAAGGAGGATGAGTTTGTCTGTTCCGGGCAGAAATCACAGAATCCAGATCATCATAGAACTTGTCTTTAACATCATCTGGGTAGGTCATTGTGGGTGCATAGGCACGTACAACTGTTGCATGCCTCTTGCCAGATAAAGGAAGTCTCAGCGTCATCAGGCGGTCATTTATGCCTTTTGGAAGTCCTGAGACCTTGCTGACGAGGTGTGACTTGACGGCGAATCCTACTCCTGCTTCACGCCGCTCTTCTTTCTTGCGTCCACTCCAGAAAAAAGTGGCCAGCACCAACTTCTTTTAAAAGCCCTTCCTCTGCAAGGCGAGCCTCACTCAGAGCTGCAATCTCGACTTTGTATCTGTCAAGTTCTCTACCAACTAGAGCTGTTCTTCGCTGAGGTCTGTCAGAACCAGAACTGTCCATTAGGGTGCGCACATTCCAAGCGCCGATGGTTAGAGGTATCGCTTTCATCTTCTTTTTTCTTGTTCGACCGCTAAGTGGGATTACCGCTGATCGCGGTTAACCAGCCAGGAGTTTTAAAGCAGGCAATTGTTTAGGGCACCTTTTCTAGCCCCTTCCCCGTGCTATGGGGATGAGCAGTGCGATCCTAAAAAGGTCTGCTCAGTCGCTCAGTTCGGCTGCCGAATTCCCCATACTGCTTCGCTCTGAAGGAAAGCGGCCATATAGAACCAAGCCGCCTGTGTGCAGGTCCGCAACTACAGCTTCCAGTGTTTCCTCACCTGCTGCTTCGCCGCTCGCCCATCGCCACAGAGCTTTTGTATGGCTTGCATTATATGTGCTTGCTGTGAATGTGTGTTGCTGATTAAGATGACATGCGCTGTGAATTGGATTATAGTGAGGGAGAGGCGCGAAGAGTCAACCTCACTCTCTCGTCCTGACTTAGCTGGATCCAGAGGCAAGACAGTGTCAGGACATCTGGAGCTAAGCCCGGATGCAGTGGATGACCATGGCTTCTGTTGTGCCTTTTCATGCTCCCCATGCTCCACAACATATTGCTGTATCGCCGTTTGGGCCGTTGAATCATAGTTACATAACTGGAACAGGCACAGATATGCAGGTTTTTGTTTGGAGTTGTACAATATGTTCTATATTGGGATACCTTAACTTCTTACCATACTTATGATTTTTGTAAAGGCCAACGCGAAGAGAATAGCAATTGTTTGTCTGTAAGGTCATACACGATATATTGTGGACGAGTTTGTTGGAAAGAATGATTAAATGAAAAGATAAATGCAAATTTAGTTTTTTTTTTTGTCTCAGTATTTTAATAGATGTTTGCAACATTATCACCTGTTATTGGATGCTGACGCTTAGCAATACGTGTAAGTTCAGCAGGCGGCATTTTCAAATATGGGTCTAAATATTTGTTTCTTATTTTTCTCCAAGGTTTGACATTTCAAGCAAATCGTCTCATCTGAAGCCAGTCTGCATGAAATGGCAAGCCCTATTTTCTGGGAAACAAGAAAAAAAAAAAAAAAAAAAAAAAAAAAAAAAAAAAAAAAAAAACGAAAAAAAAAAAAAAAAAAGAAAAAGAAAATAAATGCATCACAAATTTATTGTCTGCTCAACTTTCCCACAGCTTGCTTATGCTTACAGTTAACCTTTGCCACTCTGGGCTAATTCAGCAGATAACACATTGGCGATATTTTTCTTATTTTTCCCAGAAAACAGGCAGTGACATTTCATACTAATTGCATGAAATGTCAAAGCCTATTTTCTGGGAAAAAATAGGAAAATGTTTTAAAATATCGTCTGCTGAAAGTTTTACCCAGCAGGCAGAATATATACACTTCCTTGAGCTCGCAATTTCATCGGGGTATGTGTTATTTGCTCAGATGCATTGCACGACTCGCAGAAAAGTCGACTGATTCGATCGATTGAAAGGCTGACTTTCGAAGAGTGCCCTCTAATCACCTTGTGAGTCCACCTGTCCGTACGCGATCAGTTAGCGAAATGGCCACAGCGCTTAAATCGTTGGGAATATTTTAATATTTTTTGCACACAGATAAATACCGACAATATCTAACAAATGAACTTGCTCAATGTGAGCTTTCATTGACAGAGGCTAAGGCAAAAAATGTGAAAATATGAAAATGGCTATAACCCTTGAACTGTGGGGAATATTTTGATGTTTTTGACGTACTGATTGATACCGACAAAATCTAGCCAATGGGCTTGCCAAATGTTTGATTTTATCGACCCGAGGTTGAGCCGAGGCAAAAACAGTTCCATCATAAAAGTTTACCATTTTTCACAACTTCCAAATGTTCAGTGCTGCAGGACAGCTATAGCATAATATAGCGATTTTATACTAAAATGACATTGGCGATATTTTTCTTATTTTTTCCCAGACATAGGCAGTGACATTTCATGCTAATTATCTCCTACGAAGACAATTTAGCATGAAATGTCACTGACTATTTTTTTGTGAAAAATAAGAAAAATGTTTTAAAATGTCGTCTGCTGACAGATTTCAGTGCTGCAGGACAGTTAAATCATAATACAGCGGTTTTATACTAAAACGACTTGTCGTGTACCTCTGCTGAAAAAAGATTTAGGACATCTTTCTCATTATGGGCCTTTCGAGCTTAAAGTTTTATTCGAACAAACTGGTCCAAATTAGCCCGCGCCTTCGCGTAGTCGATCTAGGGCATTTATTGCCCGCTTACAGACTCAATGGTTACCAGACAATGCATCGACGAACAGGAAAGGCCCAGGTCAGACTGAGTACAGTCGAACCTCGTTATCTCGAACTCGCTTATTTCAAATTACCGCTTATCTCGAAGTGAAAATCTGGTCCCTATTTTAACATGAAACTATGACAACAAGTAACAAAATAATGTAGAAAAGCAATTTCTCCTCTTTTCCACATTATTATTATATATATATATATAGTTTTAACTTCAGGAGTCAAATTACATATTCATTTGTTAAATGTGGTTCAATTTATTGTTTTCCTCACTCTCTCAACTCTGATATGTCGAGGTACGGATATCTCGAAGTGTTTCAGTGAGTACCTTGGAATTCGAGATAACGAGAGTCGACTGTATATGCGCACCCCTATATTCCTGTGCGGTTGTACGGATTAATCTGAAACTTCGTTGTTCGCATGCGGCATAAGGTCCATTTTCCTGCATCATGCATCAAATGGATGGCGGATTGAATGCAATTCAGTCTTAATTAACTAATGCCGAGTAAACTCCTCTGCCTTAACTCTGGACTGGTCCATTTTGAGTAGAAGGATCTCTGGTTAGCTTTTATTGTTACCATGTTTTATAGATGTTTTAAAAATTTAGTACAAACACTGTAGGCTCTCATCAGACGCCGAGTTCGGTTCGGTCTGATCTGGGTCTACACTTTTTGTCCGTGTCTTTTTTATGGGATGCTAGGCATCATGTTCATTTGCCCACTGTCTATTAACCATTGTCCTGCTGAATAAATTAAGATGCAACGCCTATTTCTAATTTTCAGCCAATCAGATTACTTGATCCAGATTGTTGATATAAATTCACATACTCAATGGCAAACAGTGCAGATCCAGATCAGCTGGCTAAGAAGCCAACTGATCTGGATCTACACTGTTTGCAAAGGCAGGGTATATCCGGGTTCAGCAGGACAAGGGTTAAATGGGGATTTTTATTGCCTTAACCATTTTTACTGTAGCAGACGATATCCTCTTTTAATTATTATTATTTTATTTCAGACAAAATAATGTTTGCCATTTTATGAGAATCGTCTTCTGCTAGGCAGACAACTCACATGAAATGTCAAAGCTTATTAGCTCTGATTTATTTTTTAGCAGAAATTCCGGTCTGTTGCTGTTGTGATTGAGGTCATAAAGACGTTTTCTGTTTGTAGATCATATAGCAATGGCAGAAACATGATGAATGAAGTTGTGATGCTTTGCATAGTTAAAATTTCAGCAGACGACATTTTTGAAATCTGTTTTCTTACTTTTCCCTGGAAATAAGGGTTGACATTCTCCTTAGGAGACAGTTTGCATGGAAAGTGAGATAGTTTGCATGGAATGTCAAACCTTATTTTCTAGGAAGAATAAGAAAAGAAAAAATATATCAATATGACGTCTGTCACAGTAATCCAGAGGGTGTGAAGGGTTAAGAACGGTTTCTACACGCTCCATGGTGAGCTATCCTCAAAAAAGGGTTCCTACAAGCAGCCACACGAAGGGCACAGCTGTTACCTAAAATAAGAATAATACCAAGCCGTGAACATGGGCAAAAACTACAGTCGAACTTCAACAGCTCGAACATCTTTGGGACCATGGAAGTCTGTTCCAGACCTGGGTAGTTCGAGCCACTGAGAGTCAATCATAGCGCCAGGTCAGGAGACAAATGAGGATAATTTAGGGATGTCTTTACGATCTTCTATAAAAATGATGAGGCGATTCTAATAAGTATACACACCATAAATTCTCATAATAAAATAAGACAAGAGGCACATGGGCCACGATTCACTCACCTTAGTAAATCAGCTAGCATTCTTTATAAATCTATAGCGGGCCGTTATCGGCCCGTCAGCTACCCTGACGGGCCGATCACGGCCCGCGATAGATTTATAAAGAATGCTTACTGGGATGCAACATTTTCGCAGTATTGCCTCAGCAACTAGAACAGAAACGTCAAAGGTCATCCAATGATCATCATTTGAACAAACTTCTAGTAGACCATGAGTCTCCGATACTATATACAAAGATTCAGACTCAAAACTTTCCTGGTCCTGAAGAAGAAGTTTTTAAGATATGACATGGTGGCTATCTTGTTCAATAGTGCAGAACCATTTGAACAAATTGACAAAACCCTTTCGACAGAAAGCCCCATGTGAAATCTGGTGAATCAATTTGTCAGAGAAAAAGACATCTAAAGATTACATGATTCTATACATGTATATACTCCCAGGGGACAGCATTTTGTTTGTAATTGAAAGTTTTACTACTTAAATCACACATTGTAAGTTTCAGACATTAGTCTTTAATACATTTTGAGCAAAATGATTTTTCAAAAAGTTGTATGGCGACGCAAATTTGACCTTGCTGTAAAAAGGTCAAAGTTCATCATCTGAACAAACTTGATAGACCTTGAGTCCCCAATGCCATATACAAAGATTCAGCTTCAAAGCTTTCTTGTTTCTGGAGAAGAAATGTTTTAAAAGTTTTGTTTTTACCATATATGGACATGTTGTTTAATGATGGAAGCATTTGAACAAATGGTCAATATCCCTTCGACAGAAGGCCCCATGTATGTGAAATCTGGTGAAAATTGGTCGAGCGGTTTCAGAGAAGACGTTTAAGATTATATACCTATGTATAGCCCAGGGGCAAATGCAGATAACTCATGAGAACAAAAGTTTGATTGTAACTAAAAAGTTTTACTACTTTAATCATACAATGTAAATTTCAACCATTAGTCTTTGATAAATTTTGAGAAAAAAAGATAAAAGATTTTTCAACATTTTTCCCATACAAAACTATGGGAACGCAAAACTGCCCTTGGCATAAAAAGGTCAAAGGTCATCCTATGATCATCATTTGAATAAAGTTGCTAGATCTTGTCCCCGATACTATATACTAGCAATCAGTCTCAAAGTCTTCTTGGTTCTGGAGAAGAAGATTTTAAGTGTTATTTACCATATATGGGCATGGCGGTCATCTTGTTCAATGGTGCAGAACAATTTGAATAAACTGATAATATCCCTTCAACAGATGACCGCATGTGAAATCTGGTGAAAATTGGTCTAGCAGTGTCAGAGAGGATGACGTTAAATAATTACACGATTTTATAAATGTATATAGCCCAGGGGCAAGGGTAGATAATCTAGGGGCCAAAGTTTTGATTGTAACTCAGTAAACGGGTTTGTTACTTTGATCATACATTGTAAGTTTCAGCCATTATTCTATAATACATTTTGAGAAAAAGTTTTTTTCAATATTTTTCCCGTACAAATGCATAGGGACGCAGTTTGACATTGCCGTAACAAGGTCAAAGGTCAGTCTAGGGTCATCATTTGAACAGTCTTGGTAGACCTTGAGTCTCCAATGCTGCATACCAAGATCCAGCCTCAAAGCTTTCTTGGTTCTGGAGAAGAAGATTTTTAAGTGTTTTTTATCATATCTGGGCATGTCGGCCATCTTGTTCAATGATGCAGAACCATTTGAATAAATTGATAATATCCCATCAACTGTTGGCCCCATGCGAAATCTGGTGAAAACTGGTCAAACGCTTTCGGAGTGGATGACGTCTAATGAGTACGCGATTTTATACATGTATATAGCCCAGGGGCAAGGACAGATAAACAAGGGAGACAATATTTTGATTGTAACTAAAAGGGTTTGCTACTTCAATCATACATTGTAAGTTTCAGCCATTAGTCTTTAATACATTTTGAGAAAATGATTTTTCAATATTTTCCTCATACAAATGCATAGGGACGCAAATTTGACATTGCCATAAAAAAGGCTAAAGGTAACCTAGGGTCATCATTTGAACAAGTTTGGTAGACCTTGAATCCCCGATGCTATATATCAAGATTTAGCCTTAAATCTTTCTTAGTTCTGGAGAAGATCTAAAAGTGTTTATATCATATGGGAATGGCGGCTATCTCACTTAAAGGACCGTGACAATCTGTATAAATTTTCAATCCCCCTTTAACAGAAAGCGCCACATAAAGTTTGAAGAAAATTGGCCCAGGGGTTTTAGAGGAGAAGTCGTTAAAAGGTGTGGACAGACGACGGACAGACAGACGACGGACGGGGAGTGATCACAATAGTTCATCCTGAACGTTTGGTTCAGCTGAGCTAAAAATGACGACGTGCATTAAGAATGCATACAAGTTTGATGAAAAATCAAGCAAAGTCTTTTAATCATTTTTAAAATCCGTGTTTTTTGCCGGTTAATGCACGGCTGTTAATAACGTGCGGCACTGCTTTTTATGCAATAATAAATGATTACAGGCAAATCCAAGTGATTAAAAGACTTTGCTTGATTTTTCATCAAAGACGGTTTTTCGCCGGTTAATGCACGGCTGTTAATAACAGCGGCACTGCTTTTTTATGCAATAATAAATGATTACAGGCAAATCCAAGTGATTAAAAGACTTTGCTTGATTTTTCATCAAAGGTTAACAAGGCAATTCACGCGCTGTTAATGCACGGCTACTCAACTTTCAATATGCTCGTACCGGGGCCACAGAAATGATGCCGTCACGAGATGTGTACTGCCCGGCCCTAGAACGAGCATAGTCAGTGGAAATACGTTTGCGAGACATCGGTGAACAGGCAAAACAAAATAGTGCAAGAAATAACGCAAAATGTAGCAAATGTTTTCAGTTTTTATGCAATAATAGTGATGGAACATGGTTTTTCGATGCATTAACATTCGCATCGGTTTTTAATACCTCCCACGGGGCCTGGCGAATGTTAATGCATGAAAAACCATGCTTGATCCCTATAATGGAATGGTTGTAGTTTACTGTTTGGATACTCTTTTTCTGAACGGCCCCATTCTGAGCTAAAATAGATATTAAACTTAGCATTACGAAAATACGCCTATTCAAATATATAGAAAATTTCACCTCCAAAAAAACCTGAAAATTCTCAGATAAAAAACTCTGATATTTTTCATGTTTCTGTTCAAAATATAGATTGTGGGTACTCTTTAGAACCTCCTCGGCGAGCGGTTCTAACGAGTACTCACAATCTATGTTTTTGAGCAGAAATAAGAAAAATAATATATATCCCTGTAAACCCAAGTTTTGCTATATAAAAGTGAGGTTTAAGGGGGTCAAATTTATATAGGTATGTTTTCATGATGGCAAACAGCTACAAAAATGCCATTTTCAGCATTTTCACAACCTGCAATTCTTGGCTAGTAAATAGCAACCGGAATACCAAAATATATTCAAATATGATGTAGACTGTTACAAGATCTCCGTCATATATCAATATCGTATTGATAATCAGGTGTGCTGTATACCAGCCAAGTGTAAAAAGTCGGCAGAAATGACATGAGATGAGAGTCCCCTAATTCAGAACATTTCAAATTAAAGATATTGTTGTTATGACAAAATGTTGAAAACTGCAAGTAAAAATTCCTATTGGTTCAAAAGTTACATGCATGTGTTAACAAGTTATAGTTTAGTAAAGAGCTATTTCATATTACACTATTCTGTGATGTCATTGTTTTTTTTTAAGTTTACTTTAAAATTTAGATTTTAGTTTAATGGCCATTCTTTTATTCAAGACCGATAATTTGGATCAAAATAGTAAATTATTCTACAGTGGAACCTCGATAATTCAAAGTCGAAGGGACCAACAGTTGTGTTTGAATTATTAAGACTTTGAATAATTGAAAGTTAAAATGCATACATATATTCCAGTTGAGACTTCAAAATGATTTTGAATTATTGAGAATTTTGAATTATTGGAGTTTGAATTATAGAGGTTCTACTGTATTTCTGTTGGATATTTTATATTCTAAATTTCAAGCTAGAATTGTTTTTAATTGATTAAACTCTGAGTTAATTAATTATTTAAACAATGTTTTAAAAGTTAAAATGCAAGATACAAATCAATATATAAGAATAAAGCTTACCAAGAACAAGTCAATACTTGAAAAGTAACTTCTTAAAGATGATCATATAAAAATCAAATATCACAAAAACACGCCCATTCAAATATTTAGAAAATTTCACCTCCAAAAACTGAAAATTTTCAGATACAAAAACTCTGATATTTTTTTTATATTTCTGCTCAAAACATGGATTGTGGGTACTCGTTAGAACCGCCTTGGCGAGGGGGTTCTAACGAGTACCCACAATTTATGTTTTCGAGCAGAAATAAGAAAAAATAATGTATACCCCTGTAAACCCTGACTATATAAAAGTGGGGTATAAAAGGGTCAAAATTATATAGGCATGTTTCGTGATGAAATAACGTCCAGAAAATTGATTTAAATTAATTCTAAAATTTTAAACTTTAGCTGTTTTTTTTTTTTAAGTTAAATCTGCATTTAGAAATTCAATAAATTATAAAAAGGAATACACACTGCGTCCTTACATATTACAGTAAAACTCCAATGATTCGAACACCGATGGCTTGTTTACCGTGGCTGATTCGAACTCGTGTTTTAGTCCCTTGGACATTTTTCCGATATCTCAAGAAAACAAATATTTAAGGATATGTTAGAGAAATTCTCTTATTTTACCTTAAAAATGTGTTTTGTGTACATACAACATACCAATATTTTATAGAACATCGAAAAGACATTCCTAAATTATCCCAATTTGCCTCTTGACCTGGTACTATGTTTAACCCTCAGTGACTCGAACTACCCATGTCCAGAACAAATTTCCATGGTCCCAAAGCTATTCGAGCCATAGAGGTTCGACTGTAATATGAAAAAAAACCTATTTATCTGAGCGTACCTTCCCAGAATATTTTCATATTAAACTTTTCAAAATAGTCTTAAAACTATCCATAAGAATAAGTCATTGGTTCCTCATGAATATTAATGAGACTCAAATGAGCAAAAACTTCAAAAACCCGTAACTTTGTTAAGTATTCAACAGTCTTACGCCTTTTTTAGCACGTAGACAACCAAACTATTAGGGGTTTCGTATGCTTTAAAGTTAAAAGCATAAAGCCCGATCAAACAAAAAAGGCCACAACGCCAACGAAAACCCTAATCAGTCTATGCATAAGTTCACAATCTAATCAAGGTGTCCATTCTTGCCATTCCACTGCACACGAGTCAGTCACTCTCTCGGTGAACAGAGGAAGTGCGGATCAGATTGCGCAGACGCAGAGGTTGGTCTGTAATTCTCTGACGCACATGCGTTCTTCCTTTCTTCGTGCCACCACCCATACGGGAACATAGAATTCTGGACCAGCCTGCGCGGATAACCTTGGGACTTTGCTGACATACATACATTTCGAAAACACGCCCATTCAAATATATTAAAAATTTCACCACCAAAAACTGAAAGTTTTCAGATAAAAGTTCTGATATTTTTCATATTTTTGCTCAAAACATAGACTGTGGGTACCTGTTAGAACCGCCTCGCTGAGGTGGTTCATACGAGTACCAACAATCTATGTTTTGAGCAGAAATAATAAAAAAAATAATGTATACCTTTTACTATATAAAAGGGTGGTTTAAGAGGGGCAAAATTATGTAGGTATGTTTTCGTGATGGATGCAGAGAATTGGACTCTTCCTCTAGACCGGGTCAGATTTATCGTACAAATATGAGCCGGGGCACAGCATTTCCCTCAAGATGGTAAGTGCGCACAGCGAATACAAATCAGTCTGCGTACAGAACAGTCTGGTCAGAGTATTCGCGGGGCACTCTCTGGGTAGCCAAGGAGCCAAAGCGTCTTTAGGCGGGTAATAAAGAGGATGCTCAATGATTTTGTAAGAAATGCTGTATCCCGGATAAATGATTTTGTAAGAAATGCTGTATCCCGGATAAATGCTTTTGTAAGAAATGCTGTATCCCGGATAAATGCTTTTGTAAGAAATGCTGTATCCCGGATAAATGATTTTGTAAGAAATGCTGTATCCCGGATAAGAGATTTTGTAAGAAATGCTGTATCCCGGATAAGAGATTTTGTAAGAAATGCTGTATCCCGGATAAGAGACTTTGTAAGAAATGCTGTATCGCGGATAAGTGATTTTGTAAGAAATGTTATATCCCGGCCCTTATGAGATTACAACGAAGGATGCAACTGTTTGTTCGAAAACCGTTATTTGTCAAAGAATGTCAGGTACAACTTTCGTAAGAAACATCCAAATCAATTCAAACCTTACGTAAACCAAGGAAATGAAGGTCCTCACACGCCCAGACCTCCTCTCCTAGTACTTATTACTAGTTACTAAAAAAACCCATTTATGCATGGCGTCCTATTGAAGAGATATTGGCAAACGGTATAGACCCAGATCATATGAATCAGATTTGCCTAAAAGTTGCTTGATGAGTGACAAACAGTGAAGACCCTAATCAGACGACATGTTCTCTGGCATCTGACAAGGGTCTATACTGTTTGCATTTAGCAAGGGATTTCTATAAAACATTATAATGATAAAAACTACCCAGACAACCCTTCTATTGGAAATGGACCTGTCCAAAAAGTTGAGGTTGGAGACAACTCGGCATAAATGTGTTAAATAGTAAACTAAATAGTACAACTTTAAAACCGCTAAAGCAATTTTTATAACACACACACACACACACACACACACACACACACACACACACACACACACACACAAAATAATAATAACAACGCACGCATATCGTTATTGTTTTCCAAAAGTTTAACGGCAGAAGTTTAGAAAGTCGTCTACCAAAATCATTTACATTTAGAAGACTCCCATTTGTAGACAATACCTCAATGAAAACAATGTCTGAGCAAAGTTTTCTCAACAAGACGTCGTGTTGACGTCCAAACAATGTTGCGGGTAGTGCGTTGCGTGTGCTGAGAAAAGCCTTGCCCTGACTTACCGTAAGTTCTTCCATCAGTTCCGCAGACCGGATCATAATGAAGGGGACAGAACATATTTTCGCATCTTCGCCGTATACACCTCCCTGCATGGACAAATCTTACTCTTGGGTTAAGGCATTGAGCTATTCTTAGTTCACATCTGTTTCCTGCATTTCAAATGTCAAAAAATAGTAAAAGTGAGGAAAAAAAAAAAAAAAAAAAAAAAAAAAAAAAACAGAACAAAAAAACACATAAAACAAAAACAAAAAAACAAAAAAAATAAATAAAAATAAAAAAAAATAAAAAATTAAAAAACAAACAAACTGTCTTGACTACAAACAGCAAAGAAAAGAAAAGATTGAGACGCAATGTGAGAAAACGTACCTTCTGACATGTGCCTAATGTAGACTCAAATCAGCCTTCGCATCCACGCAGTCTGGTCAGAGTCTTCGCTGATCGCATATGTAATTTTGCTATAAATGCGGTATCCCAGGTCATATCAGATTAGAAAGGAGGATGCAAGTGTTTGTTCGAAAGCCATTATTTGTCAAAGAATGTCATATACCACTTTCTTAAGAAACATCCAAATCAATTCAAACGTTACGTAAACAAGGAAATTAAGGTCCTCACACGCCCAGACCCCCCCCCCCGCCCTTTCCCTTTATATGAGTTACCGAAAAAATCCATTTATGCATGGCGTCCTATTAAAGGGATACTGGCAAACAGTATCGACCCAGATCACATGAATCAGATTTGCCTACAAGCTGCTTGATGAGTGGCAAACTGTGAAGACCCTGATCAGACGACTTTTAAAACGGCTAAAGCAAATGTTATATCAGGAAAAAAAACACACACAAAAAACAAAACAAAAAAAAACAAACAAAAAAACAAAAACAAAAAAAAAAAACGCATGCACATCTTTATTGCTTTCAAAAGTTCATTGGCAGAAGTATATAAAATCGTCTGCCAAAATCATTTGCACTCAGAGAGACTCCCACCTGTAGACAATATCCCACTGAAAACAACGGTTTCTTAACAAGACGTCATGGTGACGTCCAAACAACGTTGCGGGTAGGCAATTGTATGTTGCTGGGAAAAGACTTGCCCTGACTTACCATAAGTTCTGCCATCACTTCCGCAGACCGGATCATAATGACGTGGACAGAACATTTCGCATCTTCGTCGTCTGCACCTCCCTGCATGGACAAATCTTACTCTTGGGTTATAGCATTGAGCTCTTCTTAGTTCACAAAGGTTTCCTGCATTTGAAATTGACATGATAAGCAAAATTCGTTTGGTGCACAAGCTACACTTTCATGTAATTTTTCAGGCAACACATGGACGACGCTTTTTTTTCACCTGATAATTTACAAAAAAACAACAAAAAAAAACCAACAAAAAACAAAAAAAACAACAAAAAAAAAACAAACAACAAAAACAAAAAAAAAAAAAAAAAAAAAAAAAAAACACCATCACGAAAACACACGAATAAAGTTTGGACCCCCTTTAACCCCACTTTTATATAGTAAAACTGGGGTTTACAGGGGTATACATTATTTTTCTTATTTTTCTAAAAAACATAGATTGTGGGTACCCGTTAGAACCGCCTCACTGAGGCGGTTCTAACGAATACCTACAATTTATGTTTTGAGCAGGAATATGAAAAATAGCAGATTTTGTTATTTGAAAATTTCCCTTTTTTGGTTGTAAAATTTTCAAAATATTTGAATAGGCGTGTTTTCATAATGCAAAAAAAAAAAAAAAAAAAAAAAAAACAAACAAAAAAAAAAACAAAAAACAAAAAAAACAACAATAATTTATTTGTTCTTCGACTTCGTTTTTTTTTTTGTTATGCTTTTTTTTTGCTATTCATAATGTGTAGGCTCGCAAAAAAAAAAAAAAAATAAAAAATAAAAAAAAAAAAAAAAAAATAAATAAATAAAATAAAATAACAACAACAAAGACTGAGAGGCACAAACTTGTTCAAAAAAATCTAAAGGAAAATTCCAGAAGCAGTGAAATTTATTTCAGCTGGGCGAACAATAGTGTATTGACGTTGTTTTTGCGCTCCTGGTCCCTGTTACCGGCACTCGGTACTCGGAAATCGCGGTCCCCGCCCATCGGGCTCGCGAGATAGATGGGCTGCCTGATGCCTCCGGGGCAGAGCTACTAGCAACTTTAATCAGAACCTGAATTCAACATGTGATCGGGTCCGGTTAAAGTCCCTCAAATTTGGAGACAATGTCTCTCTATCGTTAAAACTTTGAATATTAAACATGGCATATATGCTAATATTTTTGCTGAAAAAATGTGAGCAGCTTTTGCAGTTGCAAAAGCTACTCACATTTTTTTTTTCAGCAAAAATACCTGTGAATTAGATATTGTACTTACTAGAACAGTTAACATTTTGACCACTAACGAGCTCGTTAAGCTAAAGATGCTTTGAACAACTGGGCCCAGAGAATATGTAGTAGAAGTAATCGTAGGTATATGTTAAACTTGTATTGCTTTGCGGTACAAGATGTTTTTAATAGCGATGTGGTAGAGTACGTGCTGGCCTGGCATGCATGTGGCCTTTGTTTGATTCCCGGCAGCGGCATTGGTGATTACATTTTTTTTTCTTTTGTAAACATAACAAAGAATAACATTCATTTTCTGTAAGGGTATTTAACAAGTAGATAGGTTGGCTGGTTGTATCTAAGCCCAAACTAGTAATCTCTCAGTAGTTTCTCGCAAGTATTCTTCTTGAGATAAAATTAAAACACATTTATTTTGTGGTTTGGGCGGTGCCCTTAGATTTTTGAAAGACCATAACCATAACCTATATTCTGTGAGCGCGGTCCACAGTGTAGCCGATAGCACGTCTGACTAGAGATCCATGGGTCGCAAGTTCGAAATCTTAACTTTCGGGAAAATTTATCACGATAGCACTTTACCTCTCCGTGTATGTCTGTACCTCCGTCTGGCAATCAGTACTTGGTTTCCGTTATCTAATTTTACTAGATTTGATGAATTTTATTAAAATTTTGTATACACATTTATATCAGGGGTGAACGGTTTTGGATTAACTTTTGACAAAGTAACTGCCCTTGCTTAGCGACAAAAAAGGTTCTGCTTATTGGTTTGGGAAAGAATTGATGGATTTGGATGAAATTTCATATATGAAATGATACTGACAAAATCTTGCTTGGGATTATTGCGCAGCATATTTCGTCAATTTTCAACCGAGTTACCGCTCCTGCTTATTGACCATAAATGGTTTCTGCTTAACATTTTGAGAAAGAAATGATGGGTTTTAATCAAATTTCACATATCAAATGATATTGGTAATATCTTGCTTGGGATAATTACTCGACATTTTTCGTCAATTTTCAGTAGAGTTATTGTCCCTGCTTAACGACAAAAATGGTTTCCGCTTAATATCTCGAGAAGGAATTGACGGATTTGAATGAAATTTCATATATTAAATGATAGTTACAGTATCTTGCTTTGAATTATTACATGACATCTTTTGTTGATTTTTCAACAGAGCTACTGTCCCTGCTTAGCGACCAACATGGTCTTCGTTCAGTATTATGACAACAAATTAATGGATATGGACGAAACGTCATATATCATGTGATATCAGTAATATTCCTGCTTGGGATTATTACTTGGCATGTTTGTCAATTTTTAACAGACTTACTATTCCTGCTTAGCGATATAAAATGCCTAAGTTGGAAAGGGGCATAACCCTGACAAAATTTATCCAATTTTCTTTCTCATCTGCTCATCACCCCCAGTAAGTTCTCCTATATATAGTTTCAAGGCTCTAGTTCAAATAGTTTTAAAATATCTTGTTCATAAGATTTCATTATGTACCATAGGCTTACAATGCATGTCAACAAAGGGGCATGACTCTAGAACTCTAAGTTCGACTGAAAAAAAAAAAAATGTTAAAAAAAAAAAAAAAAAAAAAAAAAAAAAATGGTCACGATCCGTTAAGATAGGCCATGTCCATATATAATGAAAACACTTAAAAGTCCTCCAGAACCAAGAAAGCTTTATGGCTGAATGTTGGTATGTAGCATTTGTGACTCAAGGTCTATCCAGTATGTTAAAATGATGATCATACATTGACATTTGAACTTTTTACGGCAAGATCAAATTTGTGTCCCCATACATTTGTATGGGGTAAATGTTGAAACATTTTCAAAGACTAACGGCTGAAACTTACAATATGTGATTAAAGTAGTAAGACTTTTCAGTTACAATCAAAATTTAGTCCCCTTGAGGTTATCTTTCCTTTTTTCCCCGAGCTATATATAAAATCGTGTAATCTTTGAAAGTATTCTTCTCTGAAATCGCTTTACCGATTGCACGACCCACAGTATAAAGTCATCCGAAAGAAGGACTCATGAGGAACGACCTTTTATCACCATGTCCATACGTTCGTAATCAGTTTGTGAAAATCGGTTTAACTTTTAAACAGCTTGGAATATTTTAATAATTTTTGGCATGCAGATACATATTGACAAGACGGAACCAATGAAATTGTAAAGTGCCAGATATCTTTCTAAATAGCCTCGCGCAAGGCGTGGTCGTCCGTCCGTAATCATACTGTGAAAATAGCTATTACTTTTAAACTGCTTGAAAAATATATTGATAATTTATGGCATGCAGATACATATTGACAAAACCTAACCAATGAAATTGTCAAATGCAACCTGATTTAATAAATGTGTGGGCCTCATAAAACAATAGATGTTTTAGGGCTCCAGATAAGATAAAAAACCATTAAAGTTTCTTAGGTTTTGGCTTGACGATATGTCTTTGGCTTGGCCCGCCGTGGTTCAACTGTTGGTTTTCATTTTCTCTGGTATACAGCAGAATTAACCATGAGTACTCATCTTTGTTTATTATGGTGATTAATTTGATTTTTATGTTTTCGCTTTGATGCATTGACTGAGTTGGGAGCCTTTATGGGAACCGAATTTTTATGTATTTCTGTATTAAGAGTAGCATCGGGACCCAGGGTGAAGTTAGCTAGCTGTAAAAGTGCTTAAACCCCACGGTGGTTTACTCTTCTGGCCGTTCTAAGGAGGTGGTCCCGGTGTTAGTCTTACTCTTTTTTGCTTGTGGTTTATTCTACGAGGCGATTTGTTGTATGTCTTACTATGTGTCATTTTGTTCTTGTGTTTTTCAGTCCTTTTAGTATTGCGATTACCTCGCTTGGGGAAGAGAGAGCTAATCTTAGTGCTTTTCGTACGTTTGTTCGATTTGTGCTTGTTTGGATTTGTCGGTTTCCTCTTCCTCTTGGTGTCTGGGAAGGGCTGCGGTTTGTGATTGTGGCACTCCCTGGACTTTTCTCTTACCTTTTTTTAAACTGCTTGGAATATTCTGATAGTTTTTGGCATGCAGATACATAAGTTTGTGGCATGCAGATACATATTGGCAAGATCTGAATAGTTGTGGTCATGGTACCCAAGCCATAATCCAAACTCATAAATCCGTATACGAATTGCGAATCAGAATGTTCAGACCAACAGACATGGACACCAGAATAAATGGTGTAATCAGGCGTCCGCGGATAGTAAGCATTACTTGGTAAGCAAGCTTCCCTCACCATGCCCATAGGCCTAAACGAAGGAAATGTAGGTAGAAGCGTACATGTCCGGGATTTTGGAAGTCTACTTATGGCTCGTCATTGGCAAAAACATCAGAAACAATTCTGGAAACTGCCACATTGTAGGGATTGAACAGATCATGATGTCTCCCATAGAACTTCTTAAGTGTTGCTACCAGTTTTTTTTTTATACCTCTGGCTCAACAACTTTGTAGTGAGCACTTTCCCACGCTCCATGAAGTCCTGATAATTTGAACAGGCTCTGGCATAACGGATTAACTGTGATACGTAAACGACTTATGCTGGTGCAGAAGGGATATTACTGCTCAGGAATGGAAAGTTAACAATGGGAAAATTGAAGTCATCTAACCAATGAAAGTGCCAAACGCCAGAATTCGTTATAAATAGCCTTGTCGAGGCGTGTCCGTCCGTCGGTAATCAGTTTGTGAAAATTGCTATAACCTTTAAACCGCTTGGAATAATTTTTGGCATGCACATACATATTGACATACCTAAACAATGAAATTGTCAAATGCAAGTATGATTAATGTACACTCCTTATAAGGTTACAGGGTTCCAGATAAGAAAGCAAAAAAAAAACAAACAAAAAAAAAAAAAAAAAACAATAAAGGATAAAGGTACTTAGGTTTTAAACCGCTTGGAATATTTCGATAAGTTTGGGTATGCAGATACATATTGACAAGATCTAACCAAATAAATTGTCAAATTGTCAAACGCCAGATTTCTTTATAAATAATAGCCTTGCCGAGGCGAGCCCTTCTGTCCATAATCAATTTGTTAGACTCGCTATATAACTTTTAAACCGCTTGGAATATTTTGATTTTACTAAATTTTCCACTGATTTTGATCAAATCTGTGTCAAAATTCATTGTTTGTTAAGTTCTTCACTTTAGAGCACAATACATTTAAAGTTGCCACCCCTTAAATGTGTACTACTCATAAAACAATAGAGGCTTTTAGGGCTCCAGATAAGAGAGAAAAATTTTAAATCTTCTTAGGGCTCCGGATAAAAAAGATCAAACAAAGAGGGTTATTAGAGCTCCAGATAAGAGATACAAAGCAAAATCAGTTCTTAGGGCTCCTTATAAGAGAAAAAAAAACAGAAGAGGTTCTTAGAGCTTCAGATAGGAGAGATATAACAATAGAGGTTCTTAGTGTTCAAGATAAGAGAGATAAAACAATAAAGGTTCTTAGGGCTCCATATAAGAGAGTTAAAACGATAGCTCCCAAGGGATCCAGATAAGAGAGCTATAATAAATTCTAGTTTAGAAATAAAACAAAATAAGTCCTTAGGGCTCCAGATAAGAGATTAAATAATAGCGGATCTTAGGGCTCCAGATAAGAGAGATTAAACTATTCATGCTCTTTAAGCTCAAGAGATAAAATACAGGTTTGTTAGGCTCCAGAAAAGAGACAATAAACAATAAATGTTCTTAGGGCTCCAGATCAGAGAGATTAAACAATAAAGGTTCTTTGGGCTCCAAATAAGATATATTCAAAAATGGAAGTTCTAGAGCTCCAGATAAGAGGGATAAAACAATAAAGGGTCTTCAGGCATCAGATAAGAGAGCTAAAACAACAGAGGGCTCCAGACAAAAGACACAAAATCATTCCTTGTGCTCTAGATAAGAGATGATATAGAGGTTTGTGGGGCTCCAGATCAGGAGGAATAACAATAAATTTTCTTAGGGCAGCAGGTCAGAGAGTTAAAAAAAATAAATGTATTAAGGCCCCAGATAATAGATGTTAAACATAAAAACTTCTTAGGACTGTAGATGAAAGGGATTAAACAGTAAATGTTCATAGGGCTCCAGATAAGAGAGATAAAACAATGGAGGTTCTTAACAATTGAATCTTTAGGTTTCCAGTCAAGACAAATAAAGCAATTTTCATATGGCTCCAGATAAGAGTTTAAACAATAAAGATTCGTAGGGCTTCAAATAAGTGATAAACAAAAATAGAGGTTCTAAAACTCTGGATAAGGGATAAAACAATAAAGGTTCTTAAGGCCTCAGGTAAGAAGGATAAAACAATAGAGGTTCTTAGGGCTGCAGATAAAAGTTAAAACACTAGAGGTTCTTAGGGCTCCATATAAAAGCTAACAACTGAGTCATTTGGTTCTCAGTTGAACAATAAAGGTTCATAAGATAAAACATGAGGTTCTAAGGGCGCCAAAAAAGGGATACACAAAAATACAGGTTTTGGGGCTCCAGATAAGATATATAAAACAATAAAGGTTCTTAAGGCTTCAGCTATGAATCAATAGAGGTTCTTAGTACTCCAGATGAGGGAGATAAAACAATAAAGGTTCTTAGTGCTCCATAAAAGAGATGTCAATAGAGGTCCTTAGAGTTCCAATATAGAGAGATAAAACTATTATCTTTGTGCTCCAGATAAGAGATAAAACAGTACAAATTCTTTAGGCTAAAGATGAGAGGGAATTAACAATAAAGGTTCTAATGGATCCGGATTAAAGATATTAAACAATAAAGGTTCTTGGGGCTCCATATAAGAGGCATTCAACAATAAAGCTTCTTAGGACTCCAGCTAAGAGGGATAAAACAATAAAGGTTCTTAGGACTCCTGATTAGAGATAAAACGAGAGTTCTTAGGGCTCCAGATAAGAGAGCTACGAAAATAGAGGTTCTTAGATTCCAAATAGGAGGTATAAAAATAATGGCTCTTACAGCTGAAACAATAGAGGTTCTTTGGGCTCAAAATAAGAGGTAATAAACAAGAAAGGTTCTTATGGTTCCAGATAAGAGAGATTAAAAAAAGGTTCTTAGGGTTTTAGATAAGATATATAAAACAATAAAGGTTCCTAGGGCGCCAGTTAAGAGATAAAACAATAGAGGTCCGTAGGGCTCCAGATAAGACTGGTACAAAAATAGAGGTTCTTAGGGCTCGAAATTAGAAGAGTAAGACAATAAATGTTCTTAGAGCCCGAGATAACACAGATAAAAATAATAGAAGTTCTTAGGGTTCACATAAGAGAGATAAAATATGTGTTGGTTCCTAGGGCTCCATATACATGTAAGAAAAATTGCAACAGAGATTCTAAGGGCTGCAGATGAGAGAGATAAACCAATAAATGGTTGCTCTGGCAAATCTTGAACCGTACACAAGTCTGAAAAAAAAATCGTGCTGAAGCATAGAAGGCTACAGGTTTCGGTTGAAAGTAGTTATACGCTATTTTTAAAATTGGCTGGCTTCCACATCCACGAATATATGTAAAACAAAAACAAAACAAAAAAGACAAAAAAAACAAAAAAAACAACAGCCACCAGCAAGCAAAATAAATCAACCAACCAACCAAAGAGCAACATCAACAACATACTGTCGACTCTCGTTATCTCGAAGTCTAAGGGACTCTGAAGTACTTCGAGATATCCGTACCTCGACATATCAGATTTGCAGAATTGAGTAAAAAATAAATCGAACAACCACGTTACAAATAAATATGCAATTGGTTTCCTGAAGTTAGAAATGTATTGAAATATTGTGGAAAAGAGGAGAAATTGCTCCTTTCCTCTTTTCCACAATATTTTGTTACCTGTTGTTAGATTTCTGTTAAAACAGGGACCAGATTTTCACTTCGAGATAAGCGGTTATTTGAGATAAGCGAAGTCGAGATAACGAGAATCGATTGCAAATCAAACGATTTTAGCAAATGATGTTGGTAGCGACTTCATCTTTTTGTCAACTTGTCCAGATAGAATTATCAAATGAATGGACTCGTCAGCTTGTGAGGAAAAGCTATGTTTACTTTGTGAACCGCAACATACTAAAACATACCTTATGATATGTGCGCCCAGTAAAGGCTCAGATCAGCCTGTGCATCCACGCACTCTGATCAGTCTTTATTGTCCGCTTGCAGGAACATTAGCTCCTTTGCTATCCACAAAGCGCCAAGCGAAGATTCTGATCAAATGGTGCCCGGACGGGCAGGCTGATCTGAGCTTGGTTGGCAGAGCGCACATGTTTTAAGTACATTTTCCTATATATGGGGTGGGGTGGGGCTGAGCATATACTTACCGTATGTTACTCTGTTGCTGGCACAGACGGGACTATCAACATCAGGACAGGCAAAGTCGCATGATCGTCGACCCCGGTTCGACAAGGCAAACGAGGCTGAAATGAAATTGAATTAGAAAACATGGAAAACATCCCCATTACAGCTATAAATCACACAAACAAAAGTTGATTTTGAACGTTTTGACTTAAGGGGAACTGTTACACGTTCAGGGGAAGCAATTATGTCAAAATCGTTTTGCCTCCTTTTTGAAATGGGGGCTACTCTAAAATGAAAGATTTTGCTTTCACTGTAGTCCCTTTTTCAAGAGGGCTTGGCATGTACAAACGCAACAGAAATAATAAAAAAAAACTGGTCTTAACTGATTGTAGTCTTGGACCCCTAAAAGGGTATTTGGAAAACAGTGCAGACCCAGATCAGCTGCCGCAGAACACGGCGTCTGATCAGGGCCTCCACTGTTTGCAAATATTTTTCTCTACGAATATCTAAATCACATAGCCAAACGTATATAAAATCGAAATTAGTATCTTCCAATATATAGTGTGGAGGAGTTCATTCAGTTTGCAGCGGGTTACTTGTAACAAGAAAATATATGACAAAATATGTCATTAGTGGAAACTTTCTCTTAAAAATGGGCCAGGTCCCATGTAACAAACTATTTGTTCTCTGTCCGTCAGTGCTGCTATTCCTGTGGCTTACTCCATCCCAGTCTGTACCCAAGCGCCAATATGGAAACTACATTGTCCTAGCTCAAATACGGGTACTAGATCAGTATGCAGAAGTCCTACTTGAAAATATAAAGACGGACGGACGGGAGCAAGTATATATTTCCCACGAGTTCTACTTTTAAGCTTGTCTTAATTCTGGGGAACTTAAAAGAAAATGCTCATGAAAACAATTCATTAAAATAGAGACGAGAAAGGTGACACATTGACCATATTCTCTAGCACAATAAACGTAAAAAAGATTGCCTTTGGAAACAAAGAAACACACTACAAATTAGAAAATGGGAGTCTCTGTTTAATTGAGACACTTCATAAGCAGTAATGAAGTTTGCAACACTGCTTACGCCCTCTAGCGTATACATGAACAGAACTCCATTTTCAAATATACCACAATGGGCCCAATAATCCCAAAGGAAACTAAAAAATTTGCTGGAAAACATATTGCTTTTACACCCGTTCAACAATGCGAGCGCTCGCTAAGCGACTGGTTGCTCTCTTTCTGAACGCGAGCGCTCGCCATAGCGCCAGCGAGCCCTCGGGAAACAGACTGAGGGGTGTATCACATTTGTTTTCCAATATGGCGGCGTATCCGTTTGGCTAGTTACAGTGCGCGGTCATTTTCTTTTAATTTCCCTGAATGAAGTTAGGTTGTAATATTTAATGTAAACTGAGAGATCCGAAAGATGTATTTTTGTAATATTTTAGCTCAAAATAATCAATGGAAAATTTCGTAAAAAGATATACATAACGTACTGACCGAGCGCTCACTGTCTTTCCAGCCACACGAGCGCTTTGTTGAACACACCTTTTGACATGTGCGCCCAACGAAGACTCATATCAGCCTGCCATCAACCCGGTCTGATCAAAGTCTTTGTTGTCCGCCTAAAGACATTTTGCATCCTTGGCAGTCTGATCAGAATCTCACTGGCCGCATTTTGGCTAGCCAAGGATGCAAAATCTTTCTCTCTCTCTCTCCCCCCAGCTAGCATTCTACGTAAATCTACATCGGGACGTCATCGGCCCGTCAGCTACCCTTACGGGCCGATGATGGCCCGATATAGATTTACGTAGAATGCTGACTGGGTCTATCTCTCTCTGATATTAATGATACATGTATTTATGTCTGCTCACCCAATGAAACAACGAGGCTTAGAATTATCCACTTGCTCATATTGTCATGTGCTTTATAATAATGAAGACAAAGATTTTTTAACCGGACTTAAATACAAAACACATTGTTTTATTAAAACACGAAGCAGTCTCTTCTGTGGGAAAACCAACGTTACTCCCCCAACAGTGAGCAATCTCATCATTTTATTCACTTTTATCTGTGCACAGTGTTAGTTTAGAATATACATGTAAGTGTACTGTAAAGTGCCTGCATGTTAAATTGGTTAATGCGCGGGGCAGGTCTGCGTTTTTACATCTTTCATATATGGAATAGTAATGGTTTTTACCTCAAATATCATAAAAAATGCGAAATGGAGGATAAAGGCTGTTATGCCAAATCTGGGCGACGAAGGGCCTGATCAGTCTATGCATTCGCGCAGTCTGATCTGAGCCTTCGTTTCAGAATCACTGACTACTGAAAAACATATTAACAAAAAGAGAAGAACCTGTGGGTACAAAGGCGCTTTTCGCTAATGGCATAAGGGCCCTTTTGTTGTGTTGAGTAAAAATTGAACTTCGTAGTAGCGACAGAGAAAACGGACTGAGTGTACACATACGAACTTCGAAGTCCCAGGTAAACCTGTGGATCGATGTCCCTTAGTCAGGTCCCTCGAGTTTCGTTAGTAGACTTTTCAGTACACTTGTCTAATGGTTTTGTTGGCGAAGGCTGGCTGAGAATACTCGTATGCCCATGCGGAAACGGGCCTTCAGATATTCACACATTCAAACGTCAATCATTTCTTGACGTGGCCCATATTTACCGTATTTATCCTAAGTATTCGGACATCTAAACTCTATACCATATTTGTTTTATAATTGATCAAACCTCATTTAACAACCTTTCGATGTTTTTGAAATTGCTGGATAAGTGACAAACAGTTAGACCCTGATCAGACGCCGCGTTCTGCGGCGTCTGATCTGGGTCTACACTGTTTGCTCAGGCCTGTCTGTCCCAGTACTTAGTGTACATACGATATGTTTAAAACGAAATTAACCAAGTTCAATTTGCACATTTTTGCACATTTAATTACTTGAACATTAACAGATAATATACTATTCAAAACATATACAGCATACAAATGCTCTCACCGCTCATTCATCATAAAAATTCGGAACTTATGTGAAAAAAGGCCTTACACATTTTGTGAACAGTGAATTCCAGCCAATCTATACATCTGCGCCGTCCCATCAGGACCTTTGCTTTTAGACCAAATATCACTATCCAATCCAGATTAAACATGGCTCTAGATAAGGCACGTTTGCAACCAGAGAGTATTCGTATTTTCTTCTTTCTCGATAAAAACGTGTGTTGTGGTGCTCATTAGAAGCACCTCGTCATATTTTACTGGACCCTGCTTAACTCCAGGCCATTGTTTCTGTGAGTGGGTGACGAAGTCCCACGTTTGTCCTGACACACTGGTCAGAGTCTTCGTCGATATACGATTGAACTATTTGGCGAATAGAGCGTCCATAGACACAGGACGGTCAAATTGATTGACAGTGTTCGTTTTTTTTCTGCCATTGAGTCATGTATTGTCCGTACTTGGCTTACTTTGTTGTTGTCATTACGTTGTAAACATGGCTTTAAATTGTTTTCATAATATAATGCGGAGCCTAAGAACAGACCCATTAAATGCCATATACGACCAGTGAAATCTCAGATTAGGCTACATGTCCGCACAGTCTGATCTGGGCTTTTTCTGTTCTTCGACATATTGTAGAGTATATGTTGGTTCTGTAAGCGGGCAACGAATGCCAGCGACAAACCAAGCACATGCGCATGCTGGTTTGGGCCTTCGTTCTCCTGGTAGCGATAAAGGCCTTTTCTCATGCGTGTCACATTAATTATGGGACTCAGATATTAAGGAAGTGAGCTTGGTTGAGTAAGTGCGTAATCTTGTTATGAATCCAATATCATTTTTAAACATATTTATCTTTTCATCCCTGAGTTTCTGGACTCTTTCATTCTTCAATTTGGACTTCTTCACTGATGCAATTAGGGGTTTCAGTTTAAAATCAATTGCAGGGCGGTTAACAGTGTAGATCCTGATGAGACGGCTCGAAGTATTTATTTTAGTCTGATAGGCTGAAAGGGTTATACATATACATGAGCCAATGCAACGCCACACAGAACATTGTAGCAGAGTATTGTAGATTATTTCGCAAAGAAATCAAACCAAAACAGAACAGAACAAAACAAAACAGAACAAAATAAAACAAAACAAAACAACCGCCTCACCCTTAAAAAAAGCTCTGATCAAAGATTCCTCCATTCGCAAAAGGAAAGATATATACTGAATAATCTGGTGGAAAAAAATGAAAGCCGTTCTGACACTGCGCAAAAGTATAACCTGGTGTCATTCCTTTTCACATGACATAACGCAACTGTCTTTTTACATTTTACATTTTTGTGGGCAGGATGTAATTTATGTTGCTAGAACTTGTGGTTTGACCCATTTGATTGCCTTACATCGGTAATTAAATATGTTTCAGCTAAACTATATTCTAGCTATAGTCGAGTTATGAGAAATTACGAAGGCTCGAACCAGCCAGTGATCAGGACATTCGCTGTTCGCTTGCCTCTCAGAATCTTTGGGCATTGTAGAATATATCGACAAATAGTAAATGCCGTGATCAGACTGCGTGGGTGTGCAGGCCTATCTTGGGCATTCACTGTTCTCAAATTTCTAATGGGACTACATATGCGAACCGCGGTGTCTGATAATGACCACGGTGTCTTTATTTGTTGAAGAATCAGCTAGTTGAGAGTGTTAGGCTGAATGGATAGACAAGCCTATCTGGACCTTTACTGTCCTCAGGTAATTTAACGAAAACTGAAACACTTTCAGGGGAATCAACTCTATCAAAATTGATTTGTCTCTCTTCTGGAAGGGAGTCTACTCTGAAGGGAAGATTTTTAGCTCACCTGAGCCGAAGGCTCAACGTGAGCTATTGTGATCACTCACCGTCCGTCGTCGTCGTCGTCCGTATGTCCGTCCGTCCACAATCTTTAAACAACATCTCCTCCTAAACCACTAATTGGATTTTGACCAAACTTCACAGGAATGATCCTTGGTTGGTCCTCTTTTAAAGTTGTTCAAATGGTTCCGGTCCGTTGCATATCTAGGTCACAGGAGCTAAAATAAATTTTTTAACTAAAAACTTAAAAAATCTTCTTGTCAGAAACCGCTGGACCGATTTCAATATAATTTTGCAGAAATGTTCCTTCGGTGATCCTCTACCAAGATTGTTCAAGCCATTTGGATTCGTCAAAAAACATGGCGCCAGGGGTCGGGGCTTATTTTCCCCATATATCTATATAGAAAACTTCAAAAATCTTCTTGTCAGAAACCACTAGACCGATTTCAATATACTTTTGCAGAAAAGTTCCTTTGGTGATCCTCTACCAAGATTGTTCAAGCCATTTGGATTCGTAAAAAAAACATGGCCGCCAGGGGGGCGGGGCTTATTTTCCCTATACATCTATACAGAAAACTTTACAAATCTTCTTGTCAGAAACCACTGGACCGATTTCAATATAATTTTGCGGAAATGTTCCTTTGGTGATCCTCTACGAAGATTGTTCAAGCCATTTGGAATCGTCAAAAAAACATGGCCGCTAGGGGGCGGGGCTTATTTTCCCTATATATCTATATAGAAATCTTTAAAAATCTTCTTGTCAGAAACCACTGGACCGATTTCAATATAATTTTGCAGAAATGTTTCTTTGGTGATCCTCTACCAAGATTGTTCAAGCCATTTGGATTGGTCAAAAAAATATGGCCGCCAGGGGGGCGGGGCTTATTTTCGCTATGTATCTATATAGAAAACTTTAAAAATCTTCTTGTCAGAAACCACTGGATGGATTTCAATATAATTTTGCAGAAACGTTCCTTCGGTAATCCTCTACCAAGATTGTTCAAGCCATTTGGATTCGTCAAAAAACATGGCCGCCTTATATGTGTACTTTAAACAATCTTCTTGTCAGAAACCACTGGACGGATTTCAATATAATTTTGCAGAAATGTTTCTTCGGTGATCCTGTACCAAGATTATTCAAGCCGCCATGATTCGTCAAAAAACATGGCCGCTAGGGGGCGGGGTTTATTTTCTCTATATATCTATATAGAATACTTTAAAAATCTTCTTGTCATAAACGACTGGACCGATTTCAATATAACTTGGCAGAAATGTTTCCTTAGTGACCCTCTATCAAGATTGTTCAAGCCGTCATGATTTGTCAAAAAACATGGCCGGTAGGGGGCGCAGGGTTTATTTTCCCTATATATCTATATAGAAAACTTGAAAAAATCTTGTCGTCAGAAACCACAGGACCGATTTCAATATAACTTCGCAGAAATGTTTCCTTGGTGACCCTTTACCAAGATTGTTCAAGCCGTTATGGTCTGTTAAAAAACATGGCCTCTTCGGGGCGGGGCTTATTTTCCCTATATATCTATATAGAAAATTTTAATGATCTTCTTTTCAGAAACCACTGGACCGATTTCAATATAACATTGCAGAAATATTTCTTATGTAACCCTCTATCAAGATTGTTCAAGCCGTCATGATTCGTCAAAAAACATGGTCGCCAGGGGGGCGACGCTTATTTTCCTTATATATCTATATAGAGAACTTTAAAACTCTTCTTGTCAGAAATCACTGGACCGGTTTCATTATAACTTGGCAGAAATGTTTCCTTCGTGACCCTCTACCAAGATTGTTCAAGTAATCATGATTCGTCAAAAAACATGGCTGCCGGGGAGCGGGGCTTATTTTCCTTATATATCTATATATAAATCTTTAAAAATCTTCTTTTCAGAAACCAATGGACCGATTTCAATACAACCTGGCAGGAATGTTTCTTTGGTGACCCTCTACAAAGATTGTTCAAGCCGTCATGATTCGTCAAAAAACATGGCCGCTAGGGGGCGGGGCTTATTTTTCCTATATATCTATATAGAAAACTTTAAAAATCTTCTCGTAAGAAACAGTTGGACCAAGTTCAATGTAACTTGGCAGGAATGTTGCTTTGGTGACCTTCTACCAAGATTGTTCAAGCCTTCATGATACGTGAAACACCATGGCCCCCAGTGGGGGCGGGGCTTATTTTTCGTATATATCTGCATAGAAAACTTTAAAATTCTTCTTGTCAAATACCCCCGACCGATTTCAATATTACTTGGCTGAAATGTTGCTTTGGTGACCCTCTACCAAGATTGTACAAGCAATCATGATTCGTCAAAAAACATGGCTGCCATGGGGTGGGGCTTATTTTCCCTATATATCTAAATAGAAAACTTTAAAAATCTTCTTGTCAAAAACCACTGAACAGATTTCAATATAACTTGGTAGGAATGTTCCTTTTGTGACCCTCTACCAAGTTTGTTCAAGCTGTCATGATTCGTCAAAAAACATGGCCGTTAGTGGGTAGGGCTTTATAGCTATATAAAACACTTTAAACCACTGGACCAATTTCAATATAACTTGGCAGAAATGTTCCTTTGGTGACCCTCTTTTAAGATTCAGTTCAAGTCGTCAAGATGCGTTAAAAAACATGGCCGGGGGTGTGGTGGTGGTGGTGGTGGTGAGGGGGGGTGGGGGGTTGGTGCTATAAAATTTATACAAAAATCCTAGAGCAGTGAACTTGGCTGAAACTTCAACAGTAAATATGCAAATCTGTATGCTCAGGTGAGCGATATAGGACCATCATGGTCCTCTTGTTTTTCCTTCAGAGTACACAGACCCCGTTCTAGAAGAAAAAAAAAATGAATGCAACCACTCATAGATATGAATGAAGATCTAAATGTTATGTTAAATCTATAGTAATTGTTATTGTTTTTATAGTTTACTTTTTTTTAATTATTATATTTATTGTTAACTGTCACAGTCTATTTCGTAAAACACATTTTTGCTTAAGAATAAGTAAGTAAATAAATAAATAAATAAATAAATAAATAAATAACAAAACAAAACAAAACATCATTATCAACAACATCATCATCATCATCAACAACAACAACAACAACAAATACACACTCCTCTCTGCAGAAACATTTTTTCTCTCCACCACTGGAGTTTTTTCCATTATCAAATGCATTCTATCTATGTTTTCGTCCAGAGTGTGGGAGTGGGATGACGAGCATACCCCTGGAATCAGTCAGCCAATTTATCCCAACCCTCAGGAATTTGACGCACTTCTTTGACTAAAGGCAACAGCCTTGCCCTGTCTGATATACCTTTAGTCAAGAAATCAAGAAGAAATAGTATTGTTTTAAAGGCCTGAATTCAGGCAATATAGCTATTAGGTATTATCTCGTAAGGTAGCATAATCAGAGGAGGTCCATTAATTTGGTCCAAGTGGGGTCAGTTTTTAACAAACCTAGTTGCCAGTCTATGCATAAATCATCAGCCAGTCAGATGTTGGATTCCATATGCACAAGAAGTGGTGTAGTATATGAATTGAACACCTTTGGAATAGCGCCCTGCTAAGACCAGCGATAAGCTAATACCATTGTCTGCTGTATACTAAAACGTTTAACTTCAAACTGGCCCTCCTGAATATGGAGGGTCATTGTAGTTAAATATAAATGCCCACTTAGTTTTCTGTGGTTTATTTATTCATTAGGGCAACATACCTCTACCCAGCGGACATATGCCATTAATACAACGTCGCCTCAAAGTCGGCACAACGTCATGATGCTGCATCGACGTTGAGTCGACGTTGTATAAACATCGTCCCATTGGGTGTATTATAATGTATTTTTTCATGGCTATATAAATGACAATTCTCGGAAGGCTTTTTGTCTGTGGTTTATTTATTTATTCATTGGGGCAACATATCTCTACCCAGTGGACATATGCCATTAATACAACGTCGCCTCAAAGTCGACACAACGTCATGATGTTGCATCGACGTTGAGTCGACGTTGTATAAACATCGTCCCATTGGGTGTATTATAATGTATTTTTTCATGGCTATATAAATGACAATTCTCGGAAGGCTTTTTGTCTTAGTTTCCTCATTTTGCTTTAAACATTGACTGTGGGTACTCGTGACCGCCTCGACGAGGCTGTTCTAACTAGTACCCACAATCTATGGTTGTGAGGAACCCACAATCTATGGTTGTGAGGACTACCTAAGAAGAATATTAATGTTTACCCCTGTAAACCCACTTTTAACTTTATGAAGTGTGATTTGCAAGAGTATTAATCACATGGACTTGTTATTATTTATTTATTCATGTTAGGAGTTGGATGAGATATATGAAGATCATTTCGGGCCATGAGTAGCAGTGAATCGTGATGTAGGTGTAGATGAACAACCACACGTGGTAGATGATGAGGAAAAGGGAGTACAAGAGGGGTGTGATAAATGTTACAAAGGTGGTAGATCGCTATGCCCAGGAGTATGCAGAGTCGGTCATTACATTACGAAAACATGCCTATTCAAATATATTGAAATTTTTACCACCAAAAAATGAAAATTTTCAGATAAAAATTCTGATATTTTTAATATTTTTGCTCAAAACATAGATTGTGGGTACTCGTTAGAACCGCCTCGGCGAGGCGGTTCTAACGACTACCCACAATCTATGTTTTTGAGCAGAAATAAGAAAAATAATGTATACCCCTGTCAACCCCAGTTTTACTATATAAAAGTGGGGTTTAAGGGGGTCAAAATTATAAAGGTATGTTCTCGTGATGACCAGAGGAGGAGGAGGAGGAAGAGAATTTAGAAGATGAAGAAGACAGTGAACTTGCTCTGTTGAGAAGGTCATTACAGTCAGCTTGTAAGTGTCAGAACAACGGTAGTAAATTCAAAGAGGGATAGGTCTTTACTCATATCTTGAATTTAAGAGAAGTGGAGAAGAGTGGGAAACTTTACATAATGGGAACTCTTGTGACAAAGTCTAGTGACAGTGAAAAGATCAGAAGAGGAGAGAAAACAGGTCCATATTTCATACAAAGTTGTTCGGACAGCTGTTTGTCGCGATATGTATTATCTTATATTTGACATTGGTGAGAAACATTTGAGAAAACTCTTGAAACACATGAAATCGGAGGGTTTAGTGCCACGAGTTCATGGGAAAAAAACCCACACCACGCCTTATTATTTCAAGACATAAAGAGAGTTGTACAGTTTGTGGTAAATTTTGCTGAAGAAAATGGCATTCCTTCACCTGATGCCCCATAGTGGCAGAGATGACATTCCTCCCATTCTCATCCACTCATCTCACTCCAAGAAAATAATAGGGAATGATTCTATATAGGTACTGAACTATAAATAGCTTTGTTTGTCCTAAAGTTTAACTGTTATTTTACGCATTGCAGACGACAAATGTGACAGCTTTCATTATTGTCCCCATGCTTTTGTACCTGATATGACAAACTTCATAAACCGTTGCAAGTTTCGGACAAACAAATGACGTATTGTTTACCCGTGGAAAACCGTTCGCTACGAGGGTCGTGCAAAAAGTTCTGTCACTAATAGGCTTACTTAGTTTTATCCCAGGTATATTTTAAAATGCTTCACTGCACTTGAATGGTGTGTTGAATAGCTAATGATACCCGTTTATTTCGTGCATTCCAACTGACCGAGTTATTTCAAATTGAAATAGATGCAGTCATATACACTGACCAATTTACTTGTTACATTGGAACATGGACCAGAAGACTGAAATTCGTAGCTATATTAAATGCCGCATTAGGCTTAATATAGATTCAAAGCAGATATTTAATGAATTGTGTGTATATATGGACCTCAGACCATTTCAATGCGCACAGTTTTAGGTGGGTTAAAGCTTTAAAAGCTGGGAAATTTTCTGTTGAAGATGATACCCGTCCTGGAAGGCCTAAAACCTCTGTTACCAAGGTTAACATCGCTGCTATAAAGATTGTGGTCGAACAGGATGCGCGATTGTCTGTCAAAGATATAGCTAGTTGTACTGGCATAACAGAAGGCAGTGTGCAAACAATTCTGAAAAAGCGTTTGGACCTGAGAAAGGTTTGCTCTAGGTGGGTAACTCGTTTGCTCACTGAGGAGTAAAAGACACAACGCCTTAAATGTGCCCGGGAACTTTTGAAAACATACAAAGGCGGGCTATTTCTAATTTGCTACTAACAGGTGATGAAACCTGGGTGCATATGTTTGAGCCACAAAGAAGGGCTGATAATAAGCAATGGAAGCGAAAAGATAAAAAAACGCCCATGTATTGCCAAGAGAACCATAAGTTCGAAAAATATGTTATACGCAATTTTCTTTAATTCAAGTGGGCCAGTCGTTCAAGTGCCTTGTCCATCTGGTCATACAGTCACTGGCCGATTCTACAAGAATTCTGTACTGAAGAAAGTGAATGAGTTTTACAATAAGAAACGACCAAGCAAAGGATGGTCAGGAGTCCACCTTTTACATGACAACGCCTCCTCTCATAAGTGTGAGGCTGTTAAGTCTTTTTTGGCTTCAGAAAAGGTGAAAGTTTTAAACCATCCACCTTATTCACCTGACCTGAGTCCCTGTGACTTCTTTTTATTTCCAAGGCTTAAGAAAATGCTTTCTGGAAATAAGTATACGTCTAGAAGTTCTCTTGGCAGTGCTATTTATCAGTGCCTCCAACAGATACCAAAAGAAGACTATTTATCTGCTTTTCGCGACTGGGTAAAAAGGCTACAAAAATGTGTTTCAGTAAAGGGGAAATACTTTGAAGGTTTGTAATAAAAATATGTTTGATAAAACGCAGCACTGAAGTAATCCGAACCCAGTGACAAAATTTTTTGCAGGACCCTCGTATTCATGAACTCTATGTCAATATTTGTGAGGAAGGCCAAAGGTCTGTGAAGAATAGAACTTTTACGAAAATATGGAACAGTTGTTGCCAGCAAATTAACATTACGAAAACACGCCTATTCAAATATACTGAAAATTTCACCACCAAAAAATGAAACGTTTCAGATAAAAAAAATTCTGATATTTTTCATATTTCTGCTCAAAACATAGATTGTGGTGCTCGTTAGAACCGCCTCGGCGAAATAAGAAAAATAATGTATACCCCTGTAAACCCCAGTTTTACTATATAAAAGTGGGGTTTAAGGGGTCAACATTGTATAGGCATGTTTTCGTAATGAATAGCCAAGCCACAAGACAGTTAAGGAAAAAGTCTAAGGATGCTGTTGGTGAAGGTGAAATATAAGAAGTTTCCATCATGATGAATGAGCATATACAAACAATACAGAGAGAGCGTAGGGTAAATGCAATCGGCCGAGAATTCCGCATGATTCCTGGGCTACGTATTTATGACGTGTTTAGACGGTTTGCTTTGCATTCAATTAGGTAGTGCCTAATTTCATATTAGTAGCTGAGAATGAAAGATGATAGTTTAGTATAATTAAGATTAGTTTAAAATCAGGTTAAAATGAAATGGAAGACGTCAAAAAAAATTGTTTATGGCCATCTCTGTACTGTCATATTTTGAGCGGGAGGAGGTCAGCACTCGTCACAAGCACTCACTGTCATACAGAAAAATTCGTACTAGAGTCGGTTACTATCAGTACTCTTTTTTCCCTATGGCTGTTGTCATTTAGAGTAGATTACCAGCTGATCTCATCCTTTGTCCTGATTTTGACTCCTTCAAAGCAGGAGTCAGAAAGATCAACCACATTAGCCTATAATAAGAAACATACTTTTTTTAAACTTGCTTTTAATCTCATCTTACTAACCCTAACACTATCTTTTTTCTATATGTACTGCGACATCCTCATTTTCTGAGTATTACGCACAGGTTACGCTCAACTATCAGCGCTTAAATTTCCACTCCGTTTAAAAAAAATGAGTTAGCAAATCTCTGTGCAAGAGAGTACGCACAGGTATTCCTGGGTAGAAACCAGTACTAAACAATGTGGATAAAGTGTCTTGCTGAAGGACACAACACTGGGCTCTAGCTGGGGTCGAACCTGCCAACTTTGGCTGACTCACGATCTTGAGAAAGACGCTTTACCACTGCACCACAGCGCTCCTTATTTTACAAATTATCTGTCTATGAGGATCAGTCAGGATGTGTGTGTGTGTGTGTGTGTGTGTGTGTGTGTGTGTGTTTGTGTGTGTGTGTATGTGTGTGTGTATGTGTGTGTGTGTGTGTGTGTGTGTGTGTGTGTGGTGGTGGTGATGGGAGTGGGTACCAAAATTCGCTAATAATCATTAATATTTTAGCCCTTTAATCAGTAATCGATAAAGCTATTTTCACAAAAATCAGTATATTTTGGACTTTTTGGGTTTAATCGTTAAATTCTAGATCACAAAAATCAGTAAACATCAAAGTTTTAGGCAAAAAATCAGTAGTCTATAAAAATTAATCAGTAGTTAATAAGGGAACAAGACAATTCATCGACAAGACAACTCATCGACACGGTTTTTGGAGACAATTCATCGACACAATTGAAGACAACTCATCGACACTTTTTGAAGACAATTCATCGACACATTATTATCTTGCAATTATACCCAAGCTGATAAAATGAAGACAATGTTTTAGCATTAAAGTGATATATTATCACGTTTATGATCAAAATAACGAATTTAGGATATTAATTCCATATTTTTGGTTTTTGATACAATTTCAGATACCATTTAAACCGCATACAACGGCTGGCGCAAATAAACTTACGCATTGTATATTTAATGTATGATATACATGGAACTTTTTAAAAACCTTCTTAATTAAAACAAAAGTAGATGGAAAGTGAAGCTGGATATTCGTTTATGAGTTATTTTGTCATTTATTTCCTAACTTTTTGATGTTCGAATTATAATAATAATAATATGAATTAAACTTTCAATCAATACATCAGTGTCATGTAGCAAAGTTGATGAGCTTTGTACACGCGCATCAGTTAAGATACTTGACTAACATGACTACCATGAAGCTGTAGAGCTTGTACACGCTCATTAGTTAATTAGGTGACTTGACTGACATGACTACTTTGATGTCAGTTATAACTCAGCTTGTGTGTCAGCTTTCATATTGAATGTTCTGGGTGGTATATAAACTCTGAGATTTCAATTTGATGATCCAATTTGATATTTTTCTTATTTCTATTCAAAATATCGATTATGGGTACACGTTTGAACCGCCTCAATGAGGCGATTCGAACGAGTACCCACAATCTATGTTTTAGAGTAGAAATAAGGAAATTTCGAATACCCCTGCAAACCCCAGTTTTACTATACAATAGTGGGGTTCGAGGGGGTAAAAATCACATAGGCGTTTTTTCCTGATGACAGCGGCCGCGCTGAGCGAGCATTCGTCAGCAGCCGCATCATAAATGCTGCAAATTAAAAACCTTTCCGCATTCTGAGCACAATACTTGATTCTGAGACTGTTCTCTGAAAGGTAGGCTAGCTATTCACAGGTATGATCAATCAAATACAATGAACCACTCATCCATAATTACCCTTAATTACCTATGATTGCAAATTATATTCAAACAAATGTGTCGATGAATTGTCTTCAAAAAGTGTCGATGAGTTGTCTTCAATTGTGTCGATGAATTGTCTCCAAAAACCGTGTCGATGAGTTGTCTTGTCGATGAATTGTCTCGATTCCGTTAATAAACCCCATCCAGACCACATCTATACATATCCTTAACCCTCTTCCGTGTATTATTAGGATTTTTGTGTCTGGTGCGCATGGTGTGTTAATATGTAAAGTCAAAAGCAATGATAATGCAGAGTACAAAGATACATGGATAGATATGTCCTTTACCCTTTTTTCCCGCACGACTGTCATGCGAACAAAAATTCCTTCCTGCACGGCAATCGTGGGGCTAGCATCGTATGTTGACTTTTACACCTGTTAAAAAATCAAAACAAACACACGTGTTTTTTCTGAAATTTGACAGTTTGAAACTTGGAATCATAATGCCAGCAAAGAGGAAGCAGAATCAGTCCGACTGGCATGAATGTGTTGCATGCAGGTGTATAGTCAACTACCGAGACATGACTTTACACAAAAATGAATGTAATCTTGGATGTGAGAACCTGACACATGGTCATATCAAAGACAACATAATTTTTCCAGTGATTTCAGACAGGTCTCTAACAGGTACATATAGCAGTGCACCTATTCACCTTTTTGGGAATGGGGGCGGGGTTCTTTCATTTGGGGGAAAAAAATACCACATACCTCAAAACTGGGAAAAAAAAACAGAAATCAGAAATGTAGCTACCTAGTGGGCACACAACGTTGAAACAACGTGCATGATTCAACTGTTTGTAATCAATATAATTATGTTGAATCGAGGTTATTTCAATCTTGTGTGCCTGCTGGGTACATCCATTTTAACCATTAGCACTCTGTAATGTAGTCAGTGTCAGTCGCTCATGGTGGCTATGCTAACTTGGGAGCAAATTGTTGTTTAACTTTCAAATTGTGTGATTTGCTGTGCTGAGCCATAATGTTGTAGTTGCACAGATACGTACACTGCTGTTGGCCTATTCAGCACACCTAAGGATTTGAGCTGAATTTATAAAATGTTCGCTGGACCAGTTTTAATTTTTAAATGTACTAGAACGAAGAATAATATAAATAAAACAAGTTTATTTTCATTTAATTTCTTCTTCAAATTTAGCAGATAATAATCCCTCAACTTCATCACCCCCTTGTTTGTGTGTCATAAAAAATGTCTGCCAATGTCGCGCACCTGTTAGAATTTTGCCTGTTGCCTTGGACATAAAGAATGTTTTTAGATTAAAGATGCATTTCTATGATCACTAATCAATTCAGAATATATTTGTGCCATTTTCATTGTTCACACTGACAAAACCACCTTTTAAATTTCATGTTCAGGGAAAAGGGTCCTTTGGTTTTAGTGAAAACACCATTTTTTTCATTATTTTGAAATAAACTCATGATTCCCCATGCAAATTGTAATGGCCATGTACCTTTTGATATGTTTCATCACATACGCCCACAAAATGATACTTTGGGATTTTTTGGGAGAAAATATTTGAGTGAGCAGCATTGGCAGATGCGCCACATCAGGCCACATGGCTGTAACCCTTCTCTTGCAAACACGACATGCCCTGAGTTAGCCAACAGTGTAAATCCAGATCAGTTGGCTTCTGATCCGGATCTGCACTGTATGTCATTAAATATTTCTATCAAAAACCCAGATCAAGTAATCTGATTGGCTGGAAATTAGAAGTGGGCGTGGCATCTTAATTTATTCAGCATGACAAGGGTTAACTTTTACAGGTTCTCAACAGCCAAATTGCTTTCCAGATAGATCACAACCTAATCAACAGATGCATCATCTTTGTAATGGATTACGAATAAACATCTTATGACCGTGAATATAGTGCTATTAACACCATTGTCGGCCAGCCTCGGTGGCTCAGTTGGATGCGCCGTCCGACTGGCGACCAGGAGGTCACGGGTTCAACCCCCGCCGAGGTCGGCAACATTCTTTTGTGGAGCTTGACCATGAAATATTTTCTATGGTCATTCTCTCCCTTCCGCTGATTCAAGAAGGGCAGTTGTCACTTTCTGGCGAAAGAATGTGCACAATACTGGTTATCTGCTTAGAGGACTAAGCCTGCCCAGTAAACGTGTGGTTAGGTAAACTGACAGCGCTTGACATGACCCCATTAGGTTGACTGGGCCATAAAACCTCAACACAAACAAATTAACACCATTGTCATATCTGTTATGAGATGTTTCACACCGGTGTATTTACAACTTTTTCCCCCAATCTTTTTTTCCATCTTTTGATTTGGAAATTCTTAAGCCAATCGACAAAAAAACATATTTTTTTCTGATTGGGAAGAGGGACTGAATTTGGGCCCTTCTGATTGGAAATGCCGCCAAATTTGGGCCCTGAATTAGCCATAAAAGGAACACTGTAAAGTAACCATAATCACCTTGGATTCACTCAGAAAATATATCAGTAACAACCACTTACTGTCTTAGGTTGTCATCGAATAGGCAGGTCGGAGGATATGGCATTTCTTCATGCAAGTTGCTTCATGCAACAAACAGGGTGACCAGTCACTGGCAGTCAGACTATGTGAAAACTTTTCAAATGATTGTAAAAAATGTATTTTTTAAACCCATTTATACCAAGTGGACTCTTCTGCCTTCGGACAGGTCCATTTCCTATATAAGGGGTGTCTGGTTAGTTTTTATTGTTATCATGTTTTTTTAGGAATTTCTGAACTTAATACAAACAATGAAGACCCTGATCGGACACCTTATTCTTCTGCATCTAATCTGGGTCTAGACTGTTTGCCTGTGTCTCTTTTATGGGAGGCTAGGCTTAAATGGGTTAAGTTCATAGAATTTTTGCTGGACCAAGCAAATTTTTATCTGATATGTCCAGCAGTCCTACATATTATATGCAGACTTGACCTCCATTTCAGTTCAATAAGTGAAAAACAGCAACAAAATGTTTCAAAATGTTGTCTGCTGCAGTTGTGTACAGCACTTTAAGCATTTACAGAGTGGTATGTTTCTCAATATTTCAGAGGATAAGATTCAGGATGTTGCCAGATTTGTAGATGACTTAATTCTGCTTCATCCCTCACTGATGCAGCTGACTGGAATTGGCATTGGTAGCCATTGCATCATCAACAACACCTGTGTAAAGGTGGCCTGGCCCTGCACTACACTTCCTTTAATTGGTGCCAGTGTTCAGGATAAACTCAAAGAGCAGCTAGGCTGTATCAAAGGGCAGCTTATAAGCATACAGTCACATGACCACTTCTGTACAGCCTCATTGGTTGAGCTGTATCCTGTAAACAGGTAAATCTATATCAAACCCTAAAATGCCAAGCAAATTTGTAGCAGGCAATGTTCTGATTTATTTTTTTTTCAGAGAAAATACATATCGACATTTCATGCTAGGCAGATGATTCATATAAAATGTTGAACCTTATTTTCTCTGAAAAATAAAAACAAAATCGAAAGGTTGTCATCTGCTGTTGTAATTGGTGCTTTAAGGGCTAATTATAGTAGAACATTTAATACCAGATTATGGTGAATGTCCTAAAATTTCGAACACTTTATTCCTAACCCTTTTTGTTAGCTCACCTGAGCACAAAGTGCTCATGGTGAGCTATTGTGGTCAGTCAGTGTCCGTCGTGTGGCGTCAACAATTGCTTTAAAAGCCTACTCCTCCTACACCCCTGGGCCAGTTGACTCGATACTTGGTAGGAAGCATCAGGGTGACCTGTAGATCAAAAATAGCTAAAATCGTGCCGATCAGAAATCCAAGATGGCCGCCATCTTGAAAATCTATTTTTCGCTTCTTCTCCTGAACGGAAAGGCCAATTGACTCCAAACTTGCTAGGAAGCATTGGGGTGACTTGTAGATCAAAAATAGCTAAAATCGTGCCGATCGGAAATCCAAGATGGCCGCCATCTTGAAAATCTATTTTTCGCTTCTTCTCCTGAACCGAAAGGCCAATTGACTCCAAACTTGCTAGGATGCATCGGGGTGACTTGTAGATCAAAAATAGCTAAAATCGTGCCGATCGGAAATCCAAGATGGCCGCCATCTTGAAAATCTATTCTTTGCTTCTTCTCCTGAACCGAAAGGCCAATTGACTCCAAACCTGCTAGGAAGCATTGGGGTGACTTGTAGATCAAAAATAGCTAAAATCGTGCCGATTGGAAATCCAAGATGGCCACCATGGCAGCCATCTTGAAAATCTATTTTTTGCTTCTTTTCCTGAACCGAAAGGCCAATTGACTCCAAACTTGCTAGGAAGCATCGGGGTGACTTGTAGATCAAAAATAGCCATGGTGGCCATCTTGAAAATCTATTTTTTGCTTCTTCTCCTAACCCCAAATGCCAGTTGACTCGAAACTTGGTAGGAAGCATCGGGGTGACTTGTAGATCAAAAGTAGCTAAAATCGTTCCAGTCCGAAATCCAAGATGGTCGCCATCTTGAAAATCTATTTTTCTCTTCTTCTGAGCCGAAAAGCCAATTGACTTGAAACTAGGTAGGAAGCATCGGGGTGACTTATAGATTGAAATTGGCTAAAATCGTTCCGATTGGAAATCCAAGATGGCAGCCATCTTGAAAATCTGTTTTTCACTTCTTCTCCTGAATCAAATGTCTTATTGACTTTAAACTAGGTAGGAAGCATCAGGGTGACCTGTAGATCAAAAATAGCTAAAATCATCCCTATCAGAAATCCAAGATGGCCGCCATGACAGCCATCTTGAATATCTATTTTTCGCTTCTTCTCCAGAACTGAAAGGCCATTTGATTCGAAACTTGGTAGGAAGCATTTGGGTGACTTGTAGATCTAAAATAGCTTGGATTGTTGGATCGGAAATCCAAGATGGCCATCATGGCGGCCATCTTGAAACTCTTTTTTTCGCTTATTTTCCTGAACCAAAGGGCTAGTTGATTTGAAAATTGGTAGGAAATCCAAGATGGCGGCCATCTTGAAACTCTATTTTTCCCTTCTTCTGAACTGAAAAGCCAATTGACTCGAAACTTGATAGGGGTGACTTGTAGATGAAAAATAGCTCAAATCGTTGCGATAGGGAATCCCAAATTGCGGCTATGGTGGCCATCTTGAAAATCTTGTTTCGAACTTTTTCTCCTGAACCAACTCAAAGTTCATTGAAAGTATCGAGGTGACTTGTAGATCAACAGTAGCTAAAATCATTCTGATTGGAAATCCAAGATGGCTGCCATCTTGTTTATGTTTATTATATTTCCCTGCCACTGTGCTGTTTACATGTATGAAATCATGATTCTTCAGAAACCAATTAGCCAATTGCCTCCAAATTTCACATTGATCCTACTGTTGAAATGTGATTGAGAGTTTGTTCAAATGATCATGCTCCATTGACTGTCATGCCATATATAATAATCTTCTTCAAAATTAAGAACTGCTTAAAGGTTGATCTTTTCATTAGCTGCGATGACAGGACTGGAAAAATGTTGCATAACATCTGCATATCTGCAGTGGCTATGTCACTCAGGTGAGCAACCCGTGGCCCGTGGGCCTCTTGTCTAAATTTTGCTCTTTATGCAACTATTTCTTGAAATAATAGTGAAAGGGCAAACAGTGCAAACCCAGATCAGACTGCTCCTTCAGGAGCAGTCTGATCTGGGTCTGCATTGTTTGCTTATGCCATTTAATTGGCCCCTTTGGTGTACATAATTTTAGGTTATTTACCATAGTTTTTGTTCAGGAATGTCAGTTAAGAAATTTTAGATATGATGAGTAGCAGTATAATCCCATCTATGGAAAACAAACACATACATGACATGTGTATTGTGTATACTCATTAGAATTGCCTTCCTGAAGATATTCTGATGAAGTAAAAACAACTTGCTGTGTATCTTTATGTAAAGCCGGTCTCAGTGGCTCAGTCGGATGCGCGTCCGACTGGAGATCAGAGGGTCACGAGTATGATCCCTGACGGTCAGGCAACTTTTTTCATGGAGATTAATCATGAAATATTTTCTATGGTCATTCTCTCTCTTCCGCTGATTCAAGAAGGGCAGTTGTCAGTTTCTGTCAAAAGAATGTGCACAAGTACTGGTTAAGGACTGAGAAAAAAGTGTGGTTACAGGTAAACTGACTGCACTCAACATGACCCCAATGGGTTGACTGGGCTGTAAAACCTCGACACAAAACAAACAAAATCTTTATGTGGAGACATGAGAAAAAATAGACGTAAAGTCACCAAAGTACTGATACTTTTCTTATTTTTCTGTCAAAAAAAGCACTTCTAATGAGTACCCACAACATATGTTTTCATGGAGAAGTATGGAGCTATGAAAAGAGATTGTGCAATTCAATGACTCACTATTGTAAATCCCCAGGCTTTCATGACTTTGACTACATACCAACCACTAATGGCCCAGGGCATCAGGGCTAGAAAGTAACATGTGTTAAATGAGTCTAGAAGGTATACAATAATTTTGGTTGAAATCAACTCAGTGGTGTAGGAGGAAAAATAAAAATAAATGAAAATCTGCAGCTCTAGATTAGAAGGGGTATCAGGAAAATATTTTTCTCTTTTCTCAATGAAAACATATGTTGTGTGTACTCATTATTTTGCAGTCAGAAACACAACCTCTACAAGTTATAATAAAATGTAACTTACAGTAATAATTGAGTTATCTATTTTGCCATTTAATCAAATATAACCTGCCGAAGTTATAGTGTCATTTTTCACCTTCATATTCTGAAGTTATGTAATTTTTATAGACAGATGGGTTATTTTTGCTGCAAGATCTCTTACATAACTTTTGATTTAGCAATGAAACTAAATCATCTAGAGCCTGCCTCGCTCGACATGACTCCATTGGGTTGACTGGGCATTAAAACCTCAACACAAACAAACATCATCTAGAACTTTTTTATGTCGGGCTCTTGGAGCTCAGGAAGAACTGCTATGTTTTAACTGCTTGCAGTTATTTTTGTGTGATTTACTAATTTTTACCATGACCTAAATAATTCAAGGCATAGCCTAAATAAGTTGTCTATAGCGCCACTTAGAAATAACTGGAAGTAAGATAACTTGATAACTGTATAAAGTTTAAAAAAAAATAACTTGTAGAGGTTATGCTCCTGACTGTTCATTGTTGTGTTTCTTAGCCTGGACACATGAGGAAGATGTAGAGTAACTGTGGTTGTGACACTGGCGATTGGCACATTCACACCCTCCCCTCCATTGGTCCCAAGGGGTCTAGTGTATGTAGTATTGCATGTGGGAGAGATTTACAGCTACAGAAAATGACAGTCTAGTGGTGTAGAAAGAGAGAGCTTAGAAACATCTTTTCAACCCTGTCAAAATTGGTTTGCCTAGCTAGCTCCCTCTTGAAAAGTGGTTTACTCTAAAAGGAAAGAATTTTCTCCCAAAGTCAAAATAGTTTTGTCTCCCTTCTGAAAAGTGGTCTACTACAAAAGGAATGAATTTGCTCCCAAGAGGAGCAAATTCTTTCCTTTTGGAGTGGACTACTTTTCAGAAGGGGCTTGGTGTGGAGGAAAGCAAACAGAAAGTCATCAAAGTTGTCTCCCTTCTCAAAAAGGTGGAAAATCAAGTGTACCCAGCCCCCATTAATTGCATTCAACTTTATAACTCTTGTTGCCATCTGTTTAATGCTGGTGTCTTTTTTTTGTTTTACAGAACAGATGATCCCGTTTTTCAGGATGATAATTTTCTCAAGTTTTTGAAGAACAGACTGAGTGAGTATGTTTTTTTTTAAATTAAACACATGTACAATGTATAGTGTAAAGGGAACCAGTCACTGATCAAAAAATCATAAATAAAAGGAAGAAGTCATTGTTCAGAGCATATTAGGACAGACATGAAATAGCCTGGTCATTTGATGATATCTAACATCATAATCGAACTGTAGATAATAACATCTTTATTGACATCATGAGCACTTGCAGATGACATCATATTAAAGTATGGTAGAAAAAGAATAAACATTGCTAGTTGCTTGGGTGCAAATTTTAGATCATCCTATAATGTTATGGAAAACAAAATTTATTTCAAAATGGCATATCTAATTTTTTACACAGATATTTCTCCATATTGCAAAAGTAGGTTGTATTTAGTTTTCATGTACTGTCAGTGAAATAATAATACAGAATTGGAACCACTCATATGATAGGAGAAATCCCAGAGATCAACTTAAAAATTGAAGAAGTCTAATAAGTTTTCTATGTACATGCATTGTTCATTCTATTTGAAACTGCTTATTATCTGGTTGCAAGTAGTTGATGCAGTTTCAGAATGCAGATCTGGCCCGGAGGTTATAAAACTTTTTTCATGCTAATAAATCTCAAATTACTAACAATGCCAAATTCTTTCTTGCTAAACATAGCTGAGCATAAAAATTTCTCTGCTATTGTTGGCATTTTCATATTTATTAGCAGAGAAAATTTCATGCTCAGCTGAGTTGAGCATGAAAAAAGTTTTATAACCTCGGGGCCTGATCATTGTTTATGCTGTCACTCTGTCCAGCAGTAAGATACATCCGCAGATAGTGAAATGGACCTGTTCAAATTTTAGGACAAGTATGGTAAGCAATTAACCCATTGTATACTGAATATACCCTCCCACACTATATACATGTATTGGAAGAGTCCAATTTCAATTTTAGGTATGTCTGGCTATGAGATTTAATATTCCTAGAAAAAAATGGCTAAACTATTTGCAAACAGTGGAGACCCTGATCAGACGCCACGTTCTGCAGCGTCTGATCTGAGTCTGCACTGTTTGCCATTTACCCTTTTACTGGTCTCCCGACTACAATGGGTTAAGGTGTTTCAATATTCATGGTAAATGGGCTAAAATTTTGACCACTTTATGTTTTTGGTCTAAATTTTGCTTTTTATGCAGTTGTTTTCTAAAATACTTAGTGGAATGGCAAGCAGTGTAGACTCTTATTAGACTGCTCTTTCAGGAATAGTCTGATCTGTGTCTGCACTGTGTACATGTGCCATTTTGTCAGAATCTTTGGTGTTCAAAATTTTTTGGACATTTACCATAGCATCAAGAAAACATGCCTATATAATGTTAACACCCTTAAAATCCACTTTTATATAGTAAAACTGGGGTTTACAGGGGTATACAATATTGTTCTTATTTCTGCTCAAAAACATAGATTGTGGGTACTCATTAGAACCATCTCACCAAGGCAGTTCTAATGAGTACCTACAATCTGTGTTTTGAGCAGAAATCTGAAAAATATCAGAGTTTTTTATCTGAAAATTTTCAGTTTCGTGGAGGTGAAATTTTCTATATATATGAATAGGTGTGTTTTCGTAATGGAATGTGTTGACTGGGCTACTTCGGCATTTTTTGTTGGATTTTCAAAACCTTCACAGTAGCAGTGTGTGACATTAAAATTTCATGGAGTTGATGTTTAGCAGAGTTACAATGTATGTGTCCTTGGCACTTTTGTCTGTCTGTTTGAGATAGTTGAATAAACTTCTACTGTTTTTGTTAGATTTTCTGAAACTTTTACAGAAACTTTTACAGAAATGATCAGCAAGATGAGTAGCAGTATGGAACAGTAAAATGTTTTCATCCAGTGAATTTTAGCTGAGTTGTCTCCTAATTGAACATTTTGCATAAAAGCAGTGCTGCTGAGGTATAAATCACCATAGTTCTTATTCTTATATCTACACAAAAAAGGATTTTGTGGGTACCATAACCCTTGATGAGATGCTTTTTTTCAACCAAAAGGTATTGATATTTTTTAATTTCTCCATGAAAACATATGTTGTAGGTACTCATTAGAAGTGCCTCCACTAAAACATACCTTGTGGGTAATCATTAGAAGCTCCTCCTACACCCTTGGTCAGTGGACTCGAAACTTGGTTGGAAGCATTGGGATGACTTGCAGATCAAAAATACCGGTAGCTAATATTGTTTTGATTGGAAACCATCCAAGATGGCTGCCATTGTTTCACTTCTTCTCCTAAACCAAAAGGCCATTTGACTTGAAACTTGGTAGGAAGCATCGTGGTGACTTGTAGGTCAAAAACAGGTAAATTTGTTCCGTTTGGAAATCCAAGATGGCCAGTGTGGTGGCCATCTTGAAAATCTCTTTTTTGCTTCTTCTCCTGCACCTGAAGGCCAGTTGATTTGAAACTTAGTAGGAAGCATCAGGATGACATGCAGATCAGAAATAGCTAAAACCCTTCCAATTGGAAATCCAAGATGGCTGCCATCTTTAAAATCTATTTTTCACTTCTTCTCCTGAACAGAAAGGCAAATTGACTTGAAACTTGGTAGGAAGCATAGGGGTGACTTGTAGATAAAAAATAGCTAAATGTTTCGATTGGAAATCCAAGATGGCCACCCTGGCCACCATCTTAAAAATCTGTTTTTCGCTTCTTCTCCTGAAACAAAAGCCCAATTGTCTTGAAACTATTTTTTGCTGGTTCTCCTGAACCGCAAGACCAATTGACTCCAAACTTGGTAGGAAGCATCAAGGTGACGTAGATAAATAAAAAGAGTTAAAATCATTCGGATCAGAAATCAAAGATGGCTGCCATGGCCAGTATCTTGGAAATCTATTTTGCACTTCTTCTCCTGATCCGAAAGGCCAGTTTATCTGGTAATTAGGTTAGCAATACAGGGCCATCTTGGCCCACTTGTATGTGTTCCTGCTTGCTTTCATATATATCAGTCCCCTTGTGAAAAGGGGTCTACCTTAAAGGGAAGAATTTACCCTGGAAAAAAATTCTTTCTTTTTAGAGCAGACCTTTTTAGCTCGCCTGTACGAAGTACAAGGAGAACTAGTGTTGTCTCCCTGGTCGTCTGCATGCTCGTTTGCGTTCCCATTACCGTCACATGTGTTAAAGTTTTTCAAATGCTTATATCTCTAACAGTCTTTTACCGCAGACCATTCATATTTGGAACATGGGTGCTTGGGAGGGTCATCTGCGATTTCATAAGAACAAACCGCTCGGTTCATGCCCCGGGGTGGGGCTAGGGGTCAAAATCTAGGACACCTTTGTAAAATGCTCTATTGCTGTGTTTAAGTTTTTCATATGCTTATGTCTTAGTAGTCAGTTGTCAACAAGCATACATATTCAGACTATGGGTGCCTGGAAGGGTCATCTACAATGTAAGTGTCCATAGGTATCAGCCCCTGGGTTCATGACCTGGGGTGTGGTTATCATTCAAAATCCAGGACACCTCTTGTAAAGTGTTCAGTGCATTTCTGTTATGCTAGCATTGTAAACATATCCTAGGTAATACATCAGTCAGTCTTGTGACATTGCTTTAAGTGTCATTTGGTGAAGGTCATGGTGACCTACATTTCACAGTCCAATGACCTTTATTTCATGGTCCAGTGATTTTGCCTTATATCTCTAAGACTATTTGATGGAGAAATGTCATACCTTGGATATTAGTTCCATGTGACACAAAGAGTGACCTCAAAATATAATTAGGTCAGTTTGACCTATATTTCATGGTCCAGTGATTATGCCTCATATCTTGAAGACAATTTGATAGAGAAATGTCATACCTTTGGTATTAGTTTCATGAGACACTATGAGTCACCTCAAAGTATATGTAGGTCAATTTGACCTATATTTCATGGTCCAGTGAATATGCCTTGTATCTCAAAGACTATTTAATAGAGAAATGTCATACCTTGGATACTAGTTCCATGTGACATGAAGAGTGGCCCCAAAATATAAGTAGGTCAGTGTGACCTATATTTCATGGACCAGTGTTTATGCCTTATAACTGGAAGACTATTTGATAGAGAAATGTCATACCTTAGATATTAGTTACATGTGACACGAAGAGTGACCTCAATATATATGTAGGTCAATGTGACCCATATTTCATGGTCCAGTGATCATGCCTTATATCTCAATGGCTATTTGATAAGAGAAATGTCATACCTTGGATATTAGTTCCATGTGACATAAAGGCTGACCTCAAAATATATGCATGTCAGTGTGACCTATATTTCATAGTCCAGTGATTTTTCCTTATACTTCGAAGACTAATTGATGGAGAAATATCATACATGTACCATGAATATTAGTTCCATGTGACACTAAGGGTAACCTAAAAATATATGTAGGTCATGATGACCTACATTTCACAGTCCAGTGATTTTACCTTATATCTCGAAGAATATTTGATAGAGAAATGTCATGCCTTGGATAATAGATTCATGTGAAACAAATAGTGCCTGAAAATATATGTATACCAATATGACCTATATTTCATGGTCCAGTGATTTCCTGTATCTCAAAGACTAATTGATGGAAAAATGTCATATCTTGGATATTAGTTTCATTTGACACGAAGAGTGACCTCAGAATATATCTACATCAATGTGTCCTATATTTCATGGTTCAGTGATTTTGCCTGATGTCTAGAAGATTATTTGATGGAGAAATGTCAAACCTGGATTATAAGTTTCATGTGACCCGATGATTCACCTCAAAACATATCTAGGTCAGTGTGACCTATATTTCACTGTTCAGTGATTTTTGCCTAAGAATGCGAAGACTATTGGATGGAGAAATGTCATACCTAGATTTTAACTACCATGTGACCCATTGATTGTCATAAAAATGTATCTAGGTCAGAGTAACTCAGTGTTAACTACATGTGTATACCTCATTTTTCAGTGATTTTGCTTAATAATTGGATGACTATTTGATGGAGAAATTTCATACCAGGAACATTAGTTCCATGTGATGTGATGCTCAACCTCAAAATATATCTAGGTCAGTGTTCCATGTAACACATAGGATTTGCATTAAAATTCATAGAGGGATGTGTGATCAGACACACAAGACTTATTTTATTTGATTGACAAGCACCAGTTCAGGCAAGCTATCCTGTCTGGCGACAGGTCTTGTTTAAGATGGGGACAACAACAATTTTAACTGAATTACCTCCCCTGAAAGCATATCTGTTTCCCTTAAAATGAATATTTTATTTTTTACAGAAGGCAAGTTCTGTCATAAAGGAGGAAATATTGGGATAAGTTACTTTGGACAGAGATACAGCTTCATTGTTAAGAACATAAATAAAGGTACAACTAACACTGATTCATATGAAATACATCTAACTGGCAGAAACAATTTGGAAACAGATCTAAGTGAAAGAGTAGGCAATTTGAGTCTATCTGACTTGTCTGGAATTGATAAAAGTTTAATGGACACCGAAACAGGAGACGGTAATAATTGTAGCAATAACCAAAGCTCACATATTTCATCAACACCAAAGAGAAAATCAGACAAATGTGCTAAGAGTTTGAAAGACGTTGAACCATTGACTGAGCTGAATGAATCAATTCCGTCAGAAACAGATAAGACTCCTAATTGTAATCGAAATAATAGTAGTGTAACAGAAAAGTTAGAAAGACCCAGTTCTGACATAGGGAAAGATTTTTGTACTCCTAAGATTCAGCGAACTAAGAACATAGAAGAACACGATACCTTCTACGAAATAAATTCAAACACTGAAGTGATCATTAAAGAAATTGAATGTGATGTGACTTTTTCAGATGCTTCTGTTAAGTTTGTTGTAAAGTTTGATGATCTGGGAGGCTTAAGTAAACAAATAGAAACCTTAAGAGAAATGATTGAACTACCTTTGAAATCTCCAGATTTATTTAAGTCCTATGGATTGCCACTTCCTCGAGGTGTACTGATTTATGGTCCTTCAGGAACTGGTAAAACTACTCTAGCAAAGGCAGTTACAGCTGAGGCTGCTATAAATGTTGTTAATGTTGCTGGGCCAGAGATCTGGAGTAAGTTTTATGGAGAAACAGAAGCAAAACTGAGAAGACTTTTCAAAGTTGCAGAAGAAAAAGCACCTAGTCTAATAGTGATAGATGAAATAGATGCTTTATGTCCAAGAAGAGATACAACACACAGTGAATTAGAGAAGAGGGTTGTAGCTAGTTTGCTTACACTCATGGATGGAATAGAAATGTCTGGGTCTAGGAAGTTTGTTTTAGTTCTGGGCATAACAAGTAAACCAGATTTGATTGATCCAGCCCTCAGAAGACCTGGGCGGTTTGATAGGGAGATAGAAATAGGAGTACCTTCCACTGTAGATAGAAGACATATTCTGACAAAACTTCTTAGAAAGATAAATCATAGTCTATGTGATGATGATATATACAATATAGCGGATGCAGCCCATGGTTATGTTGGCGCAGATCTAGTAGCCCTTTGCAAAGAAGCTAGCCTTCATGCAATGAAATCAGTAGGTACTAGTTATGGTGCTATTTTATCTAAAGCTTGCATTGTTATTGATGATTTAAAATATGCCATGAGTGTTATTCAGCCTAGTGCTATGAGAGAGGTACAGCTGGAAGTTCCGAAGGTACTGTGGAGTGATATTGGAGGACAGTCAGAAGTTAAACTGAAGCTCAAACAGGCAGTAGAATGGCCATTGAAGCATCCAGATGCCTTTACAAGAATGGGAATAGCACCACCGAGGGGAATACTGCTGTATGGTCCACCGGGTTGCTCTAAAACAATGATAGCCAAAGCCCTGGCTACAGAGAGTGGGCTTAATTTCATAGCTGTTAAGGTAAGAGAAGTTTACTGTTAAGCAATTAGCAGAGATAAACAACAACTTTGATCCGCAAATCCTAAAGTAACACAATCATAGCTCCAAATAAGGCTCATTTTCAACCAATCAGGATTGAAAGTTTTCTTGTTTCTCCATTTTCATGCAGAACATAGCTTCAGATAAAATGCTTTTTTTCATTACCAAAACATGCCTATTTAAATATATTGAAAATTTTACAATCAAAAAAGGAAAATTTTCAGATAAAAAATTCTGATATTTTTCATATTCCTGCTCAAAACATAGATTGTGGGTACTCCTTAGAATTGCCTTGATGAGGCAGGTCTAACGAGTAAATACAATCTATGTTTTTAAGCAGAAATAAGAAAAATAATGTATACCCCATGTAAACCCCACTATATAAAAGTGGGGTTTAAGGGGGAGTTAAAATTACACAGGCATGTTTTCGTGATGAGTCTTAAAAAATGTTGATATTTTTTTATTTCTCCATAAAAACATACATTGTTGGTACTCAGTAGAAGCTCTTTCCTGAGGTGTATTACTACTAATTAGAAGTGCCTCACACAATATCTGTTTTCATCAAGAAATAAGAAAAATCTTTATCAGGATACTACTAGTACATGGAACTATTACATTGTCATTAAAGTAATGAAACTTGGTAAGAATTACATGTATCTGTCATTTTCTTATATCTTAAATTGACATATAAAAAGTATTTTACTATAGAAAGGATTTAACCCTTGTCCTGCTGAAGCCGGATATACCCTGCCTTTGCGAACAGTGTAGATCCAGATCAGTAGCCAACTGTTCTGGATCTGCACTGTTTGCCATTCACTATGTGAATTTATATCAACAATCTGGATCAAGGAATCTGATTGGCTGACAATTAGAAGTGGGCATGACATCTTAATTTATTCAGCAAGATAAGGGTTTTAATAAAATACAAAGTTGACTTTTTGTCCAATAGATAAGTTTTTAAGAAAAATATACATTTAGAATAGATTTGTGAAAAATCTGGCAGTTTCACAGACAACTGTTGGTTTTTTGTTGTGTGTGTGTGTGTGTGTGTGTGTTGTTGTTGTTTTTCTTCATTTATAGTTAAATGTGGTGATAAGGGTTTGAGAAAGTTGAAATTGTTTGATACACATTTAAAGTCAGCCAGAACTTTTACTGGTCATTCATTCTATTTGTAATTTATTGTGAATTCTCATGAGGTTCATTTCAAGATACACTTAATCCTCTTTATAAGACACTTCATTACGAAAACACGCCTATTTAAATATATTGAAAATTTTACCACCAAAAAAATGAAAATTTTCAGGTAAAAAATTCTGATAATTTTCTTATGTCTGTTCAAAACATAGATTGTAGGTACTCATTAGAACTGCCTCGGTGAGGCGTTTCTAATGAGTACCAACAATCTATGTTTTGAGCAGAAATATGAAAAATAATACATACCCCTGTAAACCCCAGTTTTACTATATAAAAGTGGGGTTTAAGGGGGTCAAAATTATATAGGTATGTTTTCGTGATGTCATTATAAGACAGTTTCGGATATAAGATAGTTTAAAGGTGGACCTTAAAATTGTTGTATCCAAACAAAAAAGTATAGCATTACGAAAACATGCCTATTGAAATATATTGAAAATTTTACCACAAAAAGAAGGAAAATTTTCAGATAAAAAATCTGATATTTTTTCATATTCCTGCTCAAAACATACATGTAGATTGTGGGTATTTGTTAGAACTGCCTTGGCAAGGCAGTTCTTATGAGTACCCAAATCTGTGTTATTGTAGCAAAATAAGAAAAGTAATGTATATCCCTGTAAACTGGGTTTTATAAAAGTGGGGTTTAAGGGGGTCAAAATTATATAGGCGTGTTTTCGTGTTGTAATATAGAAAACAATGTCTTTATAATGTAAACATTTCTTGTTTGGATACAACACTTTTTTAGCTAACATGGTTTTTGCTTTGGATCCCAGCAATAGTGTTATAAAGACTGGGTTGTGATGTGGTTTAATGAGCATTAGGAAAACATGCCTATTCAAATATATTGAAAATTTTATAACCAAAAAAGGAAAATTTTCAGATATAAAAATTCTGATATTTTTCATATTTCTGCTCAAAACATAGATTGTGGATACTCGTTAGAACTGCCTTGGAGTGACAGTTCTAATGAGTACTACAATCTATGTTTTTTAGCAAAATAAGGAAAATAATGTATACCCCTGTAAACCCAGTTTTACTATATAAAAGTGGGGTTTAATGGGGTCAAAATTATATAGGAGTGTTTTCGTGATGGGTTAATCTTTTTGTTGGGATCATTCCTTTGAGAATTTATATGATGTTAAGGAGTGATATCCAAAGCGCTGCAGGTGCTGGTTGCCTGGGCATCAGAATAGTCTTCTATTGTCAACAGGTTTTCATAAGCATTTATTGAAAACTTTCAGTTAATTTTATTATAACAGCTCTAGATAAGATACTGTTTTCAATCAAAAAGTATGGATATTTTTTTTTTCATTTGTCCATGAAAACATACATTGTGGAATAAGAAAAATATTAATCTGATACTACCCCACCCACCCCCTTTTATCTGGAGATATGGTTAACCTATTCAAAACTTAGTTTTAGTATTTTTATTTTTTGCAGCAAAACATGTGGTGGATTCTCATTAGAATAGCCTCATTTAGGTCATTCAAATGAGTACTCACAACATATGTTTTGCAACAAAAATGACAAAATATCAATAAAACTAACCTCTGATCTATGATTGTGAACTACTCATCTGTCGAGATGACAGGCAGTTATAGCCCAAACATGCAACAAAATATTGAATCAATGCTTGGCATTCGGATTAAAAAAATTGCAGTAGACGACTTTTCAAATATTTTTCCATATTTTTTCCTGAGCTTTTGACAATGCCTTTTTTTCTGGCAAAATAAGGAAATGATCATCAGTTTGCTGTCTGCTGAATATTCCCAGAGAGAGGTAATGGTCAAAGACAAACCTTATTTATGCATGTGTGAAAAATGGGTCTAATCGCGAAAGTTATCAAAAAATTTGAGGCACAATACTGTGTCAAACATCAATTTTTTTTCAGCTTTTCAGTTACGCAGATACTCATACTTTTCCGTTCTACTATTGGCTTTCTAGAATGGCTGTCTCCATAAATAATCGTGTTTTCTTTCAATGTTACAGCGTACTAATTTGCAGTTATAAATACATTGTAAGCTCATTAGGGTCAAAAATTCTTTGTCAAACAGTTTTGTACGATTAACATCGCGCATCTATCAAAGTTTGTTGTAAACTTAAACATAATTAGTATGTTCAAACCCAAATATACATGTATTTTTATTTCACAGGTCTTTTTTGTTTTTTCAGCATAGCGGGATGCGGTACTTTGCACTTTACTCAGGTTTTTCCTTAAATGATTTGGCAAGGGTTGAAATTTTGGTATGACTACTTTGACATTTGGCTTGGCAAGCCAAGCCCAGGCCAAAAAACTGTTTGTCTTCATGTCCAGCTTTTCTGGCGCTCCAAAATGTCCAATTAAATCTATATCATTATTTTCTTCTTAGGGTCCAGAGTTATTCAGCAAGTGGGTTGGTGAGTCAGAGAGAGCTGTGAGGGAGGTATTCAGGAAGGCAAGGGCTGCTGCACCCTCAGTTGTCTTCTTTGATGAGATTGATGCACTTGCTGTAGAAAGAGGGAGGTAAATGAGTTTTTTACAAAATGACAGATAAGGGAAGTACGGTACTGGTAAAGGTCCTAAAATTTTGAACACTTTATTCCATGCATGTTTCTTAAAATACTTAGTGGAATGGCAAACTGTCAACCATGATCAGACTGCTTCTTCAGGAGCAGTCTGATCTGGGTTTGCACTGTTTGCATAAGCCAGTTTGTCAGAAACTTTGGTGTACAAAATTTTAGGAAATTAACATATTTATTGTTGTTGCATGAAAACAAATGAGCCACAATGTTGAAAAATGTACCTTCTAACTTGTGCGCCAAGTGAAGATTCAGATCAGCCTGCACATTCATATCCAAACAAAAATGTATAGATTATATAGAAAAATGACCTTTTATGGTCATTTTTCTATATAATCTATACATTTTTGGGATCCATCTTTGAACCGTTATATACAAAACCATGTTATAACAAATCATGTTATAAAGAGGTTGTGCTTTATTTATTGATCTTGGAATGTTGCACTAAATGTACTCAGAATCTTCACTGGATGCATTTTGAATATCCAAGGATGCAAAGTTTCTTCATGCAGACAAGGAAGACTCTGATCAGCCTGCAGACATGGGCAGGCTGATTTTAGTCTTTGTTGGGTGCACATGTCAAGAAGGTACGTTTTCTCATGTTGAGGCTTATACATGTACACCACAATCTCTTTATAACACTAGTGTTGGGGTCCATAGCATAAACCATGTTATTTAAACAATCGTGTTGTATCCAAACAAAAATGTATAGATTATATTGAAAAATGACCATTTATGGTCATTTTTCAATATAATGTATACATTTTTGGGATCCATCTTTGAACCATGTTCTATCCAAAAACGTGTTATAACGAACCATGTTATAAAGAGGTTGAAGTGTATTTTGTGGACTACCACAATGTCCACAAAAGGTTTCAAATGGATACCCTCCAGGTTCAGTCTAGGATTTTTCAGTTGTATGCCAGTGGTACCCTGATTTTTTCAAAAGGGACCATTAGCAGCATCCCTTATGACTAAAAGCTAGACTGGCTTCAGTCGTTTCTGCAATGTTTTTTGTCCCCCACCTTTTCGAAGAAAAGCCGAGGGACACTGTTTTTGGCTTTGCGTGGTGTGTGGTTCCGAATTTTTAGTAGGTACCTTGTCCCCTTAACTCCTCCCACAGTTTTTGTCTGATCCTTTTGAAACTTAACAGGGGCTTTGAAGATTGTCTGAAGATATGCATGTGGTTTTTTCAGAATCCTGAAATTATTTTTTATCACTTTTTACACATTTTAAACTTAGATATTTTTTGAGTTCTAATATTACAGAAGTCTATAGGAAGTAAGTACATTGTCCCCTTATCTCCTCCCACAGTTTTTGGCCGATCCTTTTGAAACCTTACATGGGCTTTTAGGATTGCCTGAAGATATGCATATGGATTTTTCAGAATCCTGAAATAATTTTTTATTACTTTTTCCGCATTTTTAACTTAGACATTTTTTGAATTCTAATATTACAGAAGCGTATAGGGAGTAGGTACCTTGTCCCCTTAACTCCTCCCACAGTTTTTGGCCGATCCTTTTGAAACTTTACATGGGCTTTTAGGATGACCTGAAGATATGCATGTGTTTTTTTTCAGAGTCCTGAAATAATATTTTATTACTTTTTCCGCATTTTTAACTTAGACATTTTTTTGAGTTCTAATACTACAGAAGCGTATAGGGAGTAGGTACCTTGTCCCCGTAACTCCTACCACAGTTTTAAGCCGATCCTTTTGAAACTTTGTAGGTGCTTTAAGGATGGTCTGAAGATATGCATGTGGTTTTTTCAGAATCCTGAAAGTATTTTTTATCACTGATTTCCTGCTTCAATACTTAGGTAAGTGATACAGGACCAATGGTCCTGTGGTTAACTTATTTTATTTTTTTTTTGGTCATCTTTTATCACTTCCATAGCTGTATTTGTCTCTTTAATCCATTTCACTATTTTACTACTATCTTTTCCACTAAGAGACATAACTTATTAAATCATTATAAGAAAAGAGAAAATGATAGAAAAGATAGAATCTGGAGACAGACTAATGAAAAGCATGTCCTTGCAATTTTACCACAAAGTTACACAAGATTTCTGCTCATTTTTTTCTCATTCAATATAGATATTTGTTGATATGGAAATACATTTTTTTCATTTTGTTTTTCAACATTTTAATCTTGTCAACAATTTTGACAGAGACACCCCACCCACCCTGACCCCACATCCTTCCCTGAAAGAGTATCTAGTCCCTTCAGTCCAATACAGTACTTGTCCTAGAATTGGAATGTTCATTTTACTACTTTTTTGTGTTCTTACAACATGAAAGTTTTCAAATTATTTCTATGATAAAATATTTCTATGATAAAAAAAAAAACACACACACACAAAAAAAAAAAAAAAAACAACAAAAAAAAAGAAAGAAAAAAAGACACACCAATACCTGAACTCTACATGATTTAAACAGCTTGTCCAGGTGGCCAAGTGGTTAGCTCTCCCAACTTTGGATCTTGGGTCTGAATCTCACTGGAGGCAGAACTCAGCGTATGACTGTACAGCGCTTTATTTCACAGAGCTGTGCTTTATCATCCTTCCATCATCTTGATATGACTTAAATCCATAAATAATGTTGAAAGGGACGTAAAATGCCAATCATAATAGTATGATTTAAACACTGATCTCTTGTAGAAAAACAATAAAACAAAAGCTGAAAATGTTAAATAAGTGATATTGGTAGTAATAAACACATCTAATAATAAAAACTCAATACCCTATTTACCCTAGGTATTGGGACACCTAAGTATACCATACTTGTACTAAAATTTGAAATAGTTTATTCTACTACCTCTTGATGTGTCTAAAATATTACTGTATGTATGGCAAACAGTGTAGACCTTGTCAGATGCCCATTGTATGGCATCTGATCTAGGTCTACACTGTTTGCAAAGGCCTATCTGTCCCAATACTTAGAGGTATTATGATACACTACAACCTCTTTTAACACTATTGTTTGGGTTCAAAGCATAAACCGTGTTAGCTATCCAAACTGTGTTATATCCAAACAAAAATGTATAGATTATATAGAAAAATGACCATTTATGGTCATTTTTCTCTATAAGCTATACATTTTTGGGATCCATCTTTGAACCGTTATATACAAAACCATGTTATAATGAATCATGTTATAAAGAGGTTGTGCTGTATTTATTGATCTTGGAATGTTGCACTAAATGTATCCATTTTTGGTTCACAGTGAGGGATAACTCACTGGAATAAATTTGATATTATTGTAGTTCCTCAGGAAGCAGTAATGTAGCTGACAGAGTTCTGGCCCAGCTGTTAACGGAGATAGATGGTGTAGAAAAACTGAAAGATGTCACAATTGTAGCAGCAACTAACAGACCGGACATGATTGATAAGGTAACAACTTTGTTTATTCCAAAGGGTTTCTTGCTTCTAACTGCTTTAACCATAAACCCTAACTCCAGAAAAGAAGGGATATCCACATAGTATTTTTCTTATTTCTCCATGGAAACATACATTGTACATGTAGGTCCAGTAAATGTCCAAAAATTTTGAACGCTTTAGTCCATCCTTTTTTGGCCTAATTTTTGCTCTCTGTGCAATTGTTTCTTAAAATACTTAGTGGAATGGCAAACAGTGTGGACCATGGTCAGACTGCTCCTGAAGGAGTCTGATCTGGGTCTACACTGTTTGCATATGAAATCTTGTCAGACACTTTGGTGTAGGAAATTTTAGGACATTTACTGTACTCAGTAGAAGTGCATTCCTGAGGAGAAATAAATTTAAGAAAAATATCAGTATTTTTAGCTCACCTGAGCATGCAGTTCTCAAGATGAGCTGTTGTGATCAGTTAATGTCCATTGTCTGTCATGCAATGTCAACATTTTGCTTTAAGTCACTTCTCCTACACCCTTGGGCCAATTGACTTGAAGCTTGGTAGAAAGTATCGGGGTGACTTGTAGATCAAATATAGCTAAAATCGTTTTGATTGGAAATCCAGGATGGCTGCCATCTTGAAAATCTATTTTGTGTTTCTTCTCCTGAACCGAAAGGTGGTTTGACTCAAAATTTGGTATGAAGTATTGAAGCAACTTGTAGATAAAAAATGGCTAAAATCATTTCGATCCATCATAGCTGCCAACTTGAGAATCTATCTTGTGCTTCTTCTCCAGTACTGAAAGGCCAATTAACAAACTTGGTAGGAAGTATTGGGGCAACTTGTAGATAAGAAAATAGCTAAAATCATTTCGATCGGAAATCCAAGATGGCCACCACAGCTGCCATCTTCAAAAATCTATTTTGCGCTTTTCCTTTACTGAAAGGCCAAGTCACTTGAAACTTGGTAGGTAGTTTCTGGATATTTGGATACACGTTTTATCTGGTAGATGACTATAGATTGCTCTTCATTTCTATATTCCTTGATGTGTATGGTCACTGATTTGGCAGTTTTCCAGTTTTACATATGTTTGAAGATACCTTATTCAGAGGACTTGTTAAGGAGGAGTTTTTGGTGATAATTTTCCCCAGTTTCTCCCCCCATCCCCCCCACCCCCCCCCCCCAAAAAAAAAAAAGTGTGGGTATTCATTAGAAGCAACTCCATGAGGTGCCAATGACTACCCACAACCTATGTTTTTATGGCAAAATAAGAGAAACTGTCTCAGGATTACTGCCAACTACTCCTTAACAAGTCCTCTGCTTTTTGTTTTGTAATGGCCCACCTGTGATAATGACCAATATAATGCACAATCTTGGAGGAGAGCCCTTATTGTATATATATATAGAGTTAAACCCCGTTGAAAATTTCTATGAATTTCTATTAATTTTTTGTTCCGGCTAAATCCTTCTATAGTTTACATCCAATCAAGCTGAAACTTCATAAATAGTTACACGATGATGTGGAGCAGCACATATTATTTCGAGGTTACAGTGCACCAAATATTTGCAGATTTATCCCCTTTGAAAGTTTTTGTAAACTTTTCGCAGCATATTGTTTAGAGGTAATGGTGTGCACATTTTATTTTATAATAGGTATATTTTTTGCAAATAACTAAAGTTTTGGTCATATGGGCAAGATACTGATTTTTTTTTCTTCTTTTATTAGATTTGCAAGGAAAGGTTGCCATTATTAAATCTTTTTGAATACATAATTCTTTTTGGATTTTTTCTTTTTTTTTTTTTTTTAATACTTTTCTGATTTGGCTCACTTGAAGAACAAAAATAAAATCAGTATTAAACAAGTTAAAGGTTTACAAAAAATTTTCTTGCAGCTTTTTTTTTTTTTGGTTGTTTATTTTTGTTTTGTTATTGTTTGGTTCGATATTGAAGTATAGGAAAAACAAATCAGCCAAAGGCTCATATGAGCTTATAATATAGTCATGCTTCTGTGGTGTGTCCTCCATCAGAAAACACTTCTCCCTAGAAGCAGCAAACTTCTCCCTATTTTCCCAGGAGGGAGAAGTCACTTTCTTAATTCCTGGGCCAGCTTGGTCGCTTAGGTTACAGTTCTCCAAATATCAGCAGAGATATGCCCCAATGAAATTTTTTTAATTTTTTTTTTTTTTGTAATTCCACTTACAGTTTATATCCGGAGCACTGAATTATACAGGAGCCAGTTTTTGTGCTACATCTTTTTACTTGCCACGGGTGTATAATGCCCCGCTTGGCAGAGTTCTTATTCATTATAATCTATACATTTGGGACCCATCTTTGGACCGTGTTATATGCAAAACCGTGTTATAACGAACCGTGTTATAAAGAGGTTGTAGTATATATATATATATATATATATATATATATATATATATATATATATATATATATATATATATATATATATATATATATACATGTATATATATATATATATATATATAAGGAAGAGGCCCAGATAAGCTGTACAACCACAATCTGATGGGGTACTTCATTGCTAGTTTACAGAATACATGTAAATGGATAATATAGAGTGAATCTATGCAGATTATAACAGAGAAGACCTTGATCAGACTGCATGGCTGGTCAGGACCTTAGCTGTTCAGTTCTGGCTCTTTTCATATGTTGCACATTATATGACTTTTGTAGGCATTGTTGCGGCCAGGTCGTATTGACCGTATACTGTATGTTCCACTCCCAGATCCACCAACCAGGACAGAAATCTTCAATCTACACCTGAGAAAAATGCCGGTGTCACCAGATGTCATTGTATCATGGCTGGTAGAGAAAACAGAAGGCTACTCGGGTGCTGAGGTAAGATTAACCTTTACCACTCTCTGTGCTATTTCAGCAGACAACATTTTAAAATATTTTTCTTATTTTTCCCAGAAAATAGGCTTTGACTATTCATGCAAATTGTCTCAACTTACATGAAGTGTCAAACTATTTATTCTGGGAAAAGTAAAAACAAATCATTTATTTGTCATCTGCTGATTTTGATAAAGGTTATTAATCTTTAGACAGTTTGCATTTATTGAATAGAAGCGGAAAGTCTCCCAGAATAAAACTCCAAGCAAAACTCTTCATTCCAAGAAGTCATTTGTTGACATTTACCCTAAATATTGGGACACCTTAACTCCTTAACATATTCACATAGATATTGATATGGTGCTTTTTTTCAACTGAAAAGTATTGATAATTTTCTAATTTCTCCACAAAAACGTATGTTGTGGGTACCTCTGAAATCAGTATTCATGAAACTGTTAAGCCAAAAAATCAGTAAAATTTAAGGGCAAAATCTGTAATCAATAAATTTTTGGCCCAACCATGTCGCTGGTTGTTGAAATCTGCCCCACCCTGTCAGAATTCAGTAATCAAATGTTGCCAAAATTTGCTAATCATTGAAACCCATTGAACCCTCTTTTGATGTTCACATGATGAAGTATATTTTTGTTTTCAGATTACATCAGTGTGCCACGAGGCAGCTTTATTTGCCCTGCAAGAGGATATAGCCACAGAGCAGGTGGAGAGCCACCACTTTGATCAAGCCCTTAGTGTGGTTACTCCAAGGACCAGTGAGAGTTTGAAACAGTTTTATATGAACTATCATCTCAAAAGTGGCTTGCATTCTGTGTAGTTAACTCATTGCAAGCGGATGGTGAATTTTGAGATGAGATTTTCTTCTCAGTTGGCATTTTGCATGAAATGTCAAACACTGTTTTCTGGAAAAAGCAAGAAAAATGTTTAAAGATATTTTCTGCTGCAATTTTGATACCCTACACACGATAATGCTGGGGTATTAGGATTCGTCATGTGAGTGTCTGTCCATCTGTCACTCTGTTAACTTGCAATGGTTTTTTTTTTTTTTTTTTTTTTTTTTTTAAGGATTTTTATGTAGCGGGTAATGATTGAAAATAAATAAAATAATTAAAGACATTTCAAATTGATAGTTATTTTGTTGTCTTTGACTGTGCCATACCTCCGGCTATAAGAGAGTTTATCAGGAAAATATTTTTCTGTGCCCAGTTGTTCAAAGCGTCGTTAGCTTAACGAGCTCGTTAAGGGTCATTTCGTTAACTGTTTTAGTGGATTCAATATACAATATTCTGATATTTTTGCTGAAAAAATGTGAGTAGCTTTTGCACTGCAAAAGCTACTCACATTTTTTCAGCAAAAAATTTCAGCATATTTACATATCACTGGATGTAAGTTTTAACGAATTGTTAACTAACGATGTCGTTAGCTTTGAACAGCTGGGCCCAGATTTCTGCAGGAAAACATGTTCTGGTACTCATTAGAAGTACAGTAAAATGTAAAAAGTAAAATGGGGTTTACAAGGGTATAAATTAATTTTTTTATTTCTGCTCAAAAACATAGATTGTGGGTACTCATTGGAAGTACAGTAATATGATTACATCACGAGAACACGCCTATATAATTTTGACCCCCTTAAACCCCACTTTTATATAGTAAAACTGGGGTTTACAAGGGTATAAATTTTCTTATTTCTGCTCAAAAACATAGATTGTGGGTACTCATTAGAACCGCCTTGGCAAGGCAGTTCTAATGAGTACCCACAATCTATGTTTTGATCAGAAATATGAAAAATATCTGAATTTTTTATCAGAAAATTTTTATTTTTTGGTAGTAAAATTTTCAGCATATTTGAATAAGTGTGTTTTTGTAATGAAAAAAGCCTCTGAGAAATCGTCCTGGATCTCCCTCTGTTTCTTATTTTGTCACAAAAACAGTGAGAAGTGCCTCAGTTGATACTACATTCTGTCATATTATTAAAGTAGCAATGTATTTTAAAAGGTTTACGAGTTACACAACAATAAAGCAAAGGGAGCTAATTCAGAAACTGAGGAATGAAGAGCTATTTTCTTTTATATGATCCAGCATTTTGATCTGAAAATGTACGGTCATTCTCTCCCTTCTGCTGATTCTAGATTGTCTTAATGACAAAAGAATGTGCACTAGTACTGATTAACCACTTTGAGGACTAAGCCTACCATGGAAAAACTGTGGTTAGGTAAACTGACCACGCTTAACATGACCCCAGTGGGTTGTAAAACCTCAAGACAAGCAAACAAAATCTGATAATGTTAACAATGTGGCAAATATTGGTGTATTTGAGCAAATTTTCTCAAAAGAGAGCAATGGAGCAAAACATAAAATATAGAAATAAAGGGAGATAGGTCTGCAAATGAGTAGGATTTGTCAAGTTTCTTTCAAATATTCCAGATGGTTTGGGAACTAACAGAGGAAGCCAAACAAAACAAGGACAGAAAATTCAGAAAGCAGCTGAGCATAAGGTATTGCTCTTGTACACAGCATAGCTAGATCATGAGCACGTCTGACTGCAGATCCAGGGGTTGCAAGTTCAGATCCCAACTCATAACGAAAACAAGCCTATTCAAATATACTGAAAATTCTACCACCAAAAAATGAAAAACTTTTAGATAAAAATTTTGATATATTTTTTTTATTTCTGCTCAAAACATAGATTGTGGGTACTCATTAGAACCGCCTCGGAAGAAATAAGAAAAATAATGTATACCCCTGTAAACCCCAGTTTTACTACATAAAAGTGGGGTTTAAGGGGGTCAACATTACATAGGCATGTTTTCGTGATGTCCACTACATAACAGTCATGGAGAAATAATTATGCCTCCAACTTCGAGTTGGAGAGCCATATTGCTTCTGGGATGTTTGTTTGTTTGTCCGTGCATCTGTCCGTTACGCTTTTTGGTGCATAGCATAACTTCTGAACTGTGCATGCTGGGGTTTTTGAAATTTCATATATGGATCCCTCATGAAAAAATAGCTGACACATATTTTTTTCCTATCAGGACTATGCCCCTTTCCTGAGTTATGGCCCTTTAAAAAAATATGGATTAAATCTTGTCAGCAAAATATCTAAAAAAACTATTAAAGCTACAGCCTTGAAACCTCGTGAATAGATTGGTATTGATGAGTAGATGACCTAATTAACTATTGAATAAATCCTGAAAAATACTTTATGAGTTATGGCCCTTTGTAACTTTGGGCATTTTTACATTGCATAGGTGTCGTGTATCTCACGTCACTGGGGCGTCCAACTGATATCGGCTTATAGTTGGGCAAGGCCTGCTATCCTTGTAGCAGGTAAGGGTAGAGGGGGAATGTTTTTATTTCTTCTGTTTCTTCACTTTCACTCCTGTTCCTCTTTCTTCCCTTCCCTCTTTTTTTCATCTCTTCAACTGTCTCTTCTATCTCTATTCTCCCTTTCTCTGGGAGATGACACAAAATGACCCACAAGGGTTGACGTGTCGTTAAACCCTAACACAATCAATCAATTTTTGATGCATAGCATAACTTCTGAACTGTGCATGCTAGGGTTTTTGAATTTCATATATGGATTCCTCATGCAAAATAGTTTTTTTTTTCCCAACCAGGATTATGCCCCTTTCCTGAGTTATGGCCCTTTGAAAAAATATGGATGAAATCTTGTCGGCGAAATATCTCAAAAACTATTCAAACTAGAATCTTGAAACCTGGTAAATGAATTCATTTTAATGAGTAGATGACCTGATCAACTTTTGAATAAAATTTTCTGAAAACTACTTCATGAGTTATGGCTCTTTGTAACTTTGGGTATTTTTACATTGCATGCTTTTTGTTGCATAGTATAACTTCTGAACCGTGCATGCTAGGGTTTTGAAATTTCATATATGGATTCCTCATGACAAAATAGCTGACACTGTTTTCCCATCAGGATTATGCCCCTTTCCTGAGTTATGGTCCTTTGAAAAAATATGGATGAAATCTTGTCAGTGAAATATCTCAAAAACTAGTAAAACTAGAGTCTTGAAACCTGGTAAATAGATTCGTTTTGAAGAGTAGATGAACTGATCACCTTTTGAATAAAAATCTCTCAAAACTACTTCATGAGTTATGGCCCTTTGTAACTTTGGGTATTTTTACATTGTATGCTATTTGATGCATAGCATAACTTATGAACCGTGCATGCTAGGGTTTTGAAATTTCATATATGGATTCCTCATGAAAAAATATCTGACACTTTTTTCCCATCAGGATTATGCCCCTTTCCTGAGTTATGGCCCTTTGAAAAATATGGATGAAATCTTGTCAGCAAAATATCTCAAAACCTGTTGAAGCTATAGCCTTTTTGAAATTTTATATATGGATTTCTCATGAAACAATAGCTGACATATATTTTTTCTCATCCAGATTATGCCCCTTTCCTGTGTTATGGCCCTTTGAAAAACTATGGATGAAATCTTGTCAGCAAAATATCTCCAAAACCGTTCGAGATGGAGCCTCGAAACCTGGTGAATAGATTGGTAGTGATGGGTAGATGACCTGATGAACTTTTGATTAATTTTGAAAACTACTCCATGAGTTATGGCCCTTTATGACCTTGGGCATTTTACATTGCATGCTTTTTTGATGCATAGCAAACTTTTGAACCGTTCATGCTATGGTTATGAAATTGCATATATGGCTGACACGTGCTTTTTTCTTGTCAAGGTTATGTGCATTTCCTGAGTTATGGCTCTTAGAAAATATATGGATGAAATATTGTCAGCACAATATCTAAAAAAGTATTGAAGCTAGAGCCTTGAAACCTAGTGAATAGATTGTTGGTGAGAAGTAGATGACTTGATTAACATTTGAATAAATGCTGCCAGATATTTCTTGAGTTACAGACCGTTGTCAGTTTGGTTTTTCTTTTCTGTCAGAGTCTTCGTGGTGGAGTAATGTCCCGTTTCAAACTTAGGCCAATGAAAATCTTGTAAGCAAAATATCTAAGGACCCACTTGAGTCAGACTCATGAAATTTTGCAAGCAGTTTGGAACCGATCAAATTTTGTTGGAGTTATGTTACTTTTCATCCAAATTATCTCCCATTTTAGAGTTATTTCCCTTTTAATAAAATATTGAAATCTCGTTAGCAAAATATCTCAAAAAAGTATTTCAGCTAGAGCCTTGATATTTGGTATACTGATTGGGACTGAGGAGGAGATTGCCTGATTAAATTTACAACCAATTAAGTCAAATGTTGTTGGAGTTATAGCCCTTCGCAATTTCTAGCCATTTAATGTTGCTGCTTTATTGTGTATAGCATAAGTTTAGAACCATGTATGCTCATGTTTTGAAATTTCATATATTGATTCCTCATGAAAAAATAGGTGACTCGTATTTTTTTTCTTATCTGATTTATCTGCCATTTTAGAATTATTTCCCTTTTATTAAAATACATGTAACATGGAAAGCTTGTATATTTGTACTGTTGTTACCGTCATGGGCAAGCAGTGTTGGAGTCAAGCAGTGTTAGAGTCAGACAGTTGGGGGCATAGTATTTTACAAACACCAGCTCTAGTTTCTGTGGTATTTCTGTTCCTTCCACCAATTCAAAAAGGGCTGTTACTGGAGAAAGAATGTGCACTAGTACTGGTTGATTTACCGCTTAGAGGTCTAAACCTGCCAAAGAAAAGTGCCAGACGCTCAGCATGACCATAACAGTGTTGAGTGGGCTGAAAAACTTCAAATCAGAATAAAACAGAGCCTCGCCTCTTCCACCAACAAACAGATCATGGTAGTAACTATTATTTTATGATACTTCAAAACGTCTGATAATCTTTTTTAATATGGACCATGTCGTGCGAAAGTGTTCCTTTATGCATGTGCGGACAGCGAATGCCCAGATCAGCCTGCACATCCGTACAGTCTGATCAGGGCCTTCACTGTCGGCTAACAGACCCATTAGATGCTACAGAATGTATGACTGGAGAGCAAATGCGTATGTGATACTGTGCACATGCGCAGGATAATCTAAATGCGCATTTTGCGCATGCCTTACGAAAACAAGCCTATTCAAATATACTGAAAATTTCACCGCCAAAATCTGAAAGTTTTAAGACAAAAATTCTAATATTTTTCATATTTCTGCTCAAAACATAGATTGTGGGTACTCGTTAGAACCGCCTCGGCGAGTACCCACAATCTATGTTTTTGAGCAGAAATAAAAATAATGTATACTCCTGTAAACCCCAGTTTTACTTTATAAAAGTGGGGTTTAAGGGGGTCAAAATTATATAGGCATGTTTTCGTGATGCTTTGAAAGCACTTTTTCGCTTCACATGGTCCATGTGATGATCCGTTTTTAGCAAACAAGGACAATCTAACTGAGCCTCTTACATATGAACCCATTCACAGAAGTCCAACACTGTGGCTAGATCGAAATAGCGGAGAGACGCTGATCCACGTAGATGTCTGTTCAGTATTCTAATTCCACAAGGTCTGGAGAGTTAGTGAAACATACAGACTGTTCAAGCTGTATGCATTTTGAGTGGCTTAACCCGTAAAATGCCAAGAAAACCTGCATCTGAAAATGTCGTCTGTTTATGTCGTCTGCTGAATATTCTTGCAAACTTTTCAAATCTATTTTTGCATACAGGCAAACAGTGTGAACCCTGATGAGACTGGTCCTAGAGGAGCAGTCTGATCTGGGTCCACACTGTTTGCAAAAATGACTTTTAAAGTCACAAGCAGATGACAAAGCAGACGACAATTGTTGTGATTGGCAGTTTAAGAGTTAACCCATTTATGTCTAGTGTCCCATCTAGAGTATTTTGGCAAACAGTGTAGATCCAGATCAGATGCCACAGAATATGGCGTCTGATCAGGGTCTACACTGTTTATGTTAAATACAGAAACTTCTTTAAAACAGGGTAATAATAAAACTAACCAGACACCCCTTCTATTGGAAATGGACCTATTCAATGACTAGGTAGACAAGTCCACTCATCGTAAATGGATAAACTGAAACGAAAAAAAACAAAAAAAAAACCAAAAAAACAAACTAACAGTGGCTGCAAGTTTGCATTTGAACACTCAAAATATCGTACATCTTAACTTCGCACAATCCTGGCCTCGAAGTATAAAACTTTTTCTCAGCTGAGCATGAAATATGCCCTGCTAATAAATCTCAAATTACTAACAATTGCAAGTTCTTTCTAGTTAAATATAGCTGAGCATGAAAATTTCTCTGCCAATAAATATTAAAAATGTCAATCATTGTTGGCATTTTCACATTTATTAGCAGCGGAAATTTTATGCTCAGCTAAGTTAAAAATGAAAAAAAAAAAAAAAAGTTGTATAACCTCGGGGCCTGATCTTAAATATCAATACCAAAAGTCCATTTGACTATCTGCTGATTTGTCTTAGTAGGAGGAGGTAACTGTCAAAATATTTTGTCTCCCTTCTGAAAAGGGGTCTATCCTAAAAAGAAAGAATTTGCTCCCAAAGAGTAGATCTCTTTCAGAAGGGGTTTGATGCACAGGAAAGCAAATAGGAAGTCATTAAAATTGTCTCCCTTCAAGGGCTCTTGTAAACGCATGGTAGAAAATGTACCCTGTGTATCCAATCCCCGTAAATGTACTCGGTGATTGGCAACAGTTTAGACTAAGATCAAACTGATCCTTCTCAGATTGATCTGGATCTTGAATGAAAGACCATTTGACGCGGAATGCATGAAAAGGGCCCTTATGCATTTTGCCGACAAGTAGATCCAGATCAGCGTCGGCATCTGTGCAGTCTAGTTTGAGCATTCTCTGTTTGTCGACATATACTACAGTATCCATTGATTCTGTAAGCGGACAATGAAGGCCCTGATCAGCCTGCGCTTATGCGCTGGCTGATCAGGGCCTACGTTGTCCGCAAATTATATAAGGGCCATTTTTGTGCATTGCACATCATTTGAGCATGTGCATGCAGAAACGTAAAAGCTTTGTTTAGCAGAAAATATCCAGACCAGCTTGTGCATACGAGCAGTCTGGTCAGGAACTTTGCTACTCACATTGAACTCCCATTTAGACCAAAATGTAGCAACAGTTAAGGATATTTTCGCTGGTTCTGTCAATTGCCCGCTCTCAAAGTTGTATGTTTTTTGCATATAAAGTGGAATGAAAATCTGAAAGGTTGCCTTTGGAAACAAAGAACACACAAAAGAACGAAAATCGGAGACTCGGTTTTATTAAGTCTCTTCATAAACATAGTGTAGTTTGCGAGGCTGTGTACGCCCCCCTCACACCGGCTTAAGTGGTATTCGATTTTCAAAGTAACCCGAGCGGGCTCAATGATCCCAAAGTAAATAAAGATATAATCTGCACTCTGATGAAATACGCAGAGGAGTTTTACTGCTGCCTCGTGACAAGGAATGCATGGATTCCCAAAGATGATGCTGTTAAATCGAATTGCCCTGATAAGGAATCCTATAACGCAGCAGAATAGTGTGTAAGAAAGTGCTTGTTATATTCTAAATTCCCCACAGAACGTATGTTTTGGCTATTTGTTAGAATCAGTTCAGTGAGGCAATTCTAACAAATACCCAAAACATGTTTCTTGAAGTATTTAATACAATATTCATGCATAATTTCTGATTAATTGTGCCAGTGAAATAACCGTTACAACGAATTTTCGTCGAGTGTCGGTATAAAGATGATTGGCTGTAACTGCTCATTTAGGATAAATATGGTAAGGCGCAAACAGAATTTACAAGTTAACCCATTTAGTTTAAACATATTTTATTTTCATTCTTTAATACAACATAGATATACACAAGACATGAGATAATAACAGGATTAGAATGGAAGCATATAAATACTTATAAGACTCTTCTCCTGTAATATATATTTATCAGCTGTTGATCTGATGGCAGTTGATAGCCTAAGACAAAATTATACATAAGAAGATATTGCTAAATGATTAATTTCATATTTCCGTAATAATACTATGTATATAATATTTATATGACATTTTGAAACAAAGAAAAATTACGAGAAAGAAAATAAAAGGAAAGCTACGAAAGTAATACCAGTGGGAAAATGTGTGCAAAGTGCCAATGCAAAGAGAAATCTTGCAAAAATACATTATAAAATTTCAGAAAAAAAAGAATACTACGAAGAACAATTTTAGAGGACTAAATAAAAGAGTATAATAATAATAATAATAACAATAATAAATATAATAATAACAATAATAATAATAATAATAATAACAACGCTAATAATAATAATAATAATAATTATTATTATCATTATCATTACCAGTACCATCACCATCATCATCATCACTACCACTACCACCATCACTATTATTATTATTATTATTAGTATTATTATTATAAGCAGTAAAAAAGAGAAAAATAGAGAGAGGGCACAAGGTGACATCGTTAACCAGGTTAGTGGATCAGAAATTTGTTACAGTAGCATTCGCAAATAGTTTTTATGGTCTTATACACAATATTTTACGCCAAAATCGCTTAGTTTCTATTATAAATTTTTGGACCTTTTCAAAGATTATTTTGTTTGTTCCTACAGATAGTGTTAACTCTCCTTGTAAGAGAAGATGTTAAGATGGGATGTGATACAAAGAGATAGAGTTTAAGAGTTCGTGACGTTGAGCTTGTTATTTATGACAGTGAAGAAAGAAATGCTGGGCATCTTCTACACTACCACAATTACATAGAGGAGAGTCAGTAATATTTTTCATAAACAGATCTAAATTTAGAGAACTACAGTTTGTACGTAAGCGAGTATGCAGGATCTGAGCTTTTCTGCTACCGGTGTAAAAATAGTGAGGCACTTGTGCTTTGTCTTTTATTTAAGTAGTGTTTGAAGGAATTTAGTGTATTGTATTGGGAAGATAGTTTGTATAAAAACAAGATGACAGCCGACATACCAACACACGAATAGCAAGTAAATGTCTGCCTATCCCCATGTATCACTGGTGACCTCTCTCGAGATAAGTAAGAACTACTAACAAAACATAAGTTCATAAATAAATAAAAAACAAACTATCCACTAAAATAAAATGGAGTAAAGATATATTCATGTAAAAGTATCTGGTGGTAAGTATATCCTACTTGTTTTCTAAGATCATAAAATGAGCCCCATCGTGAGAAAACGTGTCCCCGGGGTTAACCCATTTATGCCGAGTGGACTCTTCTACCCCAACTCTTTGGACAGGTTCATTTCCTATATAGGGGTGTCTGGTTAGTTTTTATATGCCCGTTTGAAAAAAAAAAAGTCGTAGTATGTTATGCCCATCGGCCTCAGTCCACCCATCCGTCTGTAAACTTTTCGTTTCAGGATAACTCCTCATACAGTTTACATCCGATCAAGCAGAAACGTGTTATGTAGTTAGACCATGATGTGGAGCAGCGCATATTGTTTCGAGGTTACAGTCCACCAAATATTATGAGTTATGCCCCTTTGAAATTTTTTGTAAACATTCGGTTTCAGGCTAACTCCTATAGATTACATCCCATCAAATTGAAACTTGATATATAGTTAGACCATGATGTGGAGCAGCGCATTTCATTGCGAGGGTACAGTCCACCAAATATTAACAGAGTTATGCGCCTTTGAAAATCCGTCCGTCAGTCTCCGTCCGTCCATCTGTAAACTTTTCGTTTCCGGATAACTCCTCCTACAGTTTACATTCGATCAAGCAGAAACTTGATATGTAGTTAGAACATGATGTAGAGCAGCGCATATTGTTTTGAAGTTACAGTCCACCAAATATTAACAGAATTATGCCCCTTTGAAATTTTTATGCCCCCGCCTATTCGAAGAATACCGGATGGGCATTAAGCATTACCCCTGTCCGTCCCGTACGTCCGTCCGTCCGTCTGTCCGTCCATACGTACGTCCCACTTCGTGTCCGAGCCATAACTCCCAAACCGTATGGAATATATTCATGAACTTTCACAGGTGCATACATCACATTGAGACGATGTGTCATGAACAAGGAAGACAACTCTTGCATTTTTGGTTTTTGAATTATCTTCCCTTGACTTAGTTCCATATAGTAAACCGTGTCGGGGCCATAACTCCTAAACCGTATGGAATATATTCATGAAACTTCACAGGTGCATACATCACATTGAGACGATATGTCATGAACAAGGAAGACAACTCTTGCATTTTTGGTTTTTGAATTATTTCCGCTTGACTTAGTTCCATATAGTTAACTGTGTCCGGGCCATAACTCCTAAACCGTATGAAATATATTCATGAAACTTTACCAGTGCCTGCATCACACTGAGACGATGTGTCATGAACAAGGAAGACAACTCTTGCATTTTTGGTTTTTGAATTATTTCCTCTTGACTTAGTTCCATACAGTTAACTGTGTCCGGACCATAACTCCTAAACCGTATGAAATATATTCATGAAACTATACAGGTGCATGCATCACACTGAGACAATGTGTCATGCACAAGGAAGAAAACTCTTGCATTTTTGGCTTTTGAATTATTTCCCCTTGACTTAGTTCCATATAGTAAACCGTGTCCGGGCCATAACTCCTAAACCATATGGAATATATTCATGAAACTTTATGGGTGCATGCATCACATTGAGACAATGTGTCATGAATGAGGAAGACAACTCTTGCATTTTCTGTTTTTGAATTATCTTCCCTTGACTTAGTTCCATATAGTAAACCGTGTCCGGGCCGTAACTCCTAAACCATATGGAATATATTCATGAAACTTCACAGGTGCATACATCACATTGAGAAAATGTGTCATGAACAAGGAAGACAACTCTTGCATTTTTGGTTTTTGAATTATTTCCGCTTGACTTAGTTCCATATAGTTAACTGTGTCCGGGCCATAACTCCTAAACCGTATGAAATATATTCATGAAACTTTACCAGTGCCTGCATCACACTGAGAAGATGTGTCATGAGCAAGGAAGAAAACTCTTGCATTTTTGGTTTTTGAATTATTTCCCCTTGACTTAGTTCCATATAGTAAACAGTGTCTGGGCCATAACTCCTAAACCATATGGAATATATTCATGAAACTTTATGGGTGCATGCATCACATTGAGACAATGTGTCATGCACAAGGAAGACAACTCTTGCATTTTTTGTTTTTGAATTATCTTCCCTTGACTTAGTTCCATATAGTAAACCGTGTCCGGGCCATAACTCCTAAACCGTATGGAATATATTCATGAAACTATACAGGTGCATACATCACATTCAGACGATGTGTCATGAACAAGGAAGACAACTCTGGCATTTTTGGTTTTTGAATTATTTCCCCTTGACTTAGTTTCATATAGTTAACTGTGTCCGGGCCATAACTCCTAAACCATATGGAATATATTCATGAAACTTTACAGGTGCATGCATCACATTGAGACGATGTGTCATGAACAAGGAAGACAACTCTTGCGTTTTTCGTTTTTGAATTATCTTCCCTTGACGTAGTTCCATATAGTAAACTGTGTCCGGGCCTTAATAATAACTTCATGGTATACCTGTTACAATTACATATAAACCCTTATTCTGAATGGCATTTGGCGAGGGCATCCGTGTCCTATGGACACTTTTTCTAGTTTGTAAACATTCGGTTTCCGGCTACTATAGATTACATCCCATCAAACTGAAACTTGATATGTAGTTAGACCATGATATGGAGAGCATATATTATTATGAGACTATAGCCAAGCAAATTTTAACATTGTTATGTCCCTTTGAAAATTTTTGTAAATATTTTGTTTCCGGCTAACTCCTACAGTTTACATCCGATCAAGCTGAAACTTGATATATAGTTAGATTATGATATGGAGCAGCGCATTTTGTTTCGAGGTTACAGGCCACCAAATATTAACAGAGCTATGTTCCTTTGAAATGTTTTGTAAACATTTTCTTTCCAGCTACTTCCTCCTTTTAACATCGCTATTAACGATTCCCATTAAAACTTCGTCCATATGATTAAATGGTGAACGGGCGTATATTTCCCGTCTTGCGGTGCTCTAGTTATTATTACCATGGTTTGTAGGAGTTTCTGAACTTAATGCAAATAGTGCTGATCCTGATCAGACGCCGCATTCTGCGGCGTCTGAGTTGGATCAACACTGTTTGCTAGTGTCCCTTCTATGGCACGCTAGATATCAAAGGGTTAATTGTCCAGTATGTATTATGATACGTTGTTTGTTATTGATACCAACTTATAGATATATAAATGGTACAGATTTCATGTCATATAATGACACAGGAATGTGATTTTCATTCTAAGCTTATATGTAGTGGTGGGTCCAGAAATTTAAGGAAAGGATGTCAGCTCGATTTCAAAGTGGATCATTGAAAAGTACGAGTAGATACATTGAGCTAATCTTGGGCACATTAGGAAAAAAACATCTGTCAAGTATAATGTGACCAGAAAAAGATACAAACCATACAGTCTCCACATGCGCAAGTTCTGATCAGCTGTTCATTTTTTAAAGTTCAAATACTGTGTCCAATATTTTGTGTCTATAAACAGCTAATACCTCGTCCAGTATGCAAGGTGGCTAAAATATGTATGCAAACAACAAAAAACCTGTCCGAGATGAAATGTGTCCAAAACATTGCTTTTGTAAATAGCAAAGGCATTGTCCAAGATTAAAGGTGTCCAACACATTGTGCATGTAAACAGCAAAGCCTATCCAAGATAAAAGGTGTCCAAAACATCGTGTATGTAAATAGCAAAGGCATTGTCCGAGATGAAAGGTGTCCAAAACACTGTGTATGCAAAGAGCAAAGACCGTGTCCAAAACGAAGGTGTCTAAAACATTGTGTCTGTAAGCAGCACAGACCCTGTTCAAGGTGAAATGTAATTGTTTGTTAGTGTTGAGGTTTTACGGCCCAGTCAACCCTATGGGGTCATGTCGAGCGCGGCCAATTTACCTAACCACACGTTTACTGGGCAGGCTTAGTCCTCTAAGCGGTTAACCAGTATTGTGCACATTCTTTTGCCAGAAAATGACAACTGCCCTTCTTAAGTCAGCGGAAGGGAGAGAATGACCGTAGAAAATATTTCATGATCAATCTCCACGGAAGAATGTTGCCGACCTCGGCGGGTTGAACCCGCGACCTCCTGGGTTCCAGTCGGACGACGCATCGAACTGAGCCACCGAGGCCAGATGAAATGTGTCCAAAACATTATGTATGTTAGCAGCAAAGACCCTGTCCAAGATAAAAACTGTCCAAAACATTGTCATTACGAAAACACGCCTATTCAAATATATTGAAAATTTCACCTCCAAAAACTGTAAATTTACAGATAAAAGATTCTGATATTTTTCAAATTTCTGCTCAAAACATAGATTGTGCGTACTCGTTAGAACCGCCTCGCCGAGGCGGTTCTAACGAGTACCCACAATCTATGTTTTTGAGCAGAAATAAGAAAAATAATGTATACCCCTGTAAACCCCAGTTTTACTATATAAAAGTGGGGTTTAAGGGGGTCAACATTATATAGGCGTGTTTTCTTGATGATCAAAGACCCCTTCCGAGATAATAGGAGTCCAAAACACTATGTATATAAGCAGCAAAGGCATCGTCTAAAAAGAAAAGTGTCCAAAACCTTGTGAATGTAAACAGCAAAGACCCTGTCTAAATAAAAGGTGTCAAAACATTGTGTATACAAACAGCAAAGACCCGGTCCGAGATGAAATGTGTCCAAAGCATTGTGTATGAAAGCAGCAAAGGCATTGTCCAAAAAGAAAAGTGTCCAAAACCTTGTGAATGTAAACAGCAAAGACCCTGTCTAAATAAAAGGTGTACAAAACATTGTGTATACAAACAGCAAAGACCCTGTCCGAGATGAAATGTGTCCAAAGCATTGTGTATGAAGGCAGCAAAGGCATTGTCCAAGAAGAAAAGTGTCCAAAACCTTGTGAATGTAAACAGCAACGACCCTGTTTAAATAAAAGGTGTACAAAACATTGTGTATACAAACAGCAAAGACCCTGTCCGAGATGAAATGTGTCCAAAGCATTGTGTATGAAAGCAGCAAAGGCATTGTCCAAGAAGAAAAGTGTCCAAAACCTTATGAATGTAAACAGCAAAGACCCTGTCTAAATAAAAGGTGTACAAAACGTGTATACAAACAGCAAAGACCCTGTCCGAGATGAAATGTGTCCAAAGCATTGTGTTTGAAGCAGCAAAGGCATTGTCCAAGAAGAAAAGTGTCCAAAACCTTGTGAATGTAAACAGCAAAGACCCTGTCTAAATAAAAGGTGTACAAAACATTGTGTATACAAACAGCAAAGACCCTGTCCGAGATGAAATGTGTCCAAAGCATTGTGTATGAAAACAGCAAAGGCATTGTCCAAAATAATTTGTTTCTCAAATACAGTGGTTCACTGACAGCCAGCAAACATATTCCAAGGTGAGAGGTGTACAAACAGAAAATCCCTTATTGAATATGAAAGATGTCCAAACTATTATTATTGCAAACAGTAACGACCTCGTCGAAGAAGGAAAGTGTCCAAAGTATTGAGCATGCAAACAGCAAAAACGTCATTGAAAATGAAAATTGTCCAAAATCCTAGTGTATACAAATAGACCTCATTGAAAATGAGGTTCTCAAAAATATAGTGTAAACAAACAGCAAAAACCTCATTGAAAATGAAAGTTGTCCAAAAATATAGTGTATACAAACAGCAAAGACCTCATTTAAAATAAGGTTGTCAAAAATATAGTGTATAGAAACAGCAAAAACCTCATTGAAAATGAAAGTTGTCCAAAATATAATGTAGACAAACAGCAAAGACCTCATTGGAAATGAAAGTTGTAAAAAATATGGTGTGTACAAACAGCAAAGACCTTATTGAAAATGAGGTTGTCAAAAATATAGTGTATACAAACAGCAAAGAAGGTAAGAGAAAAGTCCAGGGAGTGCCACAATCACAAGCCGCAGCCCTTCCCAGACACCAAGAGGAAGAGGAAAACCAAATAAGCGCAAATCGAACAAACGCACAAAAAACACTAAGATTAGCTCTCTTTTCCCCAAGCGAGGTAATCGAAATGCTAAAAGGACTGAAAAACACAATAACAGAATAAAACAAGGCAAGACTTAAAACAAATCGCCTCGTAGAATAAAGTACAAAATAACAAAGAGTAAGACTAACACCGGGATCACCGCCTTAGAACGGTGAGTAGAATAAACCACCTCATTGAAAATGAAAGTTTGTCCAAATATAGTGTATAGAAACAGCATTACCTCATTTGAAATCAAAGTTGTTAAAATATAGTGTATACAAACAATCAAGACTTCATTGTAAACATCAAAGATCTCATCAGAAATGAAAGTTGTTCAAAACAATGTGTATACAAACAGCAAGGACACATTAAAGACAAAAGGTGGCTAAAATGTAGTGTATACAAACAGCAAAGTCTTCACTGAAGATGGAAGTTGTCCAAAATATAGTGTATACAAACAGCAAAGTCCTCACTGAAGATGGAAGTTGTCCAAAATATAGGGTATACAAACAGCAAAGTCCTCATTGAATATGAAAGGTGGCCAAAATATAGTGTATACAAATAGCGACCTATTGAAAACAAAAGCTGTCCAAAATATGGTGTATACATACAGCAAGGACCTATTAAAGATGAAAGGTGACCAAAATATAATGTATACAAACAGCAAAGATCTCATTGAATATAAAAGGTGGCCAGAATATAATGTATACAAACAGCAAGGATCCACTGAAGATGAAAGTTGTCCAAAATACAGAAGAACTTCAATGGCTCGAACCCCGATGGCTCGTTTACCATGGATGAGTCGAATACGTTCTTGAGTCCGCAGGGATTTCCTCCAAATACGATATACGGATAATTTAGGGAGATTTTCTTCTTTTATCTTGTAAATGTATGCTGTGTGCACTCATTAGAATCGCCTCTACGAGGCATTTAGGGAGATTTTCTTCTTTTATCTTGTAAATGTATGCTGTGTGCACTCATTAGAATCTCATCTACGAGGCGATTCTAATGAGTACACACATGTAGAGGTGATTCTAATGAGTACACACAACATACATTTAAAATATAGAACACCGAAAAGGTATCCCACAATTATCTCCATTATGCCTCCTGGTGTGGCACCAATAGTAACCTTCCGTGGCTCGAACAACCGCTGTCTCAAACAAATTTTCATGGTCCCAAAGAGGTTCGAGCCATCGAAGTTCGACTGTATTTTGTATACAAACAGAAAAGTCTTCACTGAAGAATGAAGTTGTCGAAAATATAGTGTATACAAACAGCAAGGAACCATTGTTGATAAAAGGTGACCAAAGTATAGTCTACACAAACAGTAAAAACCTCATTAAATAAAAGGTGTCCAAATGTTGTGTATTAAAACTATAAAGATGACGTGTCCAAAATATTATGTACGCAAACAGCAAAAACCTCGGACAAGATGAATCCAAAACTTTGTATTAAAGACCATTTTCATGGTTGCAAATCACATGGTTTGGGTATTTTCGGTCGGTAGAAGTAAGTTTTCTTTTGTCAAGCTTCAATTTTATCATGAAAGGAATTTTGACTTAACCATACAGGTTGATTCGTCTATGATAAAAATATTGTGTATGCAAACAGCAGACCTCGTCCAAGCTGAAAGTTGTCAAAAAATATTGTGTATTTAAATAGCAGACATCATCCAAGATGGAAGGTGTGCAAAGTAATGTCGATGTGCAAAATAAACGTCAAAAAGATTGCCTTTGGAAACAAAAAAGTAATGTCTATGCTGTTTAAACAGCAAAGACCTCATCCAAGATAAAATGTCCAAACAATTATCATTGCAAATAGCAAAGGCCTCGTCCAAGAAGAAATGTGTCCAAACTGTTGAGTGTGCAAACAGCAAGAACCTCATTGTAGATGAAAGGTGTCCAAATGTTGCGTATGGATTCAGCAAAGATCTCATCCCTGATGAACTGCGTCCAAAATATTATGTATGCAAACAGCAGAAACGGCAAATAAGAGGAGTCCAAAATATTGTGTATGTATTAGCGTTTTCGAAATTTTATCGCAGACCTAGTGCCGTGGGAGAAAAATATAGCGTCACTTCCGCAACAAGGTATATCGGAACCAGAATTTTATGGTGACTTAGTGTACAGATTTAGAAAAATTGTAGAAAAATCTAACTTTTCGGAGCAATTCAGAAAACTTATTAACCGTTATAAAAGAATTGGCTATAGCCTGGATATTATGCGGCAGTCTGCATGCCTTGTTGTCAACCCAGTCATTGTTCATGGCTATGCTTCACTCTTTAATTGCACGACGGCGGCTCGGGCCTCAGACTCAGTGACGGCCTCTTCGTAAAACTTTAACCAGTGGGTTGGGGCTTGACGATATGTCTTTGGCTTGGCCCGTCGTGGTTCAACTACTGGTTTTCATTTACTTTGGCATACAGTAGAATTAGCCATGAGTACTCGTCTTTGTTTATTATAGTGATTAATTGATTTTTATGTTTTCGCTTTGATGCATTGACTGAGTTGGGAGCCTTTATGCGAACCGAATTTTTATGTATTTCTGTATTAAGAGTAGCATCGGGACCCAGGGTGAAGTTGGCTTGCTGTAAAAGTGCTTAAAACCCCCGGGGGGTTAGAGAGCGTAAGCAGTGTTGCAATCTTCATTACTGCTTATGAAGAGTCTCAGTGAAGCCGAGACTCACATTTCATTTTCTGATCTGTAGTGTGTTCTTTGTTTCCAAAGGCAATCTTTTTGACGTTTATTTTACTCTACTGACAGTTCTAATTTGCATACTTGATGGCAAACAGTGCAGATCCAGATCAGTTGGCTTCTTCAGAAGCCAACTGATCTGGATCTACACTGTTTGCAAAACAGAGTATATCAAGGTTCAGCAGGACAAGAGTTAAGAGTAGTATCGGGACCCAGGGTGTAATTGGCTAGCTGTAAAAAAGCTTTAAACCCCCGGTGGTTTACTCTACTGACCATTCTAAGGCGGTGGTCCCGGTGTTTATCTTACTCTTTGTTGCTTTTGTGGTTTATTCTACGAGGCGATTTGTTTTATGTTTTACCTTGTGTTGTTTTGTTCTTGTGTTTTTCAGTCCTTTTAGCATTGCGATTACCTCGCTCGGGGAAGAGAGAGCTAATCTTAGTGCTTTTCGTACGTTTCTTCGATTTGTGCTGTTTGGTTTTGTCGGTTTCCTCTTCCTCTTGGTGTCTGGGAAGGGCTGCAGTTTGTGATTGTGGCACTGCCTGGAATTTTCTCTTATTTTGTATAAAAACCATTTTTAAGGTTTCAAATATGGTTTTGATATTTCTTATTGGTATAAGTCGGTTTACTTTTGCCAAGTTTTATTTTATCGCGAAATAAACTTTATTTTGACTTAATCGGGTAGGTACCTTCGTCCAAGATCAAATATTTTTTTATGCAAACAGCAGACTTCACCCAAGTTGAAAGCGGGACAAAAAAACATTGTGTATGTAAATATCAAGCTACATATACGCTACATATACGACTCGTCTTCTGACATATGTAGATTATAATGTTAAGTGAAATGGATAAACACTTAGGAGAAACACCTCTGTCCAAATTATAGTTGCCTTCTTTCTTGAAAATGATAAACTCTATGAAGAAGAATTTACTCCCCTTTGCTTTCCTATGCAAACACCCTTATTCAGAAGGGGCTTTATGTAAAAGATGCAAGCAAGAAGTATAAAAGTCCCCCCAACACACACACACACTTTGTAAAATAACGCAAAATCTACAAGTGTGTCTAGTTTCGTGAACCCATTTATGCCGTATGGACTCTTCTGCCTTCACTGTTTGAGCCGGTTCATTTAAATAGAAGGGATACCTGGTTAGTTTTTATTGTTACCATGTTTTATTGAAATTCCTGTATTTAATGCAAACAGTGTAGACCCTGATCAGATCCTGATCAGTCGCCGTGTTTTGCGGCGTCTGATCTGTGTCTACACTGTTTTCCAATGTCCGTTTTATTGGATGTTAGGCTTAAATGGTTTAAACACCATCGAAACCCTCCTCTTTGCTTACAGTAACATGAATAAGATAGTACTTACTTGAACTATTCGGAACACTCCATACCTTACCAATCCTAAATAGGGAACAGCTTCATTCGTCTACCTTGTGATGCGTCTAAAATCCCAACCAGCATTCTACTTCCAAGTTAGCAATCTGCTTAAATACATATCGGACCGTTATCGGCCCGACAGCATTCCTATCGGGCCGATAACTGTCCGATATGGATTTTAGCGGATTGCTAGCTCGGTTAAATCTAAATTGGACCTATATTGACACGACAGGAATGCGGACGGGCCGATAATGGTCCGATATAGCTTTAAGCAGAATGCCAACTGGGTTAACCCTTATTTGGCCGATATCGGTCGGACAGGAGTCCTGTCGGGCCGGTAGTGGTACGTTGTAGGTTCATATAGAATACTAGCTGGGAAGAGCTTGCTCGACGGTAAACGTGATATAGGCGAGGCGGATCCTTCATGAGCAACAGTTTGACTGTCGTGTGACTATACCGTTTTTACCATAAATCTACCATAGGACTCTTTAACTTATAGGAAACTTGATTTTTGTGGATTTTATAGATGTGTAATCTCCGGCGAATTACTTACAAACTGATTAAAGGACAAAGGTCTTTATTGTATGAGTGATTCGCCGAAGTTTTACACGTCGATAAAATCCACAAAAAAAAAAAATCATTCCTGATAATTCCAACTTTGTCACAAAAATGTTACAAATAATGCGGTCTTTTAAGACGGCGGAAGGAAATTAGACCTGACGGGCCCCTGTTCTGGACTTTATTGAAGTGTAAAACTTTTCATTTAACCAATCAAATTGCGTGTATAAAGATGAGGAGTTGGATATAAAAGGTTTTAGTATATCTATCGTAAAATTTGGACAATCCAATTTTGATTATCTAGTGAAGTGTCTGAAAGGTACGGATGGAATAGCACTGAGTGCAGTTTTCTGATCGAAATGAGCTGCGTTGCATGGAAAAAAGGTCTTTTGACATTCCTTTAATAATCGATCTTTCAGCGCGCATGTGTTGCCCCGGAGCAATGCCATGTGTCTAGATCTTTGGCTGAAGTTTCCCTTTGGCCTGCCGCTTACATGAGCAAACAGCAAAGGTTCGGGCGAGCCTGCGCGAACCTATGCTGTTTGCATTTGCTATAATGGCTATTTCCCCATGGCGCAGGTCAAATGCTCATTTAGGAGCAGCGAAAGGAGCAGTTTGGTTTTGGAATGCACTGTGTCAGAATACTTAGGCAAATACACTGATAGCACGTGAACTTGTCCAGAAACTTCATCTTCTATCCTAGCAAAACGCATGTAATGTCCTAACAACGTCGTTTCGACGTTTTTGTGTATTTACTGTGATGTTTCACTCGCCTCTGATATCGAATTTGCTTTACAGCATGTCAGAAAACGTTTAAAATTGTATCTGTATCGGGAACTGTTGTAAGCATAGAGAAATGGATTTACGGCCGATTTAACCCATAGCAACCATGTCAGGATTTCGTAGGCCGTAAAACCCACACATTCTGTACAGAAAGAAATGATAATTGTAACAATTGTATAAGGTAACCAACATATGTAAAACACTAAAACCAGACCTATTAGAAATGAAGCCGCTTTTCTACTTTGTCGGATTCTGGATATTGTAAGTTCAATAGCACTGGCCAGTTCTGAATATTTACGTTCATTAATGGCTGAATCGACATTAACTTCCCTGAAACTTTCTTTTGTATGCTCTGCTTCTTGATGAATAGAAGTTTGGTTTTCCGTTAATGTCTCTAAAGTTACATCGTCAGCTTCATTTCTGGCACATATAACTTTACTTGCGTAATTTGAAAGCCTTTTTCTCAGTGTATTTGTTAGTTCATAGCTTGAGGATGTCGCACCCACAGCTTCATCGTTACTCGTTGTTGCTGTTGATTTAATATTAGACGCCGATTCGTTGTTTTGCATTACCACTTGAAGGCTTTGTCTTGGTGACGATTCCTGTTGACGCTTTAGACTTTTAGATCTAAGGATGCCGCTGCCATGTCTTTCCATTACTCCCAAAACTGATATTAATATCTCATCACTTTCCTGTTCGACATTTCTGGATTCCATATCATCAGAAGTTTCTTCTACATGTCTCATTATGGAATCCGAGTCTTCTTCTGTGTGTCTCTTTATACAAGTGTCTCCTCTGTTGGTAACACTTGCGTCTTCTGTGATTAAGTTAGTTTCCAGTTTGTCGTTTTCTTCAATGACATCTATGTTACTTGCGTTTTTACATTCAGAACTTATGCTTTCTAAGCTTTCATTTTGTTGGTAGCCTGTATTTGGAATTCCTAACCCTTCTAGCTTAGGGACATTTTTCTTGTCAGTTTGTATATAGGATGTCTTAAAGTCGTCATCTAATGTTGTATCTTTTGTATCATTGCCTTTACGCCTTTTAATTTCTCTGCCATTTTTAGCGTTTTTAGAAATTAGTCCTCTTATTTTATAATAAATTACCCCATTAATGATGAGCAAGCCCTTAAATGGTACTACACACTCAATAAATGAAGTTACCAAAGTATACTCTGGACATTGTGCGAGCTCGAGGTCACATTTTAAACACCCAACCCCAGAACTGCCATTCTCCGTTGTGGAATTACCAGTCCCATAGGTTAAATTGCCATTCTCTGCTGTATAACCGCTACTCCCTTCGAAGACGCCCCAAACAATTATAGCAGGTCCGTACACCGTGAAAGCTATGATCCAAGAAAGAGCTATCTTTATAAGGGTCCATTTCTTTGTAACTTTGATAGAATAGCGATCACCAAACTTAACAAGAAGGAGTCTGTCGTAACAAAGAAGCAGGAGTGTCAGGGCCGATTCAGCACACAACGTGAAATTACACACAAACCAAACTTTGCAAAATACTTGATCAAGAAGCAAGCAAAAATCTGCAATTGTGTAAATAGCGTAGAAAGGCATGCTGATGAATCCAATAAGGAAGTCTGTTACAGCGAGATTAACGATGTAGAGATTACAAATACTTCGAAGACGTTTGTCGATGCAGAAGGCAATGATAGTCATCAGATTACCAATTAGAGTGATAATTATCAGCAAGGCCATGCCTAGTCCTAGAGGTATTTGTTGCAGAAGTGTTCCCATGTTGAAGACGTCATGCAGTGAAAGGACAAATCGGTATGTTAGCTCTTTGATTGTGGACCTGTAATGATAATGGATGTTAGTTACAAATGAAAACGTTCCTTCGAACATGGGCAAAATTTGCAGATTCAGACAACCCTGCGCATGCGCAAAATACCATCCGGGCCTTTGATGTATGTTAATACATTCTGTAGTATCAAATGATGCTGTTAGCGGACAGTGACGAATGACGACCCCGATAAGGCTGATCTAGGTCTTCGGCTGTCCGCACATGCCCGAAGATATGTTTTCGTCTTGCACGGTCTAATGTGTATACATTTTTTAACCCTTGTCTTGCTGAATAAATTAAGGTGCCACGCCCACTTCTAATTTCCAGATTACTTAGTCCGTGTTTTTGATAGAAATTTACACATTTAATGACAAACAGTGCAGATTTAGATCAGTGTTCAGCAAGAGAAGGGTTAAAGGAGTTTGAAACTTGTGAAATTTAAACACCTGAATGAAAATTTGAAGTAAATCTCCTTAATTTACATTCCTGTAAAGGATCGGAGACACTTCCCTAAAACAAGTTGTTAAAATACTGTCTTCATCCTTGTCATGCTGAAGAAATTAAGATGCCACACTCATTTCCAATTTTCAGCCACTTACTTGATCCAGGATGGTGATACAAGTTCACATAGCCTACTTAATGACAACCAGCGCAGATCCTTGCCTGTGCAAGTAGTGTAGGTCTAGATCAAAGGCAGGGCATATCCGGGTTCAGCAGGACCAGGGTTAAAATCATTCCTATGTAATTTTTCAACAATTTTAAATTAATTCAAGTTTCACTAGATTTTTTTTTTCAGTCCGATTGATTTTTTTTATCTCATTTTTATTAGACAATTAGCGGATATATTCATCAATTAAATTAAAAGAGGTTAAATTAAACAGCAAATTGATAATGTTTTATGGAAATAATTTTGAAAGATTTTAAGATTTTAATACAAAAGTTAAAAAACAAAGCACTGACACCACTGGTGGGTCGAAAGTCTCTGAGTGTAGACTGGGAAAATGGTCCTGAACGGTGGACAAGACTGTTTCATTTAACCATTAACTTTCTGTAATTTAAGCAAATAGCGCAGACCCTGATCAGACGCCTGGTTCTGTGGCATTTAATCTGGCTCTGCACTGTTTGCCAATGCCCCTAATGTCCCAGTCCAGGTTTTACAGAACAGCACTCTGACGTCAAAGCGACAAGAATAGCGCAGCTATAAATAACTGCCACCGGGATTTCGTATAACATGCGGTCAATGATATACCTTAACTCTTACACTGCCACAGGCGATAATGAGAGGCTTTTGCAAATAGCATAGATCCAGATGAGACGGCTCAACTTAATGAGCCGTCTCATCTGGATCTACGCTGTCTGACATTCAGACTTTCAACTTACATATAAACGTCTTTTCCAACCGATGGTTTGTTAAAATAAAAAAACAGACGACAAATGTCTCCTGAAATTTGGCAGCGAAAGAGTTAAGGAAATTTTTGCGTTTGTATACTATGGATCGATTGTAAACAATCGACCAAAAAAAATAAAAATAAAAATAAACAAACACTTTTTCCGAGTAACTTAGCACCTTAATTACTCGGAAAAGTTTATCGACTTTTACGAGACACTTTCCATTTTCGCTAATGAATAACTACTGAGAAAACGGATGAATCGAAGTCCTTTAGCGGTTAGTAAACACTACACATTTTCTGCTACGTGGCATGGCTCGGATCGACATGTTGTAAGTTACGCGCAAATTTGAATATTGGTCCAAAAATACGTACGAACAAGACTGTTCGGCTACTTTGTACACATTACAAAAACATGCCTATTCAAATATATAGAAGATTTCACCTCCAAAAACTCAAAAATTTTCAGATAAAAACCCCGATATTTTTTCATATTTCTGCTCAAAACATAGATTGTGGGTACTCGTTAGAACCGCCTCGGCGAGGCGGTTCTAACGAGTACCCACAATCTATGTTTTTTTTTAGCAAAATAAGAAAAATAATGTATACCCCTGTAAACCCCAGTTTTACTATATAAAAATGGGGTTGAAGGGGGTCAAATTTATATAGGCATGTTTTCGTGATGAGTGGTATATTTAAGCCTTGTCTTGCTGAATAAATTATGATGAAATGCCTACTTCTAATTTCCAGCCAATCAGATCACTTGATTCAAGTTTTTGATAGAAATTCACATTTTAATGACAAATAGTATAGATCCAGGCTTCAGAAGCCAACTGATCTGGATCTACACTGTTTGCTAAGACAGGGCATGTCGTGTTCAGCAAGTAAAGGGTTAAAATATTGGTGGTTGAACGGCAAACAGTGCCGAACGAGATCAGACAACCCGTTCTGTGAACTGTCTGTCCGAACACTTAATGTAAATACGGGATTTTATTTACCCAATTAATACGCCATGTGCTTAACAACAGAATATAATAGAACAGAAGATTTTTTTTTAGTCAAATATGACAACATATTAACATAGGCTCTGTAGGGCTTGTACTTCGACAAACAAGGGTAAAGGTAAACAACTAAAAGAAACGTAATATCACATGGAATGCAAAAATAAATAATGATAACATATCACAGGACATGCAATGTACACGTCAAACAAGAATTTTCAAATTAGTAATATTTATACGTGTAAGCTTACATATGAGGTTACAGAAATAACTAAAGTACAAAAATGCAGTGTCATAAGTGACGATATGATCAAAGTTAAGGAGCTCCACAAGAAAAGGGACCCGTCAGCACGCGCATTCGTATAGTTTCTTGTTCTTGTCCATCACGAAAACATGCCTATATAATGTTGACCCCCTTAAACCACACTTTTATATAGTAAAACTGGGGTTTACAGGGGTATACATTACTTTTCTTATTTCTGTACAAAAACATAGATTGTGAGTACTCGTTAGAACCGCCTCGCCGAGGCGGTTCTAACGTGTACCCATAATCTATGTTTTGAGCAGAATGATGAAAATTTCAGATTTTTTTTCTGAAAATTTTTCATTTTTTGGTGATAAAATTTCCAATATATTTGAATAGGCTTGATTAATACACTCTGATATCCTAAATATTGTGTAATTCTTTGATATACGGACCATGTGTCGACTGGCCAGTTTTCACTTTCCGAACCAACTTTCTAACTGGAACCCTTTTCATTAGCCCTTAAAGCGCCAATCACAACTGCAGCAGACTACAATTTTTGTTTTATTTTTATTTTTTTATTTTTCTGAGAAAACAAGTTCTAACATTTCATGTGAATCGCTGATTTACATGAAATGTCAAGACTGATTTTCGCTGAGAAAATATAATAATAAAAAAAAAAAAAAATACAAAAATAAAAAAAAATATAGAATGTCGTCTGCTACAAATTTTGCTTGGCGTTATAAGGGTAAATTTTACTTATTGTGTCCGAATGCATTACTGTAAATCTAGATATTTAAGCCTATGTATCGTATTTACGTTGAAATAACACGGTCATCAGCAAACGACATTTTGAACTATGTCTTTTTATTTTTCCAGAAAATAAACTTTGACCTTTTATGCAATTTGCATGAAAAGTCAAAATGACCTTTCATTCAAATGGTCTCCTACTTTGCATGAAAAATCAAAGTCTATTGGCTGGGAAATATAAGAAAAATTATCATCAATTTGTTGTCCGCAGAATTTGCTAAGGCTAAATGTATCATCGATGAAAGTTTATTTCAAATTCTTCCAGCCTTGCAGACAAAACCAGACACCTTTACAAACATTGTAGATCCAGATGAGACCGCTCGTAATGAGCCGTCTAATCAGGATCTACATTGTTCGCCATTTTGGTTTTGATTTTTATACTAAAACCGTTATTTGCATCAGTGGACGTGTCCAAATTCAATCACAGAACAGTCCACTTCAGAATCTCGGGGAAGAAAGGAAATGATAAACACTTTCAGCCAAGCAGACCAAATCAGATACCTTTGCAAACAGTGTAAGCCCAGATGAGACGGTAACGATCAGGATTAACATTTTTGTCATTTGTTACTTTGATTGACACCCCTATTTACAACAATGAACATGTCCAATGCAATGATGGAATATTTCATTTCAGAAGCTTATGAAAAGAAAAGGTTAACTCCGACTTCTTTAACTCTTTACTGGAGGTGAATTTAGCTAATTTTTCAAAATGTCGTCTGTTGATATTTTTCATTTCAGGGAAATGATTCACTATTAACGGAGACAATTCTGCCCAAAGTGTTTACGTCCCCTTCTGAAAGTGGGTCTACTCTATACAGAAAGGCTTTGCTAAAAATAGTTTCGTGTTGTTTTTCACAGAAAATAAGGCTTAACATGGCATTTTAATTGTTCGGAGACAGTTCGAATGAAATGTAAAACTTTTTTCTGCGAAAACAAAATCAAATCACTGAAAACGCAGAAGGGGCAGGCGGATGCCTGAAATTCTATAGCCGCCCCCCACCCCCATCTAAAATTGATGGAGATTTATGCTGAACCGCGGCTCGGGCTATACTTTTTACCCAACGCTTTAGATTTGGCGCATTTTACTGGAGTATTCATATTCGTCCGCAGATATTTTAGTCAATGATTAGAATCTAATTTCTTAAAAAAGTTGAAGTTTTTTCTTTGTTTTGTTCATATTTTGCTATTTATAAGCATTCTGATGTATAAGGCGAATTAATATGTATGAGTGCAGAATTAAGCGTTATCAGCGTTAGCTAGATAGTTATTATATTGGTAGTTCAAGGAAAAGGATTCCAAGCTAAATTCCTGTTAGTCATAACGCATGGAAAGCATTTACAAATCAAAGAACAAGGGTGGTGATGATATCAGCTCATGTTCTTAAACAATACATCTCTGTTCGACAAAAAAAAAAAAAAAAAAAAAAAAAAAAGAAAAAAATCCGAAAACACATATTGAATGCCTGCATGCTCTTTACATCACCAAAACCCGAGCGACAATTTCATCCTCAACATTTCCTACAAAAATTCTATATGAATGTCGATCACAGCTGAAAAGGCGGAACCTTGTCTCTTATCCAACCGTTGCAAATACATTTGTTGAAAAGTGGTATGTTAAATGTGGTGGCGGTTTGATAATCGCCCCCAAAATACAACATATACGTATGTACTTGTACTCTGCTAATTTTGTCAAGGGAGATTAAGAGGAACGGATACACTCAAACGATTTTCCGCCATATTTTACAGGGGAGACAACTTTTGTGACTTCCTGTTTGCTTTCCTACACACCAAGCGCCTTCAAAAATGTGTGTGTGTGTGTGTGTGTGTGTGTGTGTGTGTTTTCTCTCTGAAATGAAAGAATATGTTCCCAAGAGGAGGACAATATTTTGAGCCATCGCATGACAAAATCCATAATAAGACTTGTGTAACCAGTGAAGACTCAGATCAGCCTGCCATCCGCGCAGCCTTATCAGAATCGTCGTTGATCGCATGTGATTTCTTAAGCCTCCAGACTATCTAAAGAGGGATACACAAGAACCCTTGCTATACTGGGTGGATGTACAGGCTGATCTGAGTCTTCGTTAGTTACACAGGTCTTATTGTAGGTTTTGTAGTGCGCTGGCTCCGAGTCAGCCAGCGCACGACAAACCAAAAAAAAAAAAACAAAAAAAAAAAACAAAAAAACAAAAAAAACAAAAAAAAAAAATGACGTGTGACCAACGAAAACTCAGATCAGCCTAGGCATTCGCACAGTCTGATCAGGGTCTTCGCTGTACGCAAAATGGGTAGCTAAGGACCAAAGCTTTTTCATGCGGATAGCGAAGACTCTAATCAGACTTTTGCGGATGCTCAGGCTGATCTGAGTCTGTGCTGGGCGCATACGCCATTTTGTTGGTTTTGTCATGAGATGGCCCAATTTAATTCTTTTCAGATATCAGACAACACAGTTCTGCTACACCGAAAGAGTATCCATTCGCCTTAAACATTAACCCTTAAACTGCTAATCACAACAATTGTCGTCTGCTTTGTCATCTGCTTGTGATTTTAAAAGTCATTTTTACAAACAGTGTGGACCCAGATCAGACTGCTCCTCTATGAGCAGTCTGATCAGGGTCCACACTGTTTGCCTGTATGCAAAAATAGGTTTGAAAGGTTTGCAAGACTATTCAGCAGACGAAAAAAACAGACGACATTTTCAGATGCAGGTTTTCTTGGCATTTTAAGGGGTAAAACATTAACCAAATTTGAAACAGACGACATTCCAAAATTGTGTTTTTGTTACATGTTTTAGAGAAAATATGACTTGTAATTTCATGTTAATCGTCTACTAGGCAGACGATCCACATAAAATGTCAAGCCTTATTTTCTCCGAAAAAAAAAAAAAAAAAAATAAATCAAATTGTCTTCTGCTACAGTTGTGCTTAGCAATTTTGGGTTAAACAAAAGATGTAAAGCTCGGCACCTTACCCGCGTCCACCGTGATCAGAAAGCTATGACTTCTTAGCCACCATTTGGAAAACAAATGTTGTCATACACCTTACAGCACATAACTTATGAAATTCAGACTTTATCGTATCTTGTTTTGTAAAAGTATCAAATATTGGAACCTGATATACATAACATATTATAAATTGTTGCGTGTACCTAGACTAGAAAATAATATCTTGACAATAAATATAAAGGCTGGTCACTAGCCGTTATAGTCATGCTATTATTTTGGTTTTATTTTAATTGATTATCAAACAGGATTATAAGAAAAAAAATATTTAGTCACTGAAGACTGGAGACTGGAGCCAGTCTAAGCATGTTCCTTATTTATCCACAAGATCCGGGCAATCATAGCTGAATAAACATGGTAGATCCTGATCACACTACTTTAAACAGTTTTGAAAGACTTGTCTCCGCTGAAAGAGTATGAATTTCTCTTAAGTAGCAAAGTTCATTTTACTTTTTAATTCGAACGAAAAGGTGAATACAGTTGACTCTCGCTATCTCGAACTCGCTTATCTCGAAGTGAAAATTTTGTCCCTGCTCAAACATGAAAATCTAACAACAGGTAAAAAATATTGTAGAAAAGAGGAGAAATTGCTCCTAAGGAGCAATTTCTCCTCTTTTCCACAATATTTCAATATATCTCTAACTTCAAGAGTCCAATTACACAAATATTTGTTAAATGTGGTTAATCGAATTAGTTTTTCCCCAGTTCTGCAGATCTGATATGTCGAAGTACGGATGTCTCGAAGTAATTCAGAGAGTCCCTTGGAATTCGAGATAACGAGAGTCAACTGTATTAAGATCCGAGTTTATTGTCCACCTTCACCAAAGAAGCAAAGTGAAGTAACAAATCTTGTTGAGGGAAGCAATTAAATTGCATCCCTAGTCGTCCCTTTGCAAAAAAATTGGCTACTTCTATACTGAGCAAATACGCAGGTTGATTTTGGTCGTCATAATTCGTATATGCGTCGGACACTTTTTGTGTGGCGAGGTCCATCTGAATCTGCCAGGTATTCCAAAACACCTGAAATAGAGTATAATATGGAGCGGGTTATACACCGGATTACGGGCTGGTGATGGGGAGAGGTGGGAAGGGGGGGGGGGGGGGGGGGGAGCGGGAGATCATCTTCAGTGGGGAGAGGTGGGAAGGGGGGGGGGGAGCGGGAGATCATCTTCAGTGTTTAGCTATATTTGCCTGAGATCGATAAGTGGGAAGATTCTCAAGCAAACTCGGCCGCAGCATTACAAAAGGTCATATACATGTAATGAACATACGTAATGGTTGACATGTTTCATATGAAAACAATGTTTTTATTGCAACTGTGCTCAAGAAACGTCAAGATTGTTATAAGTACACAATTTGACATAAAAGACGTTCAACCCCACACTAAATGCATCACAACGACACGGGATATTGACAGATGATGTCATAATACATATTTCGAACCTTAACACTTAAGCATGCTGGATAATATTTTCAGCAGACGACATTTTGAAATATTTTTCTTATATTTTCCAGAAAACATGATTTAACATTTCATGCAAATTGTAATTTGCATGAAATGTCAAATCCTGTTTTCTGGGAAAAATAAAAGAAAGTATCACCAATTGTCGTCTGCTGTAGTCAAGGCAGGTTACGAGTTTCGGTATAAAAAATGAATGTATTTGCCTGGTAAAACTGGCGTTGCGTGTCCAAAAAAATGACAGACGTTACTGACGTCTAAATGATAGCATTATTATAACGCCGGCGTAGGGAGAAGATACGGATACTGTGTAGCATGAAATTAATAATGTAAGTTTTTGATTAACTTATATTAACCTTTAAAGCGCTAACCAAACTTGTAGCAGACGACATTTAATTTTTTTGGTTATTTTTCAGAAAAAAAAAATATTTGACATCTAACGTCTGCCTAGCAGACGATTCACATGAAATGGCAAGCCTTGTTTTCTTTGACAAAAAAAATAGAATAAATAAATAAATAAATAAATAAATAAATAAATAAATAAATAAATAAAAATACAACAAACGTACATAAATACAAGCATAAAATAATAATAATAATAAAAAAAATCAAAATGTCGTCTGTTGCAGGTGTGATTAATTTTTCAAGTGTTAATTGTAAAATTATGATGACTACTTTTAATCATCTATTTTTAAATGGACACTTTATTCGTCATTATCAAATTCGGCGCCATTGAAGGTAAATGATGTAAATTACAACCAGCGTTCATCCAGATGAGACCGCTCACAATGATCTATGCTCTGTCTTGGAATTTTCTATATCAACTTTTTTTCCACAGTAGAACGCTCTTGTCCGGCTGATCGCGTCTATACAGTCGACTCTCATTATCTAGAATTCCAAGAGGCTCACTGTGATACTTCGAGATATCCGTACCTCGACATACCAGAGTTGAGAGAGTGAGGAAAGTCAATAAATTGAACAACCACATTTAACAAATGAATGTGTAATTTGACTCCTGAAGTTAGAAATATATATATAAAATAATGTGGAAAAGAGGAGCAAATTCTCCTCTTTTCCACATTATTTTGTTACCTGTTATCATAGTTTCATGTTAAAACAGGGACCAGATTTTTACTTCGAGATAAGCGGTAATTCGAAATAAGCGAGTTCGAGATAACGAGGTTCGACTGTATATGCGTTCAATGTGTAGGCTTGCTTGAGAGCATCTTAGGACCACCAGAAACAAGGCTCGTCCTTTAGTTCTAGGTTGTCCAACAAAGGAGGGAATGTACTTTATTATAAACCTCCCGATTTGTCTGCATTCAAGGCCAATAAGTGAACAAATCTAAAACCACAGTCAGATTTGAGCACTCAGTTTTACCGTTTTTTTGTTTTTTTTGTTTTTCTTTTTGGTCTCATCCTTGTCTGATCAAATAGGCACCTGTGCCAAACACGCGGGATCTACTTAAACAATTATCGCCGATAAATGTACAAAAATGTAGTCGTATCATCGCAAGTTGTCAAATTCTTCCCGAGACACATTATTTTTTATGTGAAGCAAACACGGTTTGTAACGTGACTCGCTATCACGTGGTAGTCACGTAATCACGACTGTTCCACAAACAGCTAGTGAAAAACGGATAAAATAACGGGTACTTAAATAACGGTGCCCCTTCCGTTGACCCAGATAAGAAGAAAATGCAACAGGATAAGGGTTAAAACTGCAAATCGAACCGTTATCGACTGGAAGTTGGCGCTGAAGAGCAGTGATAACAATACTTTATGTTAACACACCTATGTAAAATACATGTACATGTATATGCTTCTAAGTCATAACTCAAGAATAGTCATTTTTTTACCAAAAATATTGATTTTTTTCTGATTTTCATTGTGGGCACTGAAAGAGCAACAATTACATTACCCCAGATAGCGTTCTTCTTAAATCTATATCGGACCGTTATCGGACCGACATGATTCCTGTCGGTCCGATAACGGTTTGATGTAGATGTGAGAAGATTGCTAACAAGGATATGAACATTATCACACTCATATAAAATGAAAACTTTTCAGTCATGACTCAACATAAGTCCGTTTTCATACCCCGCCACACGATAGTGGCGAGGTATTATGGTTTCACGTTGGACGTGCGTATGTCTGTCCGGGCACACGAATGGGCATATATTGGGTATTTTTTTAACACTATTCCCTTTATTCCATAGACTACTTATGGGTACTTTTAACGTACTGTGGGGTATTTTATTAACAGTTAAAAATACCCAATAGATGCTTAAACGTGGGAACGTTCGTCCGTCCTTCCATCCGTATTTTGTTTCCGGATAATAACGAGTAAACATCAATGGATTTCCACCAAACTTGGTATGTGCATTGATATTATGGAGATCTGGTTTGGAATTGTTAATGGCAAATTTCATCAGTTTTAGACAGAGTTATCTGCCAGCCACACGTCCATATTTTCGTTTCCGTTTGATAACTTGAGTAGTTATCAATGGTTTTTACCAAACTTGGTATGTGCATTGATATTGTAGAGATCTTGTTTTGAATTACTAATGGGCAAATGTCGTCGAATTATGACACGTCCGTACTTTCATTTCCGGACAATAACGAGTAAAATATCAATGGGTTTTCATTAAACTTGATCTGGTTTGGGATTGCAAATGGGCAAATTACGTCAACTTTTGACAGAGTTGTCTGCCCACCATACAATAATGGCAGGGTATTATCGTTTCACGTTTTATTAACTAGAATTATTGATATATTTTTTCCGATTTCTAAAAAAAATTGTACAGTATGCCGTATTACCCCAACTATTGAGACACCATACCATCCTTTTTCTCAAATTTGGACAAGTCCATTTTACAACGTTGTGATGTGTTTAAAAACTGCTGCATGCGTGGCGTCTCATCTGGGTCTACTCCATTTGCTCCTGTTTGTCTTAGGGTTATTACGGTATATGTACGAGTATCTTATGTTCAACGGAGGAAAAAAATCTTTCTGCCATATGCGATCAGAGGAGGCTTAGATCAGTCTGCACATCCGCACAGTCTCATCAGGACATTGCCTATTCGTCGACGCGCTCTACAGTGACCAATTGTTCTATAAGTGGGCAACCGAGGCACAGATCAGAAAGCGTAAATGCACATTCTGATCTGGGCCTTGGTTGTTCGCATATGGCACACGAGCACTTTTTTGTTTTGCACAGTTTATCATTTATTTTTTTCTGTCAAATAATGTCAACCAGTTTGTGCATGAGCATATGGTTTGCAAGTGATAGAGTTGACATTATCATCAGGAAAATCCATAGATAAAATGTGCATTTCAAACTTGCATATGTAATAATCCCTTGTCCTGCTGAACCCGGATATATTGTGCTTTTGCAAACAGTGTAGATCCAGATCAGTTGGCTTCTGAAGCCAACTGATCTGGATCTGCACTGTTTGTCTATAAGTATGTGAATTTATATCAACAATCTGGATCAAATAATCTGACTGGCTGAAAATTAGAAATGGGCGTGGCATCTTAATTTATTCAGCATGACAAGGGTTAAGTGATAGATCAGGTATATTCATACCCTAAGATGACAAGCAAATAAATCTGAATCAGAACAAGTATACGTTGAGTGCAGAGTCAGTGCAACTCATCCTTCAAGACACATGGCAGGGTCGGATCTAGGATGATTTCTGAGGGGAGGGGGGGGGGGGGGTAGATTTGATTAAATTAGCGTACTTACTCTACGTATTCGGAAAGACAAGCCTGAGCAAACAGACAGTGTAGACCTAGATCAGACGCCGCAGAATGCGGCGTCTGATCAGTGTCTACACGGTTTGCCACTCATCCAGCAATTTTATACACATTCATAGGTAAGAAAATGGACTTGTTGAAGATTAGCATAAGGTAAAAGGTAAGGGATGTGAATACGGTATTCTAAATTCATCAAATCCAAAATTTCCCATGAAAATGACATTTTCACTTAAAAGGGTTGGGTCAATTGAGCCCCCTGAAGCCCCTCGGAATCCACCCCTGCATGGGCTGCCCATATACCCCATACAGCTTTTTACACGGTGCAACTAAACATATCCAGAGGAAAGGAGGGATTAGGTGTTTTCATGATATACAATAGGCTCTCGTTATCTCAAACTCCAAGGGACCAGAATTTTCAGTTTGAGATAACTGTAGTTGAGATAAAAAAAGAGGTGTAATGTAAAGAACATAAAGCAAAGCTAAGCCAACGTTACCCAAAATTTAGTAAGCAGTTGTTTGAGTTATCATTGTTCGAGATAACGAGATTCAACTGTATTTCTTCATTGTTTGAGATAACGAGATTCAACTGTATTTCTTTATTGTTTGAGATAACGAGATTCAACTGTATTTCTTTATTGTTTGAGATAACGAGATTCAACTGTATTTCTTTATTCTCACATCGTAGTAACATTATCTTTTTTTCCGATTTTGACATAGTACGAAGTAATTTTATTAAATCAATAGTAAAATAACCAAAACTAAGACGATGGGTTCTGTGTTTTATAGTCATATTTCAGAATCGTTCAAACGACTTCTTTGGGCTTTTGGGAGAAGCTTGATGTACGGAATATTTTGAGTATATCAGTCATATCTGTCCAAGTATGTAAGGCACATCACTTTAATTACATTGTTATATCTCCCAGTAGGTAAATGACCTGTTAATCTACTTACTTTAAGTATTCAGACACCTCTACTCCTAATCATACTTGTCCTAAAATTTAAACGTCTATTTTTCTAAATGTTGATGCGTTTAAAATATTTTGAATGAGTGGCAAACAGTGTGGACCCTGATCAGACGCCGCATTTTGCGGCGTCTGATCTGGGGCTACACTGTTTGCTCAGGCCTTTTTGTCCAAATACTTAGGTCAAATACAGTAATATATTATTTTTATGACCGTGTGTCAAGGAATTCCGTACTCTGTCCTTAGACACTAAACGTGCCAAATGCGCAATAAAGTCTAACGGAAAATGCAAGGGCTATTCAATAAGTGAGGTCACTGAGTAAAGAAACCCAAACAGTTACCATAATTGCCCTAAAGATTTGGACATCTTATCATACGCCATAAAGTCAAAGGTAAATGCAAGGGATATTCAATAAGTCATACCTATATGCAAGGAACATTTAATAAGTGAGGTCATTAAGTAAAGAGACACAAATCCTTGCCATATTTGCCCTAAAGATTCGGACAGCTTATAATCCAAAACGTCTCTGATTAATGCAAGGGCTATTCAATAAGTGAGGTCATTAATTAAGTAAAGAAAGGCAAGCACTTATCATATTTGCCCTAAAGATTCGGACATTTTGTCATACGCCATAAAGTCTACGATTAATGCAAAGGACTTTTAATGACCGAGGTAACTGAGTAAAGAAAGACAATCACCGTATTTGCTCCAGAGCTTCAGACACATACTTTTCATAACGTTTGAACTAGTCCCTTTGAGTCTAACCTGTGAAGACTGAATGTCATTATAATGCAGAGAGCCTCAAATTGATGTATTTGGAGCAGTTTGATGGGGCTGATCGAGACATGTCTGTCTGCATATTTCGAGTAAGGTGTAATCAAAAAGGTCTGACAGGATACTCTGATGTGATTACGCGTATGAATCTGGCTAATTTGGACATTTCGTGTCGTGCTCATTCCTCACATGCTTAAGTAATTAACTATTATAATAATAATTTTAAAATCTCTTAAACATTTCCTGTTTCACCATCGTGTTTAAAATATTCTTATTTTCCCCGCACTTATTTTTTTTTAAAAAATGTCGACGATCCTGTCATTTCGTCCGTCTATCCATTCGTGATCAGATTCCTAGAGGCATGACCAGAGAGGTGGGCGTGTCAAAATTACACTTTAACCAAACATGACCTGCAACATATCAAATCGAATGGTATGAAGAATAGAATAATTAATCATTGTCATGCAAAAATAATTTAGATGCCACGCCCTCTTCTAATTTTCAGCCATCAGATTACTTGATCCAGATTGTTGATATAAATTCACATACTAAATGACAAACAGTGCAGATCCAGATCTGTTGGCTTCTTCAGAGGCCAACTGATACCGATCTGGATCTACACTATTTGCTAAACGCAGGGTATATCCGGGTTCAACAGGACTAGGGTTAATCACTGGAAGTATTGTCATGGGATGGGTGGGAGTATATCAGATCGAATGGAATGAAGCGTAGAATTAGTATTCATTAGCTGTTTTACCGTGCAGTAGGTTAGTGAGGGAGGAGATGGATAAGAATAGGTGGAGTTAGGCCAAAAGTGCAGCGATTTGTGATGGCGTGCCAACGACTGTATCCGTCCAGTTTAAGAGCGACAGGGGGATTCAAAGTGCCTCAATCGTTTTACTTGACTTCCCTTTGTAAACCTTCACTTTTCAAGTTAAGTTCAAATGGGTGGCGTCATGTGAAAATGTGTCCCCGAGTAGACGTATTTAAGTCTACAGTATCTTCTTAGGCTGGCTAATCAGAGCTGAAAAAGATAATCAGTTATCAGTTAATGTTTCTAAAGTGAGCTGCACCACGAAAAAAGGTGTCTTCGGGGGATATACGAACGAAACTGATAATTTCTAAATTAGTCAGCAAAGCCGTATACTCTGATTGGAGACCATGCTATATGCAGATGCATTTAACTGTCTCCAATAAATCTGTAAGTGGACAGCAAATGCCCTGATCAGACTGCGCTGATGCGCAGTCTGATCTGGGCCTTAGCTGCCCACATATGCCCTGAAGGCACATTTTCTCATGGGAGAGGCTCAAAGCGATCATGTTCGGTGCAAACTACAATTGAAGTATTTTATGATTTTCCTTTTCGAGCTGGGTGCTATTTCAGTGTCTATATGTTAGGACAGCTAGCTATTTCAGTGTCTATATGTTAAAATATATAACAGACAGCAATCTTGTAACGCGGAAGTATAGATAAAAGGATATTATAGTTAATAATATTTTAACTTAATGAGTAACGCAAGAGAAAGGCCATCAGACTCTAGTAATATCGCATTTAATTTTTAATTTTGTAATTACTTTTAGCGTTCGTGCAGTTGGCTTGAAATTTTCAGTGCAAATGTTTATTTAGCTGAATTGTTATGGCCGGCCGCATTCTTGCCTTTTTACCTACCCACACGTCCCGCTTTTCCCACATTATCCCATTAGCATCTGATGCTACAAATGTATGTGCCCTCTACTTATGAATTTTCGTTCTTCTTATGATTGGCCAGTATTTTTATCATTATCATTTTTGGGGACGGTTACCTCTTTTCGACAATTCGTTACCTTTTATTACACGCACTGTACTAATTTCTACCTTACAAATAGTTCCTTGCTAACGCTGATTACGCTAAATTCTGTATTCAAACATATTGGCCTAATACACTCTGATGCTTATGAATAGCTTCCTGTAGGATAGAACTAAAGTTTTTTTTTTTTTTTTTTTTTTATGCAGCACATCACGAAAACATGCCTATATAATTTTGACTCTCTTAAACCCCACTTTTGTATAGTAAAACTGGGGTTTACAGGTGTATACATTATTTTTCTTATTTTTGCTCAAAAAACATAGATTGTGGGTACTCGTTAGAATTGCCTCGCCGAGGCGGTTCTAACGAGTACCCACAATCTATATTTTGAGCAGAAATATGAAAAATATCAGAGTTTTTTATCTGAAAATTTTCAAATTTTGGAGGTGAAATTTTCTGTATATTGGAATAGGCATGTTTTCGTAATGAATCAAAATTCAGTTTAAAAATCCACCGTCCATGTACATACGTGTGTATGATCTTCCAAATTTGTACAACTATCTTGCAAAGGAAATGATCTAAATTCTAATTGCTGGTACCCAGCATTTCCTACAAGATTGTATGTGCGCCCAGCGAAGACTAAGATCAGCCTCTCTTGATCAGAATCCTCGATGTCCGCCTGAAGACGCTTTAGATCTTTGGCTATCGATAGAGTGTCCTGATCAGACTGATCAGACTGCGTGGATGAGCAGTCTGATCTGTCTTCGCTTGGCGCACAAGCAATCTTTTAGGACATGCTGTGCCCCGGCTCAGACGTATTGTACACCGGTATTGCACATAGCATTTATTCAGATATATTGTGAAATAAAATATGCTTAACCAAAATAAGCCTGGCGTCCCTTTTATGGGTCATAGGCAAACAGTGCAGACCCAGATCAGACACCGCATAATGCGGTGTCTGATCAGGGTCTTCATTTTTTGCTTACAGGATTTTCGATTACAAATAGAACAAAAGAGAAAAAAAAACACACCTGACACCCCTTAAATAACAAATGGATTCATCAAATGTATAAGGATGGGAAAATCCATTAGGCTTATTTGGGTTAAACTAAAAGCGATTATGTCATCTACCTTCTTAGCACGCTAACAGAATCAAAGGGTACTGCAGAAAATATTGACGAACACAGCAGTCCATAATTAACTGCGTCATTACGAAAACACGCCTATTCAAATATATTGAAACTTTCATCACCAAAAACTGAAGGTTTTCAGATAAAAATCTATAAATATTTTTCATAATTCTGCTCAAAACATAGATTGTAGTACTCGTTAGAACCGCCTCGCGGAGGCGGTTCTAACGAGTACCCATAATCTGTGTTTTAGAGCAGAAATAAGAAAAATAATGAATACCCCTGTAAACCCCAGTTTTACTATATAAAAGTGGGGTTTAAGGGGGCCAAAATTATATAGGTATGTTTTCGTGATGGTATGCACAGGATGGTCTAGGCGTTCGCTATTCGCATATGACATGATGGCCGTTTTCTCAAGCTATATTTCATTTACTGTAGCATATTTGACTTTTTGTCTACACCCATCTGAGGGTTTAGTATTAATCCGGAAGCACTTTATGAAAGGTCATGGACTGGTAAATGCTATTTTCCATGGACTGCTGTCTGTCGCAAGTGGCATATAACATCACGAAAACATACCTATATAATTCTGACCCCCTTAAACCCCACTTTTATATAGTAAAACTGGGGTTTACAAGGGTATACATTATTTTTCTTAATTCTGCTCAAAAACATAGATTGTGGGTACTCTTAGAACCGCCTCGGCGAGGCGGTTCTAACGAGTACCCGCAATCTATGTTTTGAGCAGAAATATGAGAAATATTAGAATTTTTATCTGAAAATTTTCATTTTTTTGGTGGTATAATTTTCAGTATATTTGAATAGGCGTGTTTTCGTAATAGTATATCGTTGTATTAGCTTTCTGAAAAAGCTTGTTCCACGCTTAGCACTCATTGTGCGATAAGCATATACCAAGCTTTATGTGAACGCTAATATTTGTATTGATACAACTGTTATTGCTATAACAGTACAAGAATGTTACGTACTTAATTAGTCATCTATTGTCACTCATATTTGTAAGTCAAAGTATTATACCTGAGGGTCGTCACAAAAGTCCTTGGGGAAGCTCAGTGTCCTTAATAACCTTATGTATATATTCTCTTTAGAAGATGTTAAATTTTTAAGTTACCAGGCCTTACACAGGTTTGGTTAATATATATAAAATTTCCATAATAATTCTTACAGTTGGCATGCATGTCTACGTACCTCAGGTTCTGCGTACCACTCAATGTTAGAAAAGTAAAGTTTTTAATTAAACTTAATTTTCCTTTTCGACCCGATTCGCGTTTCAGTACATGCACACATCTCAAATTATACAACAGACAACAATATTGTAGCAAGAAAGCGTAAACAAAAGGGTAATATGCATGTAATTAGCTGTAACCTATTGTAGACTGAATAAACTCCTTCCCACTTTAGATGGGAAGAGTCGAATTTCAATTTTTTAGTCTGTCAGGCTATATCATTTAGATATTTCTAGAGAAAAATGGTTGAACTATTTGCAGATATTGGGCCGCGTTCTGCGGCGTCTGATCTGGGTCTCCACTCTTTGCCAATTACCCTTTTAGGTCTCCAGATTTCAGTGGGTTAAGAAGGACATCTTGCAATAGGGCCCCTAATTGATCATTTTTCATGAAAATTGAATTTTACTTATTTGAACTTTTTAAGACATGGTGTACAATCTTGTGCCGAAAAATCACTCTGGACTGAGACCGGATGGATTTTTTCCATCGGTATGTTTTTTTCTTATTTTATTTTTTTTTTCTTCCAGTAAATCTTTATAGTTTTAGGGCTTAAACTTTAGCATTTTGAATCATTTTATGTTCAACTGTCTTCAAATCAGTGTCTCTGTCTTTATATTGTGTATAATTTACATCAGACGTTGTTTTGTTGCACGTTAGCTGGGTAAGCTTGTGAGTGTCCGACCATGCAAATTCAAAGCATCACTGAACAGCGCCCCCCCCCCTCCCCCCTCCCACTCCCGACCCAAGTTCCCATTCATATATATCACATAAATATGTCAGGGAAATATCTCTGCCAAAGGGCATCTTCGGTCAAGGAAATTTTTTAACAAAACACATTCAGTTTTTGCATTTTAACCGTAAATAAGAAAAATAATTCAAGTCGGATATACCAATCACGCGCATTGACTGGATTCATTTAACCATAATTTCCAATCGGTGTTGTTTTTTCGTCATTCTGATGCAAGAAATATTTCCCAACGAGAAAGACAACTAAATGTAATTCCCATCGTTTTAAACATGGTATTAATTTAGGAGTTTTTGGGGTGGGGTAAACAGGACTGATTTATCTCCCATAACTATAAGCCAGAAGCATATTTTCCTTCCTGCTATGAATCAGATATCGGGCTACCGGACTAAGTAATAAAAAATTGAACATTGTAATTTCTGAAATCAGGTCTTTCACACCTGAGCCAGTCAGGGAAAATCCTCGCCTTACTGCATCCCTTCTTTGGTTTCTGATAGACAAATCAATATAGCAAGTTCTCCCAAAGCAGGTTAATTTATTACGGTCTCTTAGTCTCTGTAAATAGAACAATTTTGCTCAAAGGCGAGCAGATTTTATTTTTGATTGTTATTTTTTATGTGAAAGTTATCGCTTACGTAACCTTTCAATTGAACATGTAAAGTTTTCATCGGTCGAAGCGGTGACGCAGCTTTTATAACTTACCCTCGTGAGAATCAATTCATTAATATTATCATTAAGGAATGCGTACATGTATGTCTTCGTTTGATTCTTTGACAGCATTACTACTTTGGAATAATTCAAAACGTATATATTACAAATTGAATCACAAGTTTGACAAGAAATTAATTTTAGCGGCTGTCACTCACAAGTCGTAGTTTGACAGTTGTTTCGTCATGTGAAATAGGTGCCTTTGGGCTTATACGGACAGCGAAGGCCCAGATCAGACTGCGCATATGCGCAGTCTGATCAGGACCTTTGCTGTCCGCTTAGAAAATAATTGTTTATTGTACATGCAGAATGAATCAGAAGACGGCGAATTCCTTAATTAAATTGAGCAGGATAATCTGAATTGGCGCATATCGCATATGTTAAAAGTGATCTTTTTGTTTGATGAGACACAATTATAATAGAGCTGTACGCAGAAATTAAACGCCTCTCATTATGCGGACTGTAGGCCTCGGTCAGCCAATGCCCCTACGTCGAGCGATGAGGTTCTGGTGTGTTGCCTGTGTCGAATTTAGGGACTAAAACTGTGATGTTAGCATTATGGTCATCTTTCTTCACAGCCGCCTACTTTGCTTCTTTTTTTCTTTCTTTCTGTATCGTTCTAATATTATGAACTGCTTCAGGAGAATAAGGACAAGAGTTCGCCTGCGTAAAACTGGTTGAAGCTCCCACGCTAATCCCATTTTTTTCTTCAAACTGACCGTCCTAAGGCAGTTCCTTTGTTGCTGTTCTTCTTTGTTTGTGCATGTGGCGTGTGTTTTGTCATTATTTGTACTTCATCTCTCCTTCTTTTGTAGACTGGCTCCAGTCTCCAGTGACTAAATATTTTTTTCTTTTAACCCCTTTTATTAATCCACTAAAATAAAAACAAAGTAATATCATGACTATAAAGGCTGGTCACTAGAGTGACCAGCCTTTCTAGTGACCAGCCTTTACAGTCATGATATTTGTTTGTTTTTATTTTAGTGGATTATCAAACAGGATTATGAGAAAAATATTTAGTCGCTGGAGACTGGAGCCAGTCTACTTCTTTTGGTGCCTCGGGTAGACTGTGCTTCGTGACTGTGGCATTTCCTTGGTACCTTCACTTATATTTTTGAATGCATATATTAGTTTGGTTCACTATACACATATACATTAGGTACCTTCTTCGACGTTCCTTTTGAATTATTTAAATAAGAGAGCAAATTGAAACACAATTATGATCCATTCTTTTCATATGACTGATGAGATTTTCACATGATCGATCTGAAACATACCAATTTGGAGAAAAACAGTAACCATTCTGTTCAATGAGTCTTTTAGAAATCCCGGTGAATAAATAACATCTATTATTTATGTGATGTGATACGATACAAAACTATGTATTTTATTAGAGTCTTATCAAACATACATTTATATACAAAACATGATATGATATACATGTTAAAGATATTTACACTCAAAATAAAAAGAATAATTAACCCATATATGCCTAGCATCCCATAAAAGGGACAGTGGCAAACAGTAGACCCAGATCAGACGCCGCAGAACACGGCGTCTGATCAGGGTCTACACTGTTTGCATTAAATACGGTAGTCAAAATTAACGGATGTGTTCAAATTTTAGGATGAGTGCAATAAGGAATTAGACTGAACCTTGCCATGCGAAAAGGGTGTTCAATGCGTACGAACCTGATCTACCTGGGTATTTGAGCAGATTTTTCAGGCCATTCGTTGTCCGCTTACAAACAAACCCTTACGATACTGTAGAATGTATATCAACAGACCACGAAGTCCTTGATGAGGCGCGGCTTTGCTGGTTGATTTAGACAGTTACTATTCACATATGCCGCGGCATGTAAGAGCTCAGAATAAGGTATTTTGGGTAAGACTGTGGTAGAATTCACTTGTTCCAAATTAATGATACAATAAGGTTTGTAGCTGTCTGAACCTTTAGGGAAAATACTGTGTAAGATTAATATCTTGTACCAGATATGAGACAAACCAGAGAAAATGCCCAGCGGGCACATGACGTTTAAACAACGTCGCATCAACGTCGATGCAACGTCATGACGTTGCATCGACGTTGATACGACGTAGTTTCAATAGTGTGTGCCCGCTGGGTGCACTGTCATGATGACAGCGAAGACTCAGATTTAGCATTCTTATATCGTGCCATTCTTATATCGTGCAGTCTAAATCAGGCCTTCCATTTTCTTCAACTATGTTATATGATATCCCGTTATTTTATAAGCGGATATCGAAAACTCTAAAACCGCAGCGCGCATGCGCAGGTTGAGCTTGTCCTTCAGTTGCCCGTATTTGCTATAAGGGCCATTTTTCCACGTTCCGCTTCAAGTTACCTTACATAATCCACCGTGTCATAACATAATTACTCCATTTTTAAGTTGAATGGGACTTTTTCAGAAGAGGGAGGGCCACAATCCCAAGTCACAGCCAATCCCTTACACCAAGGGGAAGGGCAACAGGAAAAGGATACAAACCATCACGAGCAAAACGAACAAACGCACGAAAAGCACACAGACCAGCTCTCTCTTCCCCAAGCGAGGTGATCGCAATGCTAAAAGGACCGAAAAACACAAGGATAAACCGCAAGTCAAGACAATATATAAATCGCCTCGTAGAATTAACCATAAAGCTACACAGAGTACGAGCAGCTCTATTAAAATTGTTTTTCCCTTCTGAAAAATGGTCTATTCAAAAAGAAAGAATTTGCTCCCCGTGGGAGCAAATTCTTATCTTTTTGAATAGACCACTTTTTAGACGAGAATGAGACACATAAAAGAAAATAGGAAGCCACAATAGTTGTCTTCCTTGTAAAATTGGCGGAGAATCCATAAATTATATCCATTCATCTTAAATCATAACGTAACGGTGACATTCAGTTATCATAAAAACAAGGAATAATGCGGTCTATCAAAATGTCATATTCCACAACGTTATCTATCTGTCGTTTCGCTTTCTTTATTCTTCCTTGTACATCTACGAGCCAGTCTTTATGGTTGGTAAACGCTCTGAGACTATAGGCTTAACCCTTAAAACTGAATAAACTTTCCCACACTATATATATTGGAAGAGTCCATTTTCGTTTTGGGTATGTCAGGCTATATCATATTGATATTCCTAAAGAAAAATGGCTGAACTATTTGCGAACAGTAGAGACCCTGATCAGACGTCACGTTCTGCGGCGTCTGATCTGGTCTGCACTGTTTGCCAGTTACCCGTTTAGGGGTTTCCAGTCTTCAATGGGCTATACGAGTATTCTTTAAAACAAAATAAGAACAATATATTAAGCATTAATGATGTAAAACAGTTACCTAATACAAGAATAGACCCCTTTTCAGAAGAAGGCTAAAATATCTTGCTCAGACTGGACTGATGCGTATTTGATCTCGGCCTTTGCTGTTCGCATACATCACGAAAACAAGTCTATATAATGTTGACCCCCCCCCCTTAAACCCCACTTTTATATAGTAAAACTGGGGTTTACAGGGGTATACATTATTTTTCTTATTTCTGCTCTAAACATAGATTGTGGGTACTCGTTAAACGAGTAACCACAATCTATGTTTTAGGCAAAAAATATGAAAAATAGCAGATTGTTTTATTTGAAATTTTCAGTTTTTGGAGGTGAAATTTTCTATATATATGAATAAGCGTATTTTCGTAATGTACGTTAAGGGCCTTGTTCTTGCATCGCTGCGTCTGGTGATAAGGTGTTTGCTACATCGTATATAAGTAAGCCTACTTATCCAAACAATGAACAATGCTATAAATCCCTAAATAAGTTAATCAGCTCCTTGCTACATCGAAAATAAGTATAGAAAGCCAAAAACACTAACAAGTTGGCTTCTTTTGAAAAAATCCAAACGAAAGGTTTGTTGCTATCTATTTGTTGTGAAATTACTGCAATACAATTTGAAACAACCACAATTAGTCTTTATCAATCACTGGGCAAATAGAGCAGATGACAAATTGACGATATTTTTTCTTATTTTTTCACCTGAAAATAGGCATGAGGCTGTGTCTTTTACCCAGCATGAAACAAACACACTGGAATATATTTATAATAGGGTTTGTTATAGCACGATTGTGGATATAAAACAGTTCGATTCCGAGCTAGCATTCTGCTTAAAACTATATCGGACCATTATTGGCCAAACGGTCCGATATAGATTTAAATAGAATGCTTGCTGGGATGCTTTATCCAAACAAAAAATGTATAGATTATATAAACTAACGCTCATGAAATGTCATTTTCAATATAATCTATAACGTTTAGTTTGTATATCCGACATGTTTTTAATTTACACAGTCGGACAGAAACGAAACGATATTATCGAATCGGACCGAAATGAACACTCATTTGGGGATGTAAACATTAGGAGTTCATTAGAATGACAATATTGTGCTTCTTTTTGTGTTTGCTTTAGAAACTATAGAGGTGTTCAAATGGGTTACAGAGGTTTGTGACTTGCAAGTTCGCAACCTGTACAATTTTGCACCCTATGCACATTCGCGGAAAGAGGTTTTGGTACCTATACGTTTTCGCAACATGGGAGTTCGCAACATGTATGTTTTCGCCACCAATTAGGATACACATCTCGAAAACATACCTATATAATTTTGACCCCTTGAAGCCCCACTTTTATATAGTAAAACTGGGGTTTACAGGGGTATACATTATTTTTTCTTTTCTGCTGGAAAATTAGATTGTGGTACTCGTTAGAACGAGTACCACAATCTATGTTTTGAACAGAAATGTGAAAAATATCAGAGTTTTTCATCTGAAAATTTCAGATTTTGGAGGTGAAATTTTCTATATATATATTTGAATAGGCGTGTTTTCGTAATGAGTAGTTGAAAAAGGTACTTGGGTGAGTACATTCAAACGTTCATTACATACTATGTACTTTAGAAAAGCATATTGTAAGTTTATAGAAATATAAAAACGAATTTCAGAGGAAACGGCCTCAGATAACAATTGTACCATTTGTAACAATTGGTCCCAGACCAAACACGCCCCAAGAAATGTTACCAAAACGGACACATCAGTATGAACAGTTTATAGTAACTACCAATATTTACTCAACTGCACTGTTTTATCAATATAACAGTATATAAATGTATACTGCAATGTTTAAATATTTTAAAAGGATGTTAGTTTATAAACTTTATTTCATTACGAAAACACATCTATCCAAATACACAGAAAATTTTACCACCAAAAAATGGCAATTTTTCAGATAAAAAATTCTAATATTTTTCATATTTCTGCTCAAAAGATAGATTGTGGGTACTCGTTAGAACCGCCTCGTCGAGGCGGTTCTAACGGGTACCCACAATCTATGTTTTTGAGCAGAAATAACAAAATAATGTATACCCCTGTAAACCCCAGTTTTACTACATAACAGTGGGGTTTAAGGGGGTCAAAATTATATAGGTAGGTTTTCGTGATGTTAACATTTGAAGAAATATTACCTGGAAATTTAATATCTGTTGTTTGCAATCATTTGTTACTACAATTAATCATGCGCGATTACCCGAATGGAAATTGGCCTTAATTATTCCTACTTCTACTGACAGAAAAAGGACTCAGAATCCCAGCCAAAATATAAAATTGGTAGAACTAAAAGAGCACGATGATTTATGATTTTTACGCGGTGAAAACTGACCAAGGCGTGTGTGTGTGTTTTCCTCATTTCGAAACCTTCTGGATGGCTAAATCGCCATGAAAAAGATGCGAAAACTACCGAGTAGCGAAACCTCTCCGGAAGGGCGCGAAACCTCTAGGCACAGTACACTGCAAGGTAGCGTATCCCTCATTCAACTTCCCATTTTAGAGGTAGATGTGCATTTGCAACACATCTCTAATTGCTGGTTGGAAAGGCTTTCGAAAAAATTGAAATTTGCTTGCTTAACGTGCTATTTCCTAAACCCAATACTTATTGGATAGTAACTGGCGTTTGGATTAATTTCAGCTAATTTCGGCTAACTTGTACACACAGCAGCGATAGTCGAAGAACAGAAGTAGCCCTGTTAACTAATTAGTTTTGGACTTGTTCACGTCATTTTCTTAAGTCGAAAATGAATGCTACTTTTTACAATGCTCTAAGGCCTTTTTTGCATTACACAATGTAAATAATATGATAATAAATCTCGAACATACCATAAAAAATTAACCTATCACAATAATTAGCATGTTTGTTATTTACCTCACAGACAGCCATTAAAAGTATGTTACAGTCCATCACATTTCTCTCGTATCTTTTATTCCATTCTTTTTATGCTTCCATCATAAAATGGCCACTGCAACTAGTGTTCGGGTGTATGCATACATATGTTTGTCGTTCCTTTCATGCGTCTGTTTAACTCATATTAAGTTTTGTGTAAGAGTAGTTTAATAGTTGACAATTACTACATTATCGTCATGGACTTATTTGACCTTAACCTGTATTTCACGGGTAACTGATGGACATAATTCACTCTTTAGCCTCAAGTTTCATTTGTGTAAGAAATGTTTTGTATAACAGATTTCTCAAGTTCTGTAAGCCTTGGAAGCTGTAACTTAAGGGAATTGGATACACTTGGTAGATACTCCGCAATTTTATACAAGGGCGACAACTTTTGTGACTTTCTGTTTTCTTTCTTGCACATCAAGGGCCTGCTGAAAAAGGGTCTACTCTAAAAGAAAAGAATTTGCTCCCATTGGGAGCAAATTCTTGCCTTTTAGAGTAGACCCCTTTTCAGAAGGGAGGCAAAAATAGCTTTGACAGAGTTGTCTCCCCTGAAAACGTTTCCTTTCCCCTCCTGTCTATGAGTACTAATACAAATGATTACGGAATGTTGTGCATTTGATGGTATGGCTGACTGACTTCATGCGTTGTCCTCATAAAATCATGTTGCGATTTATGTATGGGGTAGATTTAGAGCTATTTAACGTTGTATTTTCATGCAGTGATTTTGTCAGACAGGAGCATACCGACCCTGCATCTGTCCTGCTGACCTATATTTTATGGTTCACGGATTTCGACTTTTAAAGCACAGGGTAGTCAAAATCAAATATCTCAAACTGAGCTGTAACGTAAGACAGGTACCATCTGAGGTGTGCGCCCATCGAAGCCTCAGATTAACCTGCGCATGCGTACAGTCTGACATTACGAAAACAGGCCTATTCAAATATATAGAAAATTTAACCTCAAAAAAAAAAAAAAAAAAAAAAAAGCAAAAAAACTGAAAATATTCAGACATATTTCAGCTTAAAACATTGATTGTGGGTACTCGTTAGAACCGCCCCGGCGAGGCGGTTCTAACGAGTACCCACAATCTATGTTTTTAAACAGAAATAAGAAAAATAATTTATACCCCTGTAAATCCCAGTTTTACTATATAGAAGAGGGATTTAACATGCCTAAGGGGATCAAAATTATATAGGCACGTTTTCGTGATGTCAGAGTCTTTGTTGTCTGCATGAAGAAACTATTCATTCTTGGCAGTCCAAAATGTGCTCAATGAAGATTCTGATCAGGCTGTACAAATGCGCAGGCTGATCTAATTCTTCGCTGGGCGCAAACGTCCGAAGGTGCTTTTTCTGACTTAGCGGTTCAAATATTTGAGGCCTTGTCTTATATCTTGACGTCAACAGTATTTCATTCATCCAGTACAAACATGTGAAAGTATAATTAAGAGTGTGTATAAACGCAGTATAATTTTGACGTTTTCATCCCAAGAATTCTGTGTTGACCTAGAATAACCGGAGAATTATGCACTTACTGTCCTAGTGCGAAAACTCAAAGGCGGGGCATCTTGAGAAAACTGCCCTTCCGCAGGACGCCAATCTATTATCATGTCCGTAGTTCCGATTAAGAGCTCGGGATTTTACCATAAATCCCAAAGTATAAAAGTTAGCTGCGTGATATTTTTGACGACGATGTGGCTTCTGTGGTTGGCTGATCTGGCAAAATATTAGTTGCTACGGTAACATACCACCGGGGTTTGATGTATTGTTCAGCAGTACTTGGATATGTTTAGGGGACTGGAGACATTTGGTAGATTTTCCTTTATTTTTTACAAGGGAAAGTTTTTTTAAGCTTCCCTGTTTGCTTTTCTGCAAACCAAGTCGCTTCTGAAAAGGGGTCGACCTTAAGAGGAAAGAATTTGCTCCCGCTGGGAGCTAATTTTTTCCTTTAAGAGTAGACCCTTTTCAGAAGGGAGGCAAACAATTTTGATAAAGTTGCCTCCCTTTGTATGGGTGTCCTTTTTCCTAATCATACTGGTATTCGGTCATTTGAAGTTTACACGTTCACAAACAAAAACACAACAGGCATACAACGTAGAAACAACGTCGATTCAACGTTGATTCAACGTCAAGACGTTGAATCAACGTTGAATCGACTTTGTTTCCAAGTTATGTGCCTGCTGGAAACTTACTTAAATAAAGACATTTTCACTGTAACCTTCATGCTTTATATAAAGGAATACCTTTTTTTTCACCTTAGTGAATTATATAAAGGCATACCATTTTTCACCTTCGTGACTTCTACTCGTGACCAGAATGACGAATAGTTAGTTAATTTTTACGCCTTCCTGACTGTCGTGACAAGAATGACGCATGCAAAATGCAGCTGTAACCTCGCCAAGTGAAAAGGGCTCTTTTAGCTTATGTAAATAATTTCGAAATACCCAGTGGGGGCTGCGTACACTCATCCTAGCGGACCAGTAAACGTTGTACAATATCTAAACTTACCGTATTAATTCTAAATAGTCAGAGAGACACATCTGGGTAAATAGTACATGTCCGAGATTGAAGGAAGAGTTTTATCAGATTTTGTCAATGCTTACTCGTATCAGCCAATCATACGTAGTCGAGTGAACCTTGAAATATTAGGATAAGTACTATAAGTACTATGTGAACAGTAGATCCGGCATTGCCAGTGGCTGTGTGATATGCATAGTCACTGATCAGACGGCGTGCATGCACGGGTTGGCCTGAGTACAATAATTTCACAAAAGTTTAAAACGGTTTTCGCTTTGATCGGTCAATGGCATTTTATTTCTATTTTTACTGTGGCCAAATTCTTGTTGTCGCGAGGACTGAATATCATGTCGGATTAACTTGTTTACTATGCCAGAATTTGTACCCCGGTGGCTCAGTTGGATTCGCCGTCCGACTGGAGACCAGGAGATCGCGGGTTGAAAAGTCGCGGGTTCAACCCCCGCCGAGGTCGGCGATATTCTTTCGTGGAGATTGATCATGAAATTATTTTGCTTTTATCTTAGTGGATTATCAAACAGGATTATAAGAATGAATATTTACTCACTGGAGACTGGAGCCAGTCTAGACAGGTCCTTAACTGTTCAGACATACAATATCTAAACTGTGCTACCCATTTGCCCTATGTAGTCGGACACCTTCACTCCCTTACCATACTTACCCAAATAGTTGAACAGACACATTTGATGACCTAGTGATTCATCATGATACGGAATGTCAAACACTTGGAAAACAGACCCTGAACAGCTAGCACCATGATCAGTCTGCGCATCTGTATATTCATTTAGTAGCAATTTTATCTGTGACTATACTTTTTACTTTGGACTGTTCGAATATTAAGGACAAAGAGGGAAGTTAATATTGTTGTAGGTTACTTGATTCGGTTATAATAAAAGCCCGTTACTTGACATGAAAAAATAAGAGAAAAAATGTTTTGATCAGGGTCTGATCTGTTGGCTTATCAGTCAGCTTATTTAGATACATTACCAGGTAGTCAAACAACCTTGTTTAGATATATCCTGCTGCATTTTCTTCTGATCTCGGTCTTCCTAAGGGGTACCTTTACCTTAGTCCGTTATTTCCTTCGTTTTTCATCGATTTTATTCAGACTCGCACACTTGATGTACCAAATAGACAAGCGTACCATTAACGAATCAGAGGTGACCATGTGACTATCACGTGAAAGCGAGTCAGGTGATAGTTTGATAATAAGGAGAACTTCATTACGAAAACACGCCAATCAAATATATTGAAAATTTTACAACCAAAAAAGGAAAATTTTCAGATAAAAAATGCTGATATTTTTCATATTTCTGCTCAAAAACATAGATTGTGAGTACTCGTTAGAACCGCTTCGTCGAGGCGGTTCAAACGAGTACCACAACCTATGTTTAGAGCAGAAATAAGAAAACTAATGCATACCCCTGAAAACCCCAGTTTTACTATATAAAAGTGGGGTTTAAGGGGGTCAAAATTATATAGGCATGTTTTCGTAATGTCAAGAGACTAGCGCCAAATATGGATATTTCAGGAAGGAGTTGATTTCTTGACCCTTCGTGTATATTTATCATTGGAAATTGTTTAGGCAGAATCCGCATTGTTGGTATATGATCCTATTAGAAATTCGGAAAACCGTGGCCCCGAAAAACGGAAAATCAGAAACCTGACTGATTTTTAACAATTATTTCACCGATCGGCCTTGAATGGGACAAACAAAGGTTTTTTTTGTTGTTTTTTTTTTCAAGCACATCGCCTCCTCTGTCGGAAAACCTAGATCTAATGGATGAACCTTGTTTCTGGGCGCCCTAAGACGCCTTCATGTAAATCAACAGTATAATAAGAGCTAACATGTCTGTTAAGTTTGCATGATTACGATTACATGTGCGCCCAGCGAAGACTAAGGTCAGCCTGTGCTTCCGCACACAGTCTGACCAGTCTTCGAAGGACACTTTGTAGGTAGCCAAGGATCCAAAGCGTCTTCAAGCGGAGAGCGAAGACTCTGATCAGGCTGCGCAGATGCGCAGGCTGATTTGAGTCTTCGCTGGGCGCACATACTATCTTGTAGAAACTGTACTGCCACACACGTAACTCATACTTATTTGCTCCTGTAGGCCTTAAACATTGTATGATGTTTAATGTTATATTCTGTATTCTGTATATTAGTGTTTTGCGTGGTTGTAATATTAATAACTACAAAAAACTGTCTTTCATTGTTATGACAACTGCCTGGTGTAATGGCTATTACGGGGATAAGCTGTCGACCTTACGTTAAACGAGGTTATCATACACAAGCCTTCCGGGCTTTGTGAAAAAATACGAATATTTGTTAATTTTGACGTTTTTACTTCTCTTATATTACCGAGTATGAGGGTAATAACGTAAGGGTTGGTTTGACAAATGTGCCCGAACGTCCGAAAACATACCTTCGGACATGTGCGCCCAGCGAAGATTCAGATCAGACTGCGCATTCGCGCAGTCTGATCAGAATCTTCCTGGGCGCATGTTTGTTTTTTTTTGGATTGCCTAGAGATGCAAAGTTTCTTCATGCAGACCACGAAGACTGATCAGACTGCGCAGATGCTCAGTCTTGCTTGAGTCTTCGTTGGGCGCACATGTCCGAAGGTACGCTTTCTCACTTTGAGGCGCAAATATCGCCCAAAGGACCTTACTTGGGTGTTCAGTTTTTTTTCCGTACTATTCTGCGTATAATAGTCGATTTGGCGCCCCGCTGAATATCACAGAAACACATCTATAAAAAAATTCCCAAGAGTCTCTCTGTTTGATAGTATTTAAACCATGTACGCCTGAATATTTTCAATAAACTCTCCCATCATGAACTTTGTAAGGGTCCAATATATAGTCAAAGGGGTGTTATACAGAAATCGTGATAGTTGCTTTTTTATGACTGAAACTTTCTTATATTATTGCAAACAGTGTAGACCCTGATCAGACGCCGCGTTAAGATCTGGGTCACCACTGTTTGCCAATATCCCTTTTATGAGACACTAGGCATAAATTGGTTAACATGGTGATTTCCTGGAGTATAATTTTTTTAATTAAAAGACACTTGAATTATGTCGTTGTATCGAATGTCTGTATAAAGAGGGTATTTATTAGAAACATTTTTGGCTTTTGTTCTTATATACAAATGAACTAACAAACCTGCAAATTACCAATAACGTGGCAAACAGTGCATACAGGTCCAAATTAAACCAGATTTCTATTGCATTCTGGAGCTGCACAATTTGCAAGGGACATTTTAAAGGCTAATCATTGATGTAATAACCCTTGTCGTGCTCATTAGGAAAATACGCCTATTCAAATATATTGAAAATTTCACCACCAAAACCTGAAAGTTTACAGATAAAAATTCTCATGTTTTTCATATTTTTGCTCAAAACATAGAATGTGGGTCCACAATCTATGTTTTGGAGCAGAAATAAGAAAAAAATAATGTGTACCTTTGTAAACCCCAGTTTTACTCTATAAAGGAGGGATTTAAGGGGGTCAAAATTATATAGGTTAGTTTTTGTGATGAAATAGAAGTGGGCGTGGCATCTTAATTTATTCAGCATAGTAAGCATATATTAATGTTGTTTTTTCTGTGTATTTTCAGGAAGTCCTTCCTTACATCGATAATTCTGCTCGTTACGTATTTAACATGTGTACAGTCACAGACGGGAAGGGGAGGCCCACCAGGGCCCCCGCCTCTAGACAAAGCTCCAGGTCCTCCACTCCCAACACCAGGGGGGCCCCCTCCAGGTCCAGGAGAACCACAACCCAAGCTACCGTCCGGTCCAGGTGGACCACAACCTTTTCAACCTTCTGGCCCAGGAGGCCCACAACCTCAATTACCCTCAGATCCACCCATGCCTCAGTCATCCGGGCCAGGAAAATCTGCAAATCCATGGAAAGATCTCCTTACTAAAATGATGGATCTACTCAGTGCCGGCATGGGACCGAAAAACATTAGTAAGGTCCCTGCAGAAATTGTTGACCCCAAACAGGGCGCAGGGCCAACGGGTGTACCTCCTCCACCAAAACCGTTACATTTATCTACTCCAAAAATAGTAGTCAAAGACTGTTATTACGAGGGCAAATACTACATGCCAGGTAGCGATATAGTGAGGGGCCAACACGACCGTTGGTGTTATGTGACATACTGTGATTCGATGGGTAAAATTCAGTTCTGGGACGATTACAACTGTCCCCCTAATTCCATGAGAGACACAAGCACCCACAGCAGTGGTAGCGGAAGAGATAAATGGCAGCCCCCGGGTCAAAGTGCTGTTGGGGGAGGACCAGCAGCTAAAAAAGGGTGTGATCACGGTGGTCAGTGGTACGAACCTAATCAAGACATATCCAGCCATCGTGTCGGTGACAGATGCTACGGTACTTACTGTAGTGTTGACTCTCAAGTTGTGAACTGGGAGGATTGGTGTTTAAACGCCCAAAGTCCGGGCCCCAGTAAATCTCAGGGACCGACAGCAGGACCAGCGCCGGCCGCAGGACCAGCACAAGGCCAAAGAAAAGGTGTGCGTCGTGGTCAAGGACAAGGGCAGGGGCAAGGTCGGCAACTCGGTCAAGGTCAAGGTCAAGGAGGGCGACGCCGCGCTAGACCAACTATGGGCTGTTACCACAATGGTAAATATTACAATCAGAATACCGATGTGGTTGTTGGTACAATTGGTGATTTGTGTTATGGATATTATTGTGAAGGGGACAATGTGTTTGTTCATTGGGAAGACAGTTGTCAAAACCAGCCAATGATACAACCAGCACCTCAGCCACCAGTACAGCCTGTACAGCCGACAAATTCAGGATGGTTCTTTAAATAGAGTGTTTCTCATTACGAAAACATGCCTATTCTAATATACTGAAAATTTTACCACCAAAATTTAAAAGTTTTCAGATAAAAATTCTGATTTTTTTTTAAATTCCTGCTAAAAACATAGGTTGTGGGTACTCGTTAGAACCGCCTCACCGAGGCGGTTCTAACGAGTACCCACAATCTATGTTTTGAGCAGAAATAAGAAAAATAATGTATACCCTGTAAACCCCAGTTTTACTATATAAAAGTGGGGTTTAAATGGGTCAAAATCATATAGGTATGTTTTTGTGATGTTATACAGTAAAACTTCACTAACTCGAACACCGATGGTTCGTTTACCGTGGCTGATTCGAACTCCTTTACGGGTCCCTAGGAAATTCTTCCAGTAGCTCAAGAAAATAATTTTTACGGATATTTTAAGGAAATTTTCTTATTTTATCATGAAAATGTATGCTGTGTGTACTCATTAGAATCGCCTTATCGATGTGATTCTTATAAGTACGCACAGCATATCATCATTTTATAGAAGATAGAAAAGACATTCCTAAAATATCCCCATTTGCCTTCTGACCTGGCGCTTTGATAAACCCTCAGTATCTCGAAGTACATGTTTCATTGTCTAGAACAAATTTCCTTTGGCCCAAAGATGTTCGAGCTATTGAAGTTCGACTGTATCTACAGGGAAACAGGGCAGATCCATGTACTTTATCGGACGATAACAGCTAAAAATGGTGGGACAGTACTCGCTCCAAAGCTATATCTTGATAGATGGCATATTTATGTTTCCGTATTTAGCGCGGTTTTGGTAAGTTTCAATATGACTTCCAGGCATAACGGAATAAATAGCATTCAAAGGAGACAATCAGATTAGGTTGAAAACATAACCTAATGTGCAAATTTAGGCTTTACTCCGTTATGAATTACAAGAAATATAAGTCAAGTAAATCTAGAGGGAGAGTGGATAAGGGGGAGTAGGAGGAAATGGACTAATCTCCCCGAATGCTATTTATTCCGTTAAGCCTAGAAGTCCTATTGAAACTGACCAAACTGCGCTCTACGGTAAAGTGTACTACCTTGTCATGTGTATGGAAACTGATATTTGACTGGCAAACAGTGTAGAGCCAGATCTGACGCCGCGTTCTGCGGCGTCTGATCTGGCCCTAAACTGTTTGCTAAGGGCATTTGCGGTAAACATGGTAAAACCAGGGTCACCCAAATTTTGCTAACATGTTTTACATTTAGTAAAGTTTGACCACCTGAGTGAATTTCGGTATAACAGATATGACAGGAACATCACAGACAAACAGAATTTAATTCCAAATTATTTTTCTTAGACTGTTATTCATAATGAGCTTCTGTATAGAACTGATCAAAAAAGATATTATGAAGGTGAAAATATTTTATAAAAATGTATGCTGTCGAATCTACTAATTCAACATGAAATAAATATCGTGTCATAACTGTTATTCTATAACAACGTAGTTATCTCCCTTGACACTGTGACTATGTCTAAAACAAATAAAAAAGGTAAAACAGCTATTCCGTCAGTAGTATTTCCCGTAATACTTTGATAATGAATTCTCTATCCAGAGAACTTTCTATTAATTTCTGAACTCACTCCCTGCTTTCTATTGTTACTTTTAACCATTCAAAATCGTAAATTGGGGGAGGGGGTGGACTTCTGAATAAATGAAGCGGTTCCTTTTATGGACATGTTTAAAACCTTAGAAATAAATAATGAAAACCTTTTGTTTATTGAACCGCCCATTGAAAATAGGCAGAGCCTAACTTTGCGCAAGCACATTTGAGTCATTCCGAAGTTGAACGTTTAAACTTAGCTCCAGATAAAGCGCTTTTTAAGCCCAAAATATTAATAGTTGCCTTATTTCTCCACGAAAACATATGTTATGGTAGTCATTAGAAGCGCCTCGGCGAGGCGCTCCTAATGAGTACCCACAATATATGTTTTCGTGGAGAATTAACAAAAATATATTTAGGATACTGCCTCTTACCTGGAGCTATGATCTCTGGATTACCAGCTTTCAGAAATCATTGAAAAAAAAAAAAAAAAAAAAAAAAAAATAAATAAAAAATAAAAATAAAGATAAAATGAAATATTAGATATGTACAGTATCTGTGATATCAATGCCCCTTTCTTTAGTATGAATGATAATGTCTTTATTTACTTGCGAAATATTTACCATAAGAGAGGAGACATCTAAATTCAATTTCATTGATATCGGCAGATATAAATAATAATTTTCATAAAATAAAAAATTCCGTAAAAGGTGTTTTAATGATCTTCAAAGATAGAGAACTTGAAGTTGAAAGTTGTTGATCTGTTTTCAAAGGGAGACAATTCCAGTAGTAGAAGATAATTTGCAGCCCTGGTGTATAAATCCCTTCATAGAATGGGGTACACTTGAAGGAAAGGATTCGCTGTCATATGTCTAAACCCCTTCTTCTAAACAGATTCTTTCCTGTAATAGTAACATCTCCTCGACTCCTTTGAGAAGGGAGGCAAACAATTCAAGGTCAGAGTGACCTCCCTTGGAAATGCATCATTTCCCCTCAGGGTGACTGAATACGCTTGGTTCTATTTTCCGCCATTTTATGCAAGGGAGGTACTTTTGTGACTTCCTGTTTGTTTTCTTGCAAATTATGCCCCTACTGAAATCAAATCTACTTTAAAAGGAAAGAATACACTTCTAATAAGAGCATTAGAAGCGACTCGTTGAGACAATTTTAATGAGTACCCACAACATATGTTTTTAATACCTCCCGATAAGACGCTCATTACGAAAACATTCAAATATACTGAAAATTTTATCACCAAAACTGAAAAATTTTCAGAAAAAAAAAATCTGATATTTTTCATGTTTCTGCACAAAACATAGATTGTGGGTACTCGTTGGAACCGACTCGATGAGGCGGTTCTAACGAGTATCCACAATCTATGTCTCTGAGCAGAAATAAGAAAAATAATGTATACCCCTGTAAACCCCAGTTTTCCTATATAAAAGTGGGGTTTATGGGGGTCAAAATTATAAAGGTATGTTTTTGTGATGTTTCGCTTTTTTTTTTTATCAATCAACCAGTTTTGATAGTTTTCTTATTTTTCCACGAAAATATATTTGCAGGTACACATTCAGTGGTGTAGCCAAAACGGAATTATTTTTACGCACATCCAGGGAAAAGCTAGAATCGTTTCTAAAACAGGGGCTACTCTTTAAAGAAAGAATTTGCCCACAGGGGGAGCAATCTGGGAGCAAATTCTTTTTTTTAAAAGCAATCCCTATGTTAAAGAAGCAAAATAGTTTATGTTCATGTCACTTTATTGTAAATAATTTTCTTACGCATGTACGTAACGCACTTGCGTAATGTGCGTAATGAACGTTACGCCCATGTCATTAGAAGCGCTCAACGAGGCGCTTTAAATGAGTACCCACAACATGTGTTTTCGTGGAGAAATAAGAAAAAAAAACTGGATACTCCTCTTATCTGGAACTATGTTTCTGTGACAGTTTCAGACATGTCATTTCGAAAACACGCCTATTCAAATATACTGAAAATTTTACCACCAAAAAATGAAAATTTTCAGATAAAAAATTCTGATATTTTTCATATTTCTGCTCAAAACATAGATTGCTGGTACTCGTTAGAACCGCCTCAATGAGGCGGTTCTAACGAGTACCCACAATCTATGTGTTTGAGCAGAAATAAGAAAAATAATGTATACCCCTGTAAACTCCAGTTTTCCTGTATAAAAGTGGGGTTTATGGGGGTCAAAATTATATAGGCATGTTTTCGTGATGTTTACACGAATCCCAGAAGTCTCGATTTATCAGGAAACAAAAAAAAAACAAAAAAAAAAACAACAACAAACAAACAAAAAAAAAACAACAGCAAAAAAAACAAACAAACAAAAAACAAACAAACAAAAACAACAACAACAAAAACCAAAAAAGCAACCAAAAAAAAAAAAAAAAAAAAAAAAGACAACAACAACAACAAAAAAAAAAAAACGAACAATAAAGAAAAAGTCAATAACAAAAAACGTGATTTCTCGGTATAGTCAGAACTAATATAGCCGGTCTGAATAACAAAAAGTTTAGCGACATGGCTGTATCAATTACAGACCATTTTAAAAGGAGGAAAACATCGTTCAAACGACTCTCCCGTTTTTCAGTTGTTTTACTCAGCCTCACACGAGAGAGAGAGAGAGAGAGAGAGAGAGAGAGAGAGAGAGAGAGAGAGAGAGAGAGAGAGAGAGAAAGCCCGCATGCATACATGTACTTTCCAGAAAATAGGCTTTGTGCTTATTTGCTTGTGGTATTTCCTCACTTATAGTCACTTAATTGTGGGCATTACAAGCAAATTGTCCCCTAAGAAGCCTATTTTCTAGTGAAAGTAAGAAAAGAATATTTCAAAATGACGTTTGTTGAAATTTTTATCTATCATGATAAGCGTTGAAAACTACGTATGTCTACTAATACTCTTTTAAAGCATCACTGAGAATCAGGCAGGACATAACTCAGATCAGGCTGCTCATCCGAACAGTCAGTCTTTACCCGCTGCTCTCGTACAAAGCTTCTACAGACAGACGACGAACACAGTGATCAGAATGCGCGGATGCGCAATCTGATCTGAGCCTTCGACGGGCGCACATGTTCCATCACGAAAACATGCCTATATAATTTTGACCCCCTTAAACCCCACATATAATAAAACTGGGGTTTACAGGGGCATACGTTATTTATCTTATCTTAGAACTGCCTCGATGAGGCGGTTCTAACGAATACCCACAATCTATGTTTTGAGCAGAAACATGAAAAATATCAGAATTTTTTATCTGAAAATTTTCATTTTTGGTGATAAAATTTTCAGTATATTTGAATAGGCATGTTTTCGTGACGCGAAGGTACATTTTAATGTAATAAAGCTCAAATATTAACCCTTATCCTGCTGAATAAATTAAGATGCCCGCCCACTTCTAAATTTCAGCCAATCAGATTACTTGATCCAGCTTGTTATTATAAATCATATACTGAATGGCAAACAGTGCAGATCCAGATCAGTTGGCTTCTGAAGAAGCCAACTGATCTGGATCTACACTGTTTGCAAAGGCATATCTCCGGGTTCAGCAGGGAAAGGGTTCAACTCACCGCAACCCGATCAAAATATAGGGCCACAAGGATGATAATAAAGATATCAATCACGAAATGCTAATTTCTACACCTATTATTTAGATCATCAAATGATATCAATACAGGATAATATGGATTTATGAACAGCCACAAGCGAGAAAGTGCCTTCAAACATGCGCAAAATGTCCGGATTCACATAATCCTGAGCTTGTACAAATCATCATCTAGGCCTTTGCACTCCATTCATTCATTCTGTATTATCCAATGATTCTATTAGCGGACAGGGAAGGACCTGATCAGACTGTGCGGATGTGCTGGCTGATATGAGTCTTCGTTGTTCTAAAATGCCCAAAGGTAGGTTTTCGCATCGAGCAGCCCATATATGATTTATTTGTTAACGTCTCATCAATTTTACAGATACAAAAATACAAAAACAAAACAAACAAACAAACAAAAAAAAAAAAAAAAAAAAAAAAAAAACAACAAAAAAAAAAAAACACACACACAAAAAAAAAACACACAACAATAACAACAAAAAAACCCACAAATAAACAAAAACAAAAAAACAAACAAACAAAAAAACAACAACAAACAAACAAACAAACAAACAAACAAAAAACAAAAAAAACAAACCAAAAAAAAAAAAAAAAAAAAAAAAAAAAATAAAGAAAAAAAAAAAAATAAAGAAAAAACAACATGTCATATATCCAATAGGAGAGTAAAATTGTCGTTCAGGTACGAAACACCAGAAGAGCACACCTTTCTTGTTTCGTTCCTATTAATTACACGAGCGTACCAATTAATACGCACGCTTACATCAACTGAATATCACTGAATTCTGATTGGTCAACGAATATGTTAAGTACGTTCGAATAACAAATATTTAAAATACGTTCGAACGTTTTTTTAGATGCATCTGACTGGCTGAAATGAAATCCTTGCAACCATGTCCTTTTTATACATACGTCACGTTTTCTTTATATTCAAATTCAAATTCTTTGTTCTCACTGGTTGGCGTACCAACAATGAGACTGGCTCTAGTCTCCAGTGAATAAATATTTATTCTTTATAATCCTGTTTGACAATCCACTAAAACCAAAATAAAATAATATCATGACTATAAAGGCTGGTCACAGTGACCAGCCTTTATAGTCATACTATTATTTTGGTTTTATTTTAGTGGATTATCAAACAGGATTATAAGATTAAATACTTAGTCACTGGAGACTGGAGCCAGTATAATCAACAACATGTGGCGCATACAAATGCATTCGATTATGGCGGCTAGCACATACAGATCATCTAAAATACACGAGGGTAACAAATGCAAAAATGAAACTCGGGTGTACGGTTTTCCCTTGATCCACCCCAGCGGGAACACAACGCCAAAGCAACGCTATCGCCCAACCACTGTGTCCCCGCCGGTGCGGCAATCAGAAAAACAAATATGCAATCTTCGCAGACCAAATCAACCCTAGGGTCTGACGGAGGTCCGCACCTCTCGCAATAAATAAGTACATAAATAAATAAATAAATACTCTATCCTGGATACAAATCAGGTCCCAGTCGGGTGCGCATCTCATGCACATTGTTTTGTGTTGAGGTTTTACGGTCAATCCACAGGGGTCAGGTCGAGCACGGTCAATTTACCTAAAGTTCTAAGCTTTTACTAGGTAGGCCTAGTCCTCTAAACGGTTAATCAGTTTGTGCACATTCTTTCGCCAGAAACTGACAACTGTCCCTCTTGAATCAGCGGAAGGGAGAATATGACCGTAGAAAATATTTCAGATGAATCTCCACGAAAGAATTTTGCCGATCCGGCGGTGGTGGAAACCGCAACCCACTGATCATGTCAGACGCGCATCCAACTGAGCCACCGAGGCCGGCTTTCATACATATACTTTTGCCAACAGCGGCTTTCATACATATACTTTTGCCAACAGCAAAGATCGCGCTGAGACGGAGCCGTCCCATTGTCCACAACGTTTGCTGTTCTGTCTTTCATTTTTGACTGACCACTTGACTAATTACAGTCGAACTTCAATGGCTCGAACACCTTTGAGACCATGGAAAATTGTTCGAGCCATGGGTAGTTCGAGCCAATGAAGGTTAATCATGGCGCCAGGTCGGGAAGCAAATATCGCTAATTCTGGGAAATCTATTGATCTTCTTTACAATAATTGTATGTTGAGTGTACTCATAAGAATCGCCTCTTCGAGGCGATTCTAATAAGTACACACAACATACAATTTCATAATAAAGTAAGAAAGCGTCCTTAAATATTTGTTTTCTTGATCTATTGGAAGAATTTCGTTGGCACTCAAAACAGAGTTCGAATTAGCCATGGTGAACAAGCCATCGGTGTTCGAGCTATTGAGATTCGACTGTATAAACATATTAGATTCTGCTGAATGTATCGACCAACAGTCTGAGATCTGGGCAGTTGCCTTTCGCATTACTACCTAAGACCCACTTTTTTTTCAACCTTTTTGTAACAGGAGGTGATTACTTTTCTTTTGCATTCCTAAGGGTTGACTTCTATTTCAGAATTAGTGCGTAATAATTTAAAATCTTGCACATTTATGCCTAGATCCGCTTCCAAATTAGATGTTACTCTTAGTGGAAAGAATTTGCTCCCTCGGAAAGAATTTGCTTCGAGAGGAAGCATACTCTTTCCTTCAAGAGCAGCCCCTGTGGTAAAGATGCAAAGTTTTATGTTAATGTCACTTTAGTGCGACTATTTCTCTTATGCATGTTATGCACATGCTTAATGTGCGTAATGAGCGCTACGTCTATGCACTTGTTTTTTCATTACGAAAACATGCATATTCAAATATATAGCAAATTTCATCTCCAAAAACTGAAAAATTTCAGATAAAAACTCTGATATTTTTCATATTTTTGCTCAAAACATAGATTGTGGGCACTCGTTAGAACCGCCTCGGCGAGGCGGTTCTAACGAGTACTCACTATCTATGGTTTTGAGCAGAAATAAGAAAAATAATGTATACCCCTGTAAACCCCAGTTTTACTATAGAAAAATGGGGTTTAAGGGGGTCCAAATTATATAGGCATGTTTTCGTCCTGAAGGTAAATTGACCAACTTTACGAGATTCTTGCCATTTAAACATGGCTTCGGGTTTCTCTGCAAGCTATTTTCCGGTTTGCCCAGTATATACCAGGCAGCTGGTATCTATACGTCTTAAGGGCACATTTCTTGAGTACGAAGTTGTGCATATATCATCCTAGCGGGTACATGGCGTTTATACAACGTCGCAATAATGTCTATACAACGTCAAGAAATTATATCGACGTTGATACGACGCTTTATTAATAAACTACAGTCGAACCTCGTTATCTCGAACTAGCTTATTTCGAATTACCGCTTATCTCGAAGTGAAAATCTTGTCCCTGTTTTAACATGAAACTATGACAACATGTAACAAAATAATGTGGAAAAGAGAAGAAATTGCTCCTAAGGAGCAATTTCTCCTCTTTTCCACAATATTTTCAGTATATCTCTGTTTTCAGGAGTCAAATTACATATTCATTTGTGAAATGTGGTTGTCTGATTTATTTTGTTTCCTCAGTTTTGCAAATCTGATATATCGAGATACGGATATCTCGAAGTATTTCAGAGAGTCCCTTGGACTTCGAGATAACGAGTCTACTGTACCTTAATATAGTATCTATGTCACCAAATCTGCTCGCATAATACTAATGACAAACTCGGACAATACAGAAAAAAACTAGAAATGTATCAGTATGACACAGATGCCCCCGCCCAGGGCCATCCTCACCCACACGTAGGCATTTTGCAAAAAAATGAAGTAGAAAAAAGGGCCATAACTCTCATAATAATTGGCAGATTTTACCCTAAATCGAAATTGACCATATTTTATGATTATATACCTGTGTATAAAATATGAATCCAATACACAAATCAATCTTTTTTTAAAAAAAAAGTATCGGAAGGAAAACATCTTTTGAAGGTGAAATAGGGCCATAACTCTCATAATAATGGGTTGATTTTACCCTAATTGGAACTTGACCTCTATTTTATGATGATATACCTGTGTGTTAAATATAAATTCAATACACTAATGTTTTCAATAGATATCAAACTGAAACTATTTTTCAACGTTGAAAAAAAGCCTCAACTCCAAAAATATTTGAGGGATTTTACCCTAAATCAAACTTGACCTATATTTTATAATTACATATTTATAAAAATATAAATCCAATTCACTAATTTTTTTCAAATTATGGAACGGAAACCATTTTTCAAAGTTGAAAAAGGGCCATAACTCCCAAAATAATTGGTGGATTTTACCCTAAATCGAACTTGACCTACATTTTATGATTATATACCTGTGTATAAAATTTCAATCCAATGCACCAATCCTTTCAAAAGATATCGAACGGCAACCATTTTCAACCATTTTTCAACATTGATAAAGGGCCGTAACTCCAAACATAATTGGTGGATTTTACCCAAAATCGAACTTGACCTATATTTTATAATTATATGCTTGTGCATAAAATATGAATCCAATACACTAATCTTTTCAAAAGTTATGGAACGAAAACCATTTTCCAAAGTTGAAAAGGGGCCATAACTCCCAAAGTAATAGGTGGATTTTACTCTAAATCGAGCTTGACCTACATTTTATGATTACAAACCTGTGTATAAAGTTTCAATCCAATACACCAATCGTTTCAAAAGATATCGCACGAAACCATTTGTGTAACGTACGGGACGCCCCCCACCACTGAAAATGGCCGGGGCATAAAAATAGGCCAGTGCGATTCGTATTGGCCAACTTTTTCTGTATTGGCCTAGTTTTTTTTTCTATACTGACTAACGTTTTCCTGTATCGGCTGACTTTCTCTATTTTGGCCGTTTGTTATCGGAATTGATGGTGTGCGGCTTTACCCGGTGTTTTCGTCATTTTCAACGAATTTCAGTCATATTACGAAGATGGAAGTCATGATATGGACTTGGTCATATAGCTGCTATGAAAAATCTTATTTTATTGAGATGATCATTCTTAAGCGAGATGTATAGAAACTCGGGCCAATACAACCAACCACGGACATGTAACTCGGCCAATACAAAATTACTTGATCAATAACATTATTGTATAAACGTCATGTGCACGCTGTAAAATGACTTTGTAGAGATTGTTATTCTGCTGCAGTATGAACCGTCGTCTCTACTGACACTATAGCATTGTTGCCTTTCCAGCAACAAAGAAATCTTCTGAAGTTATAACGATAGCGGGAACTGTTCAGTGCGTACAAAAATGGGTTGATGGCAGATTTAAGCCACAGAATCCAGTTTGCTGATTCGTAAACACTTGTATTGATACAATCATCGCCACAGAAAGATATCAGTATAGTCATCATTGTGTAAGGTGTCCAACAGACCAGGAAGACAACGACAAGAGTGGCTAAAAATCTCGCGGATTTCGCATCTCGTTTAGTGCGTGAAGAAACGTGATTTTGTTTAAGAGTTCTAAATATGTGAGATCTTAATGATCCTTGCGCACTTATAGGAGACATGGTTGGCTTAAATGCTATTCTTGATGTATGCACCTTACTAGCAGAAATATTGACACTGTCCACATTATCTTTTGAGACGATGTCTTCTTCAACCAAAACACTTGCAGAAGCGCCTTCAGGTTCTATTCTCGGATTTTTGCTAACCTGCAAGCGTCCTCGTATTTTGTAATATATCACAGTGTTTAATGACGTAAGAACAATGAACGGCAGAACAAATTCTATAACAGCGGAAACAGTTGTGAACGCAAAGTTGTATGCGAACTCTACATCACAATCCATATGCTCAACAGTTGAGTGACCAAACCATTTGTCCCAACCGATTATTGAAGGTCCGTACAAGAGAAATGATATTATCCATGTTATAATCACCTGTAAATAAGCCTTCTTCAATGTCACTTTTGATGAATATAAAGGCCCTAGTGATAATAGAAGCAGACGATCTAAGCTCAGTAACAACATGAGAAGGATGGATTCAAAACACAAGGTAAAATCAACAACGAGCCATGTTTTACAGAAATCTCTTCCCAGGTGCCAAGTAAACTCTGTAAGAGTATACCAAGCATAGAAAGGCACACTAAAGCAACCAATCAACAAGTCTGTTACAGCCAGGTTAAATATATAGAAATCATAGACGGTATGCAGACGTTTGTCTCTAGCATACGCCATTACTGTCATTAGGTTTCCTCCCACTGCCACCAATCCAAGCAGAGCAATTCCGATTGCGGATGGAATCTGTACTTCCGGTGTCATTCGTAGGTAGTCATGCTCATTATAGTGCTCTTCAAGCAGACCCATTGTACTTTCAGGACGAGCCTATATGAAAGAATTAGTATTTTCAATCTGAGAAATATATAAATAACATTACAGGCTCCCTATTCCTCATAAATAAACATTTTATCCAAGAAAGTTTTTATTAAAATATTTATACAATCATAAAATGTGGCACCTGACAGCCCGTAAAATTTCAGTAAGTCTCTCGTTCGTGAACTGGATCAAAAATGAAATGATTTTTATAGTATCTTAGAATTAATGTTGCCAACATTTATTCAGAGATACGATAAAAACCATTTCTTTTCTGATCCAGTTGACTAACTGAAATTTTACAGGCTGTCAGGTGCCACATTTTCTAAGTGTATCAATACCATATATCAATTTATCAAACATTTCTTTGATAAAAAAAAATGTCTATTTTTGAAGAATATGGAGCCTTTAACTATCGAAATATTAATTATTTTGCCCAGACGTGCTGGATTGTTTTTATAAATAGGTCCTAGGATCAATAGGTTTCCTTGTGTTAGCGGATTGATCCCGTTGGGAAATACGTTCCTTTTAGAGTAGACCACAGGTACGGATTCAGAGGGGTTCGCGGGGTGTGTGTGTGTGTGTGTGGGGGGGGGGGGGGGGGGGGAGGTGGCGGGTGGGCAATTCAGGCGAAACCCCCTTTGATTCAAAATTTCAAAATTTCATTTTCATGCATAAATTTAAATACATTTGATGACATTGATGCACCATCTTTACCCGAAATAATCACACCCCTTAACTCTTTACCTGATACTTTGTTTCATCAAGTCCAATTTACTACCTATGAATGTGTATAAAATTTGCTGGGTGAGTGGCAAACAGTGTAGATCCTGATCAGACGCCGCCTTGTGCGGCGTCTGATCAGTGTCTACACTGTTTGCTCAGCCCTGTCTTTCCGAATACGCAGAGTAAGTACGGTAATTTGATCATAACGAACCCCTCAGAAATCATCCGGGATCGATCCGCTCCTGGACCTCTTTTAAGAAGGGAACTGGTTTGCAGAAAAGCAAAGAGGAAGAAAGTATAAAGTTTGTGTACCTTGTAAATCATGGTGGAAAATCTATCAAGTATATACCATGATAGTTTTGGTTGACCTTTCTATTGTGAAGACAGAAAATAGACAAACATACGGTAGCAATTAAAAGAGAATTCTCTACAGATACTTTAACCTTCACCACTCTATGACCATATTCTGCAGACGACACTTTGAAAATATGTTTCTTATTTCGTCCAGAAAATAGGTTTTGATATTTCATGCAAATTGTAGGAGACAATTTGCATAAAATGTCAACGCCTGTTTTCAAAAAAAAAAAAAAAAAAAAAAAAAAAAAAGGACCAGAATTTCAAAATTTCTTCGTGCTGTAACTTTTACCCAGAGTGCTAAGCGTTACTTCATACCATGACTCTAAAATGCTTGTGTCATGGCAAATAATGCAGGCTCTGGTCAGACGTGGCAGGCTTTGATGTGTGAATATGGCTATTCCTGGACAGTTTCTATACTTGTACTATTTTTCGAGTCCTAAGACGTCTAATGTCGGTCTCGTGCATTGTTTGCTACATGTACATGTGACAGTGGACTAGAATTCTATTGACTGTTATCATCTCTGTATGTTATAAGCTGTGAAACATTACGGAATGCTACAGGCTGATGATAATGGGAAAATCTAGACGGATACTATTACCTAATGCTATATGTTGATACCGTTACTGAATGCTATAGGCTGGTACAGTACTGACATATATTGGCACACCAATGGCTCCAACATCATTAGAACTATGGAACTTTGTTCTAGACATGGGTAGTTCGAGCCACTGAGAGTTAATCATAGCCCCAGGTCAAAAGAAAAAAAATGGGGATATTTTAGGGATATCATTTCGAGCTTCTATAAAATAATGGAATGTTAAGTTTACTCATCAAACTACACACAACTTACATTTTTATGATCAAATAAGAAAATTTCTTTCAAAGATCCCTAAAAATTTGTTTTGAAGTATCGGAGGCATTTCCTAGGAAATAAAAAAATAAGTTAGAATCAGTCACAGTAAACGAGCTAGCGATGTTCGCATCAGGAAAACATGCCTATATAATTTTGACCCCCTAAAACCCCACTTTTATTTAGTAAAACTGGGGTTTACAGGGATATACATTATTTTTCTTACTTCTGCTCAACAACATAGATTGTGGGAACGCGTTAGAACCGCCTCGCCGAGGCGGTTCTAACGCGTACTCACAATCTATATTTTGAACAGAAATATGAGGAATATCAGAATTTTTTATCTGAAAATTTTTATGTTTTAGTGGTAAAATTTTCAATATATTTGAATAGGCATGTTTTCGTAATGGAGTCATTTAAGTTTTGCTGTAATTATAAATTTAAGTTTTACTGTAATTATAAAAATCTTAAACTCGGTTCACACAAAGTATACAAATAAAATAATGTGGATATTATTTTCATCATATAAACGCAACCAACTACCTCCATTACGGAAGAAATATATAAAAACTAAAATTAAATTGATACATAGAGGAATAACAAAATTTACCTGTTATTCTCAATACACGGATGCTCATACTGGCAATAGGGGGCAATAACTTTTATAACTTTATTGCATCTTATCATGATTTGTTAACGCTTAGCATGCAAGGTAATAATGTCAGCAGACGACATTTTGAAATTTTGTTCTAATTTTTTTCTCTGGAAAATAGGGCTTGGCATTGCATACAAATTGTCTCCTAAGGAGAAAAATTGCAAATAGTGTCAAACCTTACTTTTTGGAAAAAATAAGAACAAAGTTATTGAATTTGTCGTCTGCAAAATTAGCGCAGAGACTATTGAAGTTTAAATATGAACAATGCTTCTTACCAATATTAATACTTACATATTATAGTCACTTCTCTGATGTAATAAAATGGGCCGTAACGGGGGAAAACGTACCCGATGAAATATGTTCCCATCAAAGACATCATCACATCAGCCTGTGTTTCTGGGCAATCTGATTAGAGCCTTTACTAGGCGCTCTAGGGATAGCTAAGGAGCTATTTTTTTTTTCAAGCTGACTGCGAAGGCTCTGATCAGACTTCGCAAAAGAGCAGGCTGATACGTGTCATCAATGTGCCCACCTACCTTAAGGTACCATTTCTTACGTTGGGGATCCTATTGTATACATACCCCAATTCATCTTGCAATTTCTTCCGCTACATTGATGTGTGTGCAAATGGCATAGGCCCAGACAAGAGGATGCAACCACACCGTCCGATCAAGGCCATCTGCAGTATTTAGATTTTGAAAATTTCCCCAAGAGATAGGTGAAGCTAAACCCATTAAAACCTAGCGTTCCATAAAAGAGACATTGGCAAACAGTGTAGACCCAGATCAGACGCGGCGTCTGATCTGATTCTATACTGTTCGCATTTAAAACAGGAATTTCTATAAAACATTGTCACAATAAAAACTAGTCAGTCACCCCTTATACTGGAAATGGACCTGTCCGAAGAGTGAAGGTAGAAGATACCATTTCGCATAAATGGGTCAATCAATCAGTGATGACAAAGCCATCAACCTGTTGCTACAGGCAAGGTGGTATATCTGATGACTCTTCAACTAATGACAAAACAAAGCAATTAAATTCGATTTAGTGGGAACCCAGCTTGCACTCTACTAAAATCTAAATCGGACCGTGATCGGCCGACAGAATTCCTGTCGGACCAATAATGATCCGATATAGATTTAAGGAGAATGCTAGCTGGGAAAAGACCCGGAATCCGATGTAATACCTGCACGAAGTATAGCCCAGTCCGAACAGTCTGATATAGATTTAAGCAGAATGCTGACTTGGATACCAAACTACGGTGAGAAATGATAAATCCGTCAGAAGTTCGTGGGTCATCCTATAACCCATTTCCCATTTATACAAACATTACAGGAAGAATGCGTATTTTTGTTCAGGAAATAGGCATGTTCCAATATTTTCAGCCGCAGTTTTTGTTTGAAACGTAATTTAATATTAATAATAGCATTCAGTTAATTGTTGGTCTTTTCTGTGCCTAAATTGGTATAACACAGAGGACAAATATTTCCTGCTGTTACAACAGAGACCCATCCCTCCCCATGCCGAGGTTTCCCGTTTAAATTGTAGAAAGAAAGGTACGAGTTCAAGTAGTTGTGCCCTTAATGGGAAACCATCATCAGGTCTGTGATAATCGCAGGGGCATTTCTTGCCAGTTATTGGCTAGAGTTCTGCAGGATCGTCCGAACCAGCACGTAGTGTATACATTGAACAAAGCGGGGACACGGGAAATCAGACCACAATAAGCCTCCCTGTTTCATTGACAGCTGTGCGAGTGCATATGTCACACATACGAATACGTAGTACATTACGAAAACATGCCTATTCAAATATACTGAAAATTTTACCACCTAAAAATGAAAATTTTCAGATAATAAATTCTGATATTTTCATGTTTCTGCTCAAAACATAGATCGAGGCGGTTCTAACGAGTACCCACAATCTATGTTTTAAACAGAAATAAGAAAAATAATATATATCCTGTAAACCCCAGTTTTACTACATAAAAGTGGAGTTTAAAGGGGTCAAAATTATATAGGCATGTTTTCGTGATGAGATGTATAACGTATGCGTAACATGTTGACAATTTATACGAAGCTTTCGTATGATATCTACGAACCATACAGATGGGTAACACCTGTTCATTACATGAAGAAGAGGTCACTTTACATTACAAAAACATGTCTATATAATTTTGACCCCCTTAAACCCCACTTTTATATAGTATAACTGGGGTTTACAGGGGTATACATTATTTTTCTTATTTCTGCTCAAAAACATAGATTGTGGGTACTCGTTAGAACCGCCTCATCGAGGCGGTTCTAACGTGTACCCACAATCTGTTTTTTGAGCAGAAATGTGAAAAATATCAGAATTTTTTGTCTGAAAATTATCATTTTTTGGTGGTAAAATTTTCAGTATATTTGAATAGGCGTGTTTTCGTAATGAAAAACATGTTCACTAGAACGACACCTTCAAGATGTTGGGCAATCGCATATCCCCGGACCCTAATGACCCCCTGCTTTAACCCTACGTAAACAATGTTATCTGTATAATGTATCATTTTCCATTTTTGAAGCCTTATGCTCCATTCCATGCATTGTTAGTTATGTCTCGTGTTATTTGCACGGGCAGCGTGCAAATAGCAAAATTGGGAATTCCAGTATGGGAGATAATTATTACCTCCCCTAATTGTTAATTTTCGGCTTTCCCAGTCTAAAAATAGACAGTCGCAGGATTTCCGTGTTTACACAATTTCATGTAAGAAGCAAAATTTCTGTGCATGTTTTAAAGTTTTGGAACATTTGAAAGCCTTTTATCAACTTACGCGCTGTATACTAGTACAACTTACGAGTATGCATGCTTGTGGCCTTGTTGAAACGAAAGGTGCTCATAGCATGAAAATTCTTGTGCATTTTTCTGAACCACGAACATTTATCAATTTGCTGTATTAAACACCCGGGTATGTGCTAGATACCTCGTATATTAACTCTTAATATGCTGATTAGAATTTTCAGCAGACGGCATTTTGATTTTTTTCTTATTTCTCATGGAAAATAGGCTTGACATTTCATGCAAATTGTCTCCTGATGAGACAATTTGCATAAAATGTCAAAGCCTATTTTCTGGATAAAATATCTGCAGTCTGCTGGACTAGCCCAGAAAGTGGCAAAGGTAAATGGCCTTGTATTTGGTGATTTTAACTAGAAATGACACCAAACACACAACCATCGTTTACAAAGTGCTGTCAGTCAGTAGAGCTGTGTGCATGGACGCAGATGCCGCCACAGCGCGATATCAATTAATGTAGGACTCAAGGAAAGGAAGAATAAAGCTCTTTACTTTTGAGCACAGGCCTAGCGTCCCATTTATGCACAGCGTCCCATAAAAGAATACTGGCAAACATTGTAGGCCCAGATCATACGCTGCAGAACATGGCGTTTGATCAGGGTACATGTATACATTGTCTGTATGTCTGTATACATGAATTTCTGTCGTAAATGATATTACTAAAATAAACCAAATATAGCCATTGAATTGGAAACAAGAGTAGAAGACAAATCTGAGTGGAAAATCTAACAAGTCCGATCTAAAATTCCTTTCTCTTGGATAATGTTTATTCAAAACCTAAATGAACAAAGTTATAAAACGTAGTAGTTTTCCTATCCAGGATGGACACTTTTGCTTCGGTTTCGTGTTTCGGTTTCGGAGTTTCGTTTTGTGGGTTTTTCATACCCCTTCTCATAACTTAAACATTTTGGTATAGGTATGATGTTGCCTGGCGCCTCTCCCTCAAAAGTCCGATGAAAATATATCCCGGAGAATTGTACGTTTAACCCATTTACCGTATTCGACCTAATTACCGCACTGTGCGCTCAGGTTTTTCAAATTTACTGAGAACACTCATTTGTGGTAAAATATGTATCTACCTACTAATTATACACTATAAAAAAAGATCAGAAAAGAATTTATTTGATGATGACTATGCCATTTTTTCTGATTTTCTTTATAAAGGCATATGTTGTGGGTACTCATTTGAATTGCATCGACAAGTCGATGCACTTCAAATGAGTACCCACAACATAAGCCTTTATAAAGAAGTAAACAAAAGGTATACTGACTGCCATCTGAAGACTACGAAATTTCTTGACTGTGCGCTTATAGGGGTATGTGCGGTAATTAGATCGAATACAGTATGCCTAGAGTGACATAAAAGGGACTTTGGGAAACAGTGTAGACCCAGATCAGACGCCACATAAAACAGATGTCTCCAGTCAGTCAGCACCAATATGACGTTTGCTCATTTGTTCTTCCAAAATGGGGAGCGAATTCAGCCCCTAGGGTACAGAAGCAAAATATTTTATGTTTTACGCCACTTTAGAATACATCACGAAAACATGCCTATATAATTTTGACCCCCGTAAACCCCACTTTTATATAGTAAAACTGGGGTTTACAGGGGTATACATTATTTTTCTTATTTCCGCTCAAAACATAGATTGTGGTACTAGTTAGAACCGCCTCATCGAGGCGGTTCTAACGAGTACCAACAATCTATGTTTTGAGCAGAAATATGAAAAATATCAGAATTTTTATCTGAAAAATTTCATTTTTTGGTGCTAAAATTTTCAGTATATTTGAATAGGCATGTTTTCGTGATGAATATTTTTCTTACGCATGTTACGCACCTGCGTAATGTGCATAATGATCGTTACGCCCATGTATTATGGGGGGAAATGGGATACAAATGACATACACTTATTAACGTAATGCGTCATAGGGGCGGTTGCAAAACCGCCACCAGCTCTAACATACCACATTTAGACAATTCTTTTTCCTGTTTCTACCAAACTTATAGCTACACAATGTACTTAACAAATAGTTTCCTGCTAACGCTGATCACGCTGAATTCGGCATTCAAACATATTAGCTTTATACACTCTGGTGCTTATAAATAGCGAATAAATAAACAAAACTAAAGAAAACATCAAACTTATGAAGAAATAAGCCTTTAATTATGTTGAGTACAATATCGGCGGACGAAAATGAATACTCCAATAACTCTCGCCCAATCTACAACGCTGGGTACAAAGTAATCCAGTTCGCGGTCCTTCTACTATCGAAAAGGGGCTATCGGGTACCTAAAGGAATTTATAAATATGATATTTCAATTTACATATGGCATTTGCCACTGAAAAGAAGATTTTATAGGTAACCGCCCCCATCAGTACTTCAAGTGTTTTGATTAACTGTAATGATCCTTTAAAAAGATTCGTGCGTATAATTGATTAATGACGTTTTTTAACCCATTAATGCGTACAATCCCAAAATATTTATGTTAAAGATAAGAATATCAGTAAAAGAAATAAATAAAAGTAAATCAAACCAGACTCCCCTTAACTTGAAAATGAACTAGTGCGAAGCCTGAGGTAGAACGGTCAAGTAGGCATTAATGGGTAAATCAAACACTGACAGCATTAGTGGGTCGATCGTGTTTGAGTGTAGGCTGAGAAAATGGTTCTGAACGGGGATTTAAGACTCTTTCATTTAAACCTTAACAATGACAAGACTAGCACAGCTTTAAATTACCGTTACCTGGATTACGTACATGCACGCAATTTTATTTCATTGGTGAATGATAATCACGTGGACAACTGCCTTAAGGAAATTTAGGTGTTTGTATACTATGGTTAGATTGTAAACGATCGACCACAAAAGATATCCTAGTCAATAGGAATGACAAGTTTGCACTAGAACTGAGCCTCTCATTTGTGATCTGGTGCAAAGAGATCATTACAAATGCAAGCCAGAAGGCGGTGCAGTAAAATATTATTTTATCAGATTACTCGTTTAAATACCGATGAAAATCTGAATTGAACTTGACACACTTGGAAATATTTATTCCATTTTTCACAAGGGAGACAACTTATGTGACTTACTATTTGCCTTCCTGTAGATCAGCCCCCTTATGAAAATTGGTCTACCCAAAAAGGAAAGAATTTGCTCCCGACGGGAACAATTTCTTACCTTTTAGAGTAAACCTTTTTCCCAGAAGTGGACCAAAACACATTTGATAGAGTTACCTCCCCTGGAAGTGTATCAATGCCCTTAAAGTAATTTTTCATTTGAACAACAAATTAACAACAGACCATCCATCACGAAAACACGCCTATATGATTTTGACCCTCTTAAACCCCAGTTTTATATAGTAAAATTGGGGTTTACAGGGGTATACATTATTTTCTTATTTCTGTTCAAAAACAAAGATTGTGGGTACCAGTTAGAACCGCCCCGCCGAGGTGGTTCAAACGAGTACCCACAATCTATGTTTTGAGCAGAAATTTGAAAAATATCAGAATCTTTTATCTGAAAATTTTCATTTTTTTGGTGTTAAATTTTCAGTATATTTGAATTGGTATGTTTTCATAATGTATACCAACGGCGAAATATTTCAAATATGTCCTGTGAAAAGACATCACTGTAATTTGGAAGCATCAAAATCATAAAAAGAAACAGAAAAAAGCAGACTCGGTTGTATTGAGTCTGTTTAGAAACAGGAATGTAAGATGCAATGTTCTTCCATCCCCTCGAGGGAAACTCTACTTTCAAAGAGAATGGACTCCTCGCAACCTCATTATCTCATTGTAGAGTGAATGAACTCATGCACACTATATTTTAGAAGATTCTAATTTCGATTTTAGGTATGTCAGACTATATGTATGTGGTTTAGATATTCCTAGAGAAAAATGCTTGAACTATTTGCAAACAGAGGAGACCCTGATGAGACGCCGCAATCTGTGGCGTCTGATTGGGGCCAGCACTGTTTGCCATTTTCGGGCTCATGTCAGTTGGAGGAATCTAACCAAAACTTGCAAATTATGTGAATAGGCATGTTCATAAGATATAAACTATATGAGCAGTCTGTGATTAAGTGTTTTCAGGTTTGCCCGTTATATGAACAGCCTGGAGGGGGCCTGGTGTTAAGATGGCAACTTCCCAGCCGTACACTCTACCATGAAAAGTGCAAGAGACCCCTTCCACCCCATCCCCACCCCGAAGGGTAAACATACTTTCCATATAAGGTCTAAAATTAGTCTTGTTTCCAATTTCACCCTCATTTTTAGAGAAGGGTCAACAGATCGATTATTGCTTTACCAAATTCACATTTTGAAGCACGAAATCTCCATGTCGAGGCGGTTAAAATGAGTACGACAGCATATGTTTTTGTGGATATATATATATATATATATATATATATATATATATATATATATATATATATATATATATATATATATATATATATATATAACTGTTGATATTATGTTTTGGTCTAAATGCATTTTATCTTGAGTTATCGGTCATTGTTTGCCTGTGGGATTCTGTCAACTTTATCACCGTGAATTTGTACACATGGTATAATCACCGTGATAATTGGCGATTCGACAAAACTTATTCAACTAAATCAGCATAAATTTTTCTGTTAGCGTATTAACCCTAAGTACTTGTTCGTAAAGGTCTGAGCAAACAGAGCAGGCCAAGATCAGACGCCGCAGAACGCGACATCTGAGCAGGATCGACACTGCTTGCCACTCAGCCTGCAATTTTTAAAAATGTCGACAATAGTAAAATGGACTTGTTTAAAGTTGTAGACAAATATGGTTACAGTTTAATGCGTCCGAATGCTAAGGATATATACGGAATCCCTTACATTGTGGCGTTTTGATTTACCATCACAAAAACATGCCTATATAATTCTGACCCCCTTAAACCCCACTTTTATATAGTAAAACTGGGGTTTACAAGGGTATACATTATTTTCCATGAATCCGGGTCGTTTCGCCCGTGGGTCGTTTCGCCGGGTCGTTTCGCCCTGGGTCGTTTCGCCCTTGTTTTTGGGGTGGGTCGTTTCGCCCTTATTAGGTGGGTCGTTTCGCCCGTTAGTCGTTTCGCCCCAATATATTATAAGGCCCATACGGACATACAGATAGACACACTGGATGGAGGGAGGGAGGGTGAGATGGGTGGGTGGATAGATGGATGGATCATAGATATTATAAGGCCCATACGGACAGATAGACAAAATGGATGGATGGATGGATGAATGAATGAATGAATGATTTAATGGATGAATGAATGTATGAATGAATGATTTAATGGATGAATGAATGAATGAATATATTATAAGGCCCATACGGACATACAGATAGACGAACTGGATGGACAAATGGAGGGAGGGAGGAATGGGTGGATAGATGGATGGATCATAGATATTATAAGGCCCATACGGACAGATATACAAAATGGATGGATGGATGGATGAATGAATGAATGAATGAATGAATGAGTGTGTGTGTGAGTGTGTGTATGTATGTATGTATGTATGTATGTATGTATGTATGTATGTATGTATGTATGTATGTATGTATGTATGTATGGTGCGTGGGATAGATCGTTTCGGCTCAATTTTAAGGCCCTTACAGACAGATAGTTAAACTGGATGGATGGATGGATGGATGGATAGATGGACGGACGGACGGATGGAAACAGACAGGCAGACGGACGGACGGATAGATAGATAGATAGATAGATAGATAGATAGATAGATAGATAGATAGATAGATAATTAATGTCATTATGTGGTTATTTTGACAGTATTATTAATTATACGAGATGACAGAAATGTGAAAACACGTGCGCGTTAATTGATAAAGGCGTTAATCCATTACGGTAATCCTTTCAGGCTTATAATCACAAATTAACGAAGGTTACTCATGCCTGTTAATTAAAGACAGTGTTTGGCCTTTGTCTTTGGCGGCGAATGGCGGCCGACGTTCCTGAAAAGGCTTTAATGATCCACAAAAATTTTATGCACAACTTATTTTTGTTTTAAAAAATGCTTTTATGTGCCGACCGTAGTATATATAAATGAATTTCAGTCCACATCGCATCATTCATCTTTGAAATCTTCTTCTGATTGTCAAATAATCTCTAGTTATTGAGTTGTGCATTTCGTGTAATTTCTCTGTTGGTCGTCGGCAAGCAGTAACTTGCGATGTTTGTGGTAGAAAGCAACATCGTCTTTGCGGAACAGGTAACTTATTTACCTTTTATGTATTTAATTTTAAACGCCATTCTTTACGAGACAGGTATGTTTATTTATTTGTTAATTTAAAGGTCATTTCAGCTGTACATGAGAGGTAAGTTTATTTATTTATTTTATTTATACTCATCAAAATGATTTAAGGGCCACTTAGTGCAAATTTCCATATATGCAAACGTTGGCCGGGTATATAACAATACATGTATATTTATGTATTGAGCCAACACATGATATTTTGGTACTTATCGCATATGCGAACAGCGAAGGCTCAGGCGCGACTGCGCATCCGCGCAGTGACGCCAGAGCCTTCTCTGTTCGCACACATGGAGTAAGAATCGGACGTCTAGCAACACTAGATGGCTGAGCATGCGCATTTGAAGAATGCATTTACGGAGGACGAAAAGTACCATTATCTCGTGTCACGACTCAATTCGCGAAATCACGCCAGAGCCTTCGCTGTTCGCACACATGTAGTATAGAACTAGACGAAGGTTCAGACCAAGAATCAGTCATCTAGAACCACTAAGTGGCTGTACATGCGCATTTGAAGAATGTCATTACGGAAGACGAAAAGTGACGGCTCATATGTCTTCTGGTTGCTGGACTATGAAACGGTGCACGTTCCTCATGAGTAAGGGGTTTTCTCCAGTACGAATCAGGACGCCCCCCCCCCCAAACCCGCACTCACCTAAAAATTATCGTGGGAAAGTCCAGGCCACCGTAAATATCTCCAAACATGGCCTGGCTCAAGCCTTGGTGCTTTAATAAAAAACAAGGGCGAAACGACCCACCAAATAGGGGCGAAACGACCCACGGGCGAAACGACTCAGGGCGAAACGACCCAGGGCGAAACGACCCACGGGCGAAACCACTCACGGGCGAAACGACTCACGGGCGAAACGTCCCGGGACCATTTTCCATAATTCTGCTCAAAAACATAGCTTGTTGTACTCGGCGAGGCGGTTCTAACGAGTACCCACAATCTATGTTTTGAGCAAAAATGTGAAAAATATCGGAATTTTTATCTGAAAACTTTCAGCTTTTGGTGGTGAAATTTTCAATATATTTGAATAGGCGTGTTTTCATAATGCCTTGTGCTGAGGATGTTGCGGTTACATAAAAAAGATCGATCGTTAAAAAGATCGTTAAAAAGATTCAACTAATATATTTAACTGAAAATGGAGTAATGTTATCTTACTCATAATTTCTGATATCCAACACATTCCTTCAATGTCTCAAATATGAATGTTTTGTGCTTAAAACCTCAGCAATAGGCCAGGATTTTCTTTATTAAACCTCCCACTAAAAATGGGCGGAGCCTAACTTGTGCAAACATATTGCAGAGATTCCAAAGTTGAAAGTTTAACATTTGACCGACATACTACAAATAAAAAGCTGATATTTTTTTCTTATTTTTCACAGACAGAAAGACTTGACATTTCATTTAAATTGAATGACATTTCAAGTCTTATTTTCTGTAAAAAAAAAATAACATTGATTTTCAGCCAGTGATTTAGCCTACAGGGCGCTTAAGCTTAAAACGTATATGAGACGACACACATGACTGAAAAGAAATGATAGGATGAGAAGGAACAATCATTTCGTCGATTCACCTTTTATCTCTAGTGATATTTACACCGCTTTGGCAGCTGAACAACAAAATCTTTCCCTTCTTAAAGGTAAACTGGACACTGGAACTACAAGTGGTGAGAAAACGTATGTATAAATTACAGTTGACTCTCGTTATCTCAACCTCGCTGATCTCGAATAACCGCTTATCTCGAAGTGAAAATCTGGTACCTGCCTAAACATAAAAATCTAACAACAGGTAAAAAAAATATTGTGGAAAAGAGAAATTGCTCCTTAGGAGCAATTTTTCCTCTTTACCACAATATTTTCAATATACATGCATCTCTAACTTCAAGAGTTCAATTACACATGTATTTGTTAAATGTGGTCGTTCGAATTATTTTTCCTCAATTCTGCAAATCTGAAATGTCGAGGTACGGATATCTCGATGTATTTCAGAGAGTCCCTTTGAATTCGAGATAACGAGAGTCGACTATAAATATAAATATGATACAGTATTTGCCCTTAATATTCGGACACCTTAACTCTTTACCATACTTGTCCTAAATTTTGAACAAGTCCAATTTTACTACACATTGATATATGTTTGAAAACTGCTGGATGAATGGCAGACAGTGCAGGCTCTATCAGACGCCGAGTTCTGCGGCGTCTGATCAGGGACTACGCTGTTTAATCAGGCTTGTCAGTCCGAATACTTAAAGCAAATGCTGTACATTCTGAGAAAAAACAACAACAACAACAACAAAAAACAACAACAACAGCAACCACAACAAAAACAACAACAACAAAAACATAAATGTAATGATAACTGTATATATTTCTGAGAGGATTCACACACTATATATGGTCGTGTCAGAAATGTGTTGGTACTAAACCATTCTATTTTATGACTTATTCATAGTTTAAAACCGAGTTTTGGTCACTATGTCCTTTTATACTTTTCCAAGCTGTTCTGAAAATTAACAGACGAAATTCATGCTGTTATAATTATTCTAATGATTTGAATGATAAAGTATTTAAAACTGTATTAGAAATACATAACTAAACCAGTTCCAACTCAATGTATTAAAAATACATAACTAAATGATTCGCAGCTCAAAGTATTAAAATACATAACTAGGTAATTCAAAACCAGTATATAACTAATTCATTCGCAACTCAATCTATTAAAAATACAAAATTTTATAATTCGCAACTCAGTATATCAAAAAATACATAGCTAAATAAATCGCAACTCAATGTATTAAAATACATTGGCCTAACTAAATAATTCGCAACCCAATGTATTAAAAATACAAAGGCGTAACTAAATAATTCGCAACTCAGTGTATCAAAAGTACATACATAACTTTATAATTAGCAAGTCGGTGTATTAAAAATACATATTAACTAAATAATTCGCAACTCGGTGTATTAAAATACATATTAACTAAATAACTCGGAACTCAATGTATCAAAAATACACACGTGACTTGATAATTCGTTACTCGGTGTATTTAAGATACATATCAACTGAATAATTCGCAATTCATTGTATTAAAAATACATAACCTGATAATTCGCAACTCGGTGTATTAAAAATACATATTAACTAAATAATTCGCAACTCAATATAATAAAAGTACTCGTACATATAAAAATAAATCGTAATTCAAGAAAACCATTACGAAAACGCGCCTATTCAAATATACTGAAAATTTTACCACCAAAAAATGAAAACTTTCAGATAAAAATTCTGATATTTTTTACATTTCTGCTCAAAACATAGATTGCGATTACTTCTTAGGACCGCCTCGGTGAGTACCCACAATCTACGTTTTTGAGAAGAAATAAGAAAAATAATGTATACCCCTGCAAAGCCCAGTTTTGCTATATAATGTGGTTTAAGGGGGACAAAATCATATAGGCATGTTTTTGTGACATGGTCTTTCTGTCACATGAGGACAATGAAAGTCCATCACGAAAACACGCCTACATAATTTTGACCCCTTTAAACCCCACTTTTATATAGTAAAACTGGGGTTTACAGAGGTATAGGTTATGTTTCTTATTTCTGCTCAAAAACATAGATTGTGGGTACTCGTTAGCCGAGGCGGTTCTAACAAGTACCCACAATCTATGTTTTGAGCAGAAATATGAAAAATATCATAGCTTTTTCATCTGTAAATTTTTCAGTTTTTAGGGGTGAAATTTTCTATATATTTGAATAGGCGTGTTTTCGTATTGCAGATCAGTCTGCGCTTTCGCGCATCAGAAAACTTGACCGAACCCTTCATTATATATGCAAACTGACTATTGTATTTTCCCTAAATACAATGGAACTTCAATGGCTCAAATATCATCCCAGTAAGCATTCTACATAAATCTATAGCGGGCCGTTATCGGCCCGTCAGGGTAGCTGACGGGCCGTTAACGGCCCGCTATAGATTTATGTAGAATGCTTACTGGGATCAGGCTTTGGGACCATGTCTGTTCGAGACATGGGTAGTTCGAGCCACTGAGGATTAATCATAGCGCCAAATCAGGAGGCAAATGGTGATAATTTAGACACGTTATGTTTTCGATCTTCTATAAAATAATGGTATGTTGAGAATACACATTAGAATTGCCTCGGTGAGGCGATTTAAATGGCTACACATAACATAAAGTTTGAAGATAAAATAAGAAACAAAAAATCCCCAAAATAAGACAATTATGGTAAGGATTTCAGATTGTCCCAGTGTTTAGTGTAAATATGTTATGTAATGTATTTTATTATTCTTTTTTTTTTTCAGAAACAGAATGAAAGGAATAATCCAGAACAGTTTGTTTTGCCTCTCGCTCGTACTCGTGTTGACCTACGCTACAGAGACCAAGTACGCATGGCCAATCAAGCGGAGATATTCAACGACCATTCCCATCCTTCGTATACCACCTGCAGGTTGCAGTTATAATGGAAAGGTCTACGCTCCAGGCTCGGAGATTTCTAAAGGAGAAGACAGGGAGAATAACTGGTGTTTTGGGTCATATTGTAGTCACGATGGCCAAATTATTTATTGGGATGATTTTAATTGCTTTCCAACAACGGCGCAACCGCCTTCACTGGCGCCAAGTACCAAGTCTACGACAACTGCCGAAGCAACGGAAAAAACAATTAGAGATTTCCTTAAAGGCTTGTTCGCAGGATTATTTCAGAAGAAGAATCTTAAGATGTAAAGATACGCTCCTTAGTATTTTCGCCATTGTTTTTTTGTACAGCAATTCCCTTCAGAAAAGAAATCTATCCTAAAAAAAAAAAAAAAAAAAAAAAAAAAAAAAATGAAATGCTCCCACTGGGAGCAAATTCTCTCCTTTTAGGGTAGATTCCTTATCAGAAGGGAGCATACACAATTTTGATAGAGTTCTTTGAGAGTGTGTTAATTCCCATTAAATACCATTGAAACGACTACAGTACTTTTCCTGTGCTATTTCAAAAATCGTGAAACATTATGTTAGTATGTTTTGTGTATTATAGTATATACAATCGACTCTCGTTATCTCGAATTCCAAGAGACTCTCTGAAATACTTCGAAATATCCGTACCTCGACATATCAGATTTGCAGAATTTAGGAAAAATTAAATCTAACAACCACATTTAACAAATGTATATGTAATTTGACACCTGAAGTTAGAGATATATTGAAAATATTGTGGAAAAGAGGAGAAATTGCTCCTTAGCAATTTCTCCTCTTTTCCACAATATTTTGTTTCCTGTTGTTAGATTTTCATGTTTAAGCAGGGACCAGATTTTCCCTTCGAGATAAGCGGTTATTCGAGATAAGCGAGGTCAAGAAAACGGGAGTCTTACCGTATTAGCCTCAAGGACGGGGAATTCTAAAATCATGCTGGATGAGTGGCAAAACGGAGACCAAGACCAGACGCTGCATTCTTGTTCAGGCCTGTCTGTCCCAATACTAAGGGTACTTCCCCCAGTCACTTGATAAGGCTACACATTTTCTGCGAGTCGCTAAGAAAAATTCTTTAGGAGATCTGGCATGAAAATTGTGGACCGCTTTCATGGTCAATATTCTCATTCAAACTTATACATTAAGTAGCTATTCAGACAAATGTCTTAAAAAGTGGAGACTAAGAAGATACATATATGTAAGTTGACTCTCGTTATTTCGAAGTCCAAGGTACTTTCTGAAATACTTAGAGATATCCGTACCTCGACATATCAGATTTGAAGAGTTGAGGAAAAAAATAGATCGAACAACCACATTTTACAATGAATATTAGTAAGAGCTCTAGTACTCCATTTTTGCTAACCCTAGCATCGGAAAGATATACGATTTATTTCGATATAGAAAGAAAACCCCTATATAAAACAACTGTATAGCAGATATGCATACATTGCGTTTCGTGAAAACTTGCACGATTCCGTTGATACTTAACAAAATTCCAAGTATACAAAACCTTGTGTATTCAGGTTAAAATCATAAAATGAAAGAAAAATGCTAAAAACAAAAGCAGAATGTTTATTTTCTCATGTACATATGCCCACATGACGTCAATAGTGACACCCCGGTTGTTTTCCGCATTTAAGGGAGAGTATCCTGTTTTCCTGTCTGACATAAAATTTTAAATATTGCATGCAAACTGCGATTCAAATAAACCCTCTACCATTTTCAATAGCCATTATTACAAGGTATGCAGAAAAAGATTAGCACCAAAATGTTCGATATTTCGTCCAATATACCTGTAAGACATCACGAAAACATGCCTATATAATTTTGACCCCTTAAACCCCACTTTTATATGGTAAAACTGGGGTTTACATGGGTATACACTATTTTTTTATTTCTGCTCAAAAACATAGATTATGGGTACTCGTTAGAACCGCCTCGCCTAGGCGGTTCTAACGAGTACACACAATCTATGTTTTGAGCAGAAATAGGAAAAAATATCAGAATTTTTTATCTGAATATTTTTCAGTTTTTGGAGGTGAAATTTTCTATATATTTGAATAGGCATGTTTTCGTAATGAAACGTTTGATTCAAATTTTACAACACAGCTTTGAATGATAGATTTTAAAATTTACCAGACATCATTCGGGCGTTCCTGCTTATGTTTTTAATAAAAAGTATTCGTACAGAACACTGTATTGTACTTACGAAAGTCTTAAACATGCATGAAGAGAGGAATCGCCGCAAATTTCTTCATGTCCATAATTTCAAAACCTTTGTTAACGAACTATACTAGGTAAGTATGTATGAAGACCAAACATAATAACTGGCGTAATTTCCGCAAACTTAAAGGGTAATCAAAATCCCATAAAATATACCAACAAGGTCTAATGCCGGCGCGCCATGCTGGACTAAATACACGCCGGTTTGCAAAACGCGACAAGAATTTTAAACAATCAGTGCTAATTCATATTCAGACATCAACTATACAGATTAATTTATCACGAGTTGGGTGTATATTGGGTTATTTTACCTGTTAGTATATACATGTGTACTGTACGACAATTTACAGTTGCTTGGCAAAACTTCAAACCAGTATCATGCAAAATACATGCATTTCTTCAAAGTGCATTTAGTTTCGCATTGCTATACAGCGGTTTTGTGTGAACCAATATCCAAGTTTTATATATACAAACAAATCAGCCGTGTATCTTTCCGATGCTAGGGATACGTTTTTTTCTGCAAGACACAGGAATTGAGAAACCTGACTATATGTAATTTGACTCCTAAAGTTAGATATACATTGAAAATGTTATGGAAACGAGGATAAATTACTCCTTAGGAGCAGTTTATTTTTTCCACACTATTTTATTACCTGTAGTTAGATTTTCATGTTTGAACAGGGACCAGATTTTCACTTCGAGATAAGCGGTTATTCGAGATAAGCGAAGTCGAGATAACCAGAATTGAATGTATATGTTTACCGATCTCAGGTAACTAAAACAATAACAAAAGGTGATTTGTTATCTTCACATAAACATATTTTCTCAGTTGATTGGGTCAATGTTCACAGTTATGAACCGTTTCGACGTGCTGATAAAATTGTGAACCTTTAAGAAAAGAGCTTCAATCTCATTGTCAGTATCAATCTCCTTTCCAAATAGTAACTCCTGTGTAGTAGATGTTGGTAATATATCTGATAAGTATATGTTCCTGATTTCCACGTATTTTGCACATACATAAAAAAGTGGTATGCGAACATAAAACGGCAATATACTATATTTGTAGTAAAGATGTAAAATTAGCGGGCTACAGTCCACGCGATATCTTGCATGCATACTTTGCCCTATCATGGACCCTGCATTGCAGTGCTTATTGTCTCTGACCTCTGTTTGACCGATACTTACAAGCCAAAACGCAATGACTCGAACACCAATGACTCGTTTACCGTGATTGAACTCGTTTTTGAGTCCTTTTGAATTTTTTCCTATAGCTCAAGAAAGCAAATCTTTAGCAACTTTTTATTTTTTTTTCTTCTTATTTTATCTGAAAATGTACGCTGAAAGTACTCATTAGAATCGCCTCACTGAGTAAATTCTCAATGAGTACATTCAACATACCATTATTTCTTATAGTAGATTGAAAAGACATCCCTAAATAATTTCCATTTGCCTAATAAGACGAATATGGTAAATGCCCTGAGGTTTCGAACACTTTATTCAATACAATTAGGCCTAAACTTCTTTGCTTTTTATTTGGTTGCTTCTTGAGATGCTTGCGGGTATGGCAAGGGGTGCAGACCCAGTGTTGACGGTTCCTGTAGGAGCAGACCGGTTAGGATATGCACTGTTTGCCTACATGTATGCCCTTTTGTCGGAGACTCTGGTGTGTAAGATTTTGGGGCATTTGCCGTGCTATATGAATCATAGTATAAACATATGTATCAAGTTGTATAACACTATTTTGATCTTTGTAAATTCGACTACTTGCTTAATTTATATTTTTTCTTTCAAAATGTTTTTGTGTTTATCATATTTGAAGAAGAATTTGGATTGAATAAAATACGAAAATAATAATAAAAACAACAACAACATATTTCCAGTTGTCTCCTGATCTAGCGCTATGGCTAACTCTCAATGGTCTCAAACTACCCATGTCTAGAACACATTTCTATGATCCCAAAGATGTTCTTGCCATTGAATTTCGACTGTAGCTAGAGAATAAATTTGTATTAGCATGTATCGACCGAATATTGTTCGAATTTCTAAGACTTATCTTATACAAGTGAAGGTAGAAGAGCTAAATAAAATGTTATACTAGTAAGCCTGTGACCTTGATCATGGAACCAGAGGTAGGTGCCTGTTAATCATATCGAAAAGACGTGTTGCATCTACACACATCAAAGCTACGTTTTCAGTGTTTCAGATAAAAGGACAGACGGCCGGGGTTGGGGGTGGGACAGGGACAATACAACACCACTGAAATGTTGCCGTTAGTGAGAAATGATGTCAAATGTAAAATTAATGAGCCAGCGCACGACAAAACCTACAATAAGACTTATGTGACCAGCAAAGACTCTGATCAGGCTGCGCACTGATCCGCACAGGCTGATCAGAGTCTTCGTTTATCACAGGTGCCTTCTCCAAAATGGGATAAACGAGAACCTTGCCATACCTACTGTGTTTTCGACATCTTTCAGAAAGTCGTTTTTTGCTTGACGCTTTACACAGTAGAAGTAAATTTGCAAATTTTTGTCATGATTTAATGCAAAACCATTTGTCGTAACTACCTATGTACAAAAAGTTTTATTCTAGTTATTGGTTTTTAAAAAATCAAATATTTTCACTTTTTCCTATAGTAAAAATGAAGCCAAATCATGCAGAAATCTGTAGGGTAGGTAACTTGGAGCCAAATTTTCAACAAGTTCCACTTGTTCAATTTTTCTGAAATTTTCACAATATTGTTGTAAAATGTCAATAATTCAAATTCAGCAAAGAGAAGTAAAAAATATTTTCTTAGACAAAAATTCCAAAAAATCACTTTACTATAGAAAGAGCATAGGTCAGACCAACTTTTGGCCGTAACTTTATTTTTTGTGTAAATACTTGAGAACAAAACACAGAAACATTAAAGACAAATGGTTTCTGACAAGATATGGTCAACCAGAACAAAATATTTTCATTTAAAATAAAACGCCAAGCAAAAAACGTCTTTCCAAGAGATGTCGAAAGGACAGTAGTGGATGTACAGGATGATCTGAGTCTTTGCAGGTCGCACAGGTCTTATTGTAGGTTTTGTCGTGTGCTGGCCCATTTGCCTTTTTTGAAGTCATTACTAAACTTTGTATAAAGAGGGATAGAACATGATAATTATGGGATAAGCGGCTTCGTTTCTTCACAAAACCGTTTCGCGAGGGAAAAGCTCTTCATACTTTCCGTCGAATATTTCATTGTTCTTGCCCGATCCCTTAGCAAGGCCAGGTCTAGTTCTTTGACAGAAGTTTCATCTTGATCTACCGCTTACGTGAGCGAACAGCATAGCTTCTTGCAAGACTGTGCGCATGCACAGGCTCGCCTGAACCTTCACTGTTTGCATATAGTATAACGTCTCTTTTCCCAAGACACGTCTCACATGATATTGAGCAGTGAGGCTTTATTTTAACATAATAATAATATTATTTTAATTTGCATTATTGTGATGCATTTCTGGTAGGTACGTCCAGAAAACAAGTTCCTAAAATCTCACTTTCATAGGGAGTAAGTGGTACACTCCCAGCTAGCATTCTTCATAAATCTATAGCGGGCCGTTATCGGCCCGTCAGCTACCCTGACGGGCCGATAACGGCCCGCTATAGATTTATAAAGAATGCTTACTGGGCTGCTGTCAACGTATACTGATAGCGAGCTCGCTGCCGCGCGAGTAAGCTCTAGTAAAGCATACGTTTCTTTGCCGTCAAATCAAACCGGAAATAAACATTTGTTTGCAGTTTGTCAGGTTCTCAATTAATGTAGCAGATCTATTTGTATTTGCCGGGACCAATTGGGAAAATCTGGTACCAGAATCCGGTACCAACATTTTAACGGTATAGCTTGGGTCTTACCGAGTCTCCGAATTTCGTAATTTTGTGTGTTCTTTGTTTCCAAAGGCTGTCCTTTTTGATTTCTATTTTACACATTTTGCATAAAACAAAGTGTATTGCGAGCTCGTCTATAGGCATTGCCTATATTCATATTACACCTTCATGAATTAAATTTATTTCGTTTACTCCACCTGAAGTCGTATATTTTTCGACGACCTGTTGTTTTGAACATTTAGAATATTTGTAAGTAGACATTTACTGCGCAAACAAGTATTACTTGTCTTAATTATTCATAATGTGTTCTTTGTTTCTAAAGGCAACCTTTTAGATTTTCTTTACTTCACTGCAGCTGGTTTAAGTGCCTTGTTGCGGCGGTAGAACGTCTCCCCATACTTCACCATAGTGCAGATTACATTTTATTTCCTTTGAGCCCATTTTGGTAGTTTTGAAAATGGAGTTCTGCGCATGTATAGTTAGAAGGCGTAAGCAGTGTTGGAAATTTCATTACTGCTTATGAAGAGACTGAATAAAATCGAGACTCTCATTTTCTGTCTATAATGTGTTCTTTATTTCCAAAGGTAATCCTTTGAAATTTTATTGTAAAAATAAGCGAATAACTTTCACACGTGGAACCAAGATTATGATAATTGATTTTTGATAAGTGTGTCCGTTTCTCCAAAAAGACAAAAAAAACAAACAAACAAAAAAAACAAAACAAAAAAAAACAGCAAAAAATCAAACAAACAAACAAACAAAAAACAAAAAACAACAACAAACAAACAAAAAAAAACAAAACAAAAAAAACAAAAACAACAACAACAACAACAAAAAAAAAAAAAAAAAAAAAAACAAAAAAAAAAAAAAAAAAAAAAAAAAAACAAAAAAAAAAAAACAACAACAACACAAAACAAACAACAAAAAACAAAACAAAGCAAAAAAAAATAAATAACAACAACAAAAAAAAAAAAAAAACAGCAGCAAAAGATAAAAAAAACACACACCAAAAAACAACAACAACAACAACGAAAACAACAACAACAGACAAATAAAAAAAAAAAAAAAAAACAGTAGCCGTTGACCTCACGAAAACACGCCTATACAGTTTTCACCCCCATAAAACCAACTCTTATATAAAGTAAACCTGGGGTTTACAGGGGTATACATCATTTTTCTTATTTCTGCTCAAAACATAGAATGTGGGTACTCGTTAGAACCGCCTCGCCGAGGCGGTTCTAACGAGTACCCACAATCTATGTTTTAAGCAGAAATAAGAAAGATATCAGAAAATTTTATCTGAAAATTTTCATTGTTTGGTGGTAATATTTTCAGTATATTTGAATAGGCATGTTTTCTTTATGAGGTCAGAAAACGTACCTTGGGACACGTGCGCCCAGCGAAGATTCAGATTAGTCTGATCAGAGCAGTCACTGGACGCCTTTGGGATAGCCACGATTGCAATTTTTTTTTCGAATACTCTGATCAAACTGCGCTGATGCGCGGGCTAATTTGAGTATTCGTCCGGTGCACATGCGAGGAGGAATGTTTTCTCATGTTGCAGGGCATATGATATTAAGCACTGAGGCTGTTTTTTTCCAAAACATTCTTTTTTTTTTTTTTTTTGTTACCACATAGCACATCTACCTTCGATTATCTGCCTTGGCAGATTACGCATAGCTTCTAAGTATATATTCAATCTCTGACAGCTGCGTCAGAGAGTCGACTCTTTGGCTCAGTGGTTAGAGCACTGGATTTTTAACCGGGAGGACCGGGTTCGATTACCTCGACATGCGGGAAATTATTTCAGCTATGCTTCATTCCTTTGTTGCGACTTTCATGTCGTAAGATTTTTTTTTTCTTTCGTTATTCTGATGAATTTCTGGTAGGGAAAAAATCTCACTTTCGTAGGGAGAAACAGTGGTACATTGCTGTCAAGGCATACGGATAAAAACCTTGAGAAATCTTATCATTGCTGACAACACCAAAATGAACCAATTTTATTCGTTTAGTCCATTCGAAGTTTTATATAATTCGACGAAATACACCTGTTGATTTGAACTTTTGATTATAATACAGGAATACAGGTACAGTAAAATTTCGCTATTACCTACTTTTGGAACGGCCTAAAAGTTTTCATATTAGTGGGATGGTCTTAATATTAAAAATAGACTAATAAGAAAGAAACCACTGAAAAAACCACCGGGGACTTACAAACGCTACCTTCAATGGGAGATAGCAGTCAGTTAACTCCCGTGTGTACTATCTGTAAACAACCAGGTCCAGTCATTTGGTTTCCTCTGTTCTTATCATTAGCATCTCCATTAAATATAGCTTCATTTACATGGAAAAATCTAATTTAATTATGGTCATATGCCAATAAAGCTTCCAAAATACAAAAAACAAAAAAACAAACAAAAAAAACAACAACAAAAAAACATCAACAAAAAAAACAACAACAAAAAACAACAACAACAACAAAAAACAAAGAAAAAAAAACAACAAAAACCAGAAAAAAACAAAACAAAAACAAACAAAACAACAACAACAACAACAACAACAACAACAACAACAAAACAACTTTTTTTGTGCAATAAAATATATAATGTTAGTATTTTTATGTGGATATGGAAAAAAATAAAGTTAAATCATCATTTAAATTCAGCTGAGGACCTATGAAAATATCAGAGTATTCCAAATAGATGGACCTAGTTAGTATTTGGTCTAACTTGCACTTTATCGGCAAGGGAGATAATAGGAAAAACTACTGTTATCTCTCATACCTTTATAGCGGAATAATCGTAATTTCGACTAGTCTCGAGCGGAATTGTACTGTATTTATAAGTATACATTTAATGCGTAACTAGATGTTACTTACATGGATGAGCAAATACAGGTTCACAGTACAACGATCTGTTACAACGACAGCATTTGTTCCCAAAGACGTTGCCATTAAAATGACTTTGCCGTTGTACAGAATACTTAAGGAGCAGAATGATATGTAAGAAAGGTCTTGTTTTGTTCTTATTTCGTCATAAAACATATGTTTTGGATATTTGTTAGAATCGCCTCACTGAGGCGATTCTAACAAATATCCAAAGCATATGTTTCTTTAAATTGTTAAATACAATATTCTTGCATAATTTCTGACTAATTATTACCTCTTAAGCGAAGGTTTCGTGACAGTCAAATTGTCATCATAACGAATTTGGTCGGTGTATCGGGTGTCGGTATAAAGAGGGTTGTCTGTATTTATAAGTATACTTTTACTGCATAAATATGTTTTACTAACACAAATGCCGGAGCAAATAGCTGTCACATGTGGGACCAAGAATTTCTGACCCTCACGCCTAAATTTTACAGTGGGCGTACCTTTATGAATATTAAATGTAAAGGTAAAAATGGCAGGCCAGTTTGGTTGAGCTATAATTAATTCATTTTGATGACCGTTATAAGCATTTGATTCCGAATTTTTAACAGTCCCTTTGTCGAACTGATCGCTAGTTCTTATTGTGGTGATCCACGAGGTGTGCGTGTGTGTGTGTGTTCGCGCGCGCGTGCGTGCGTGCGCGCGTGTGTGTGTGTCTATAGGAGTTTCCATTTTCGCAAGATTAAATGTACAAAGGCATACGGCCAATTATACGCCATGAGCAAGTCATTATAAATGCAAACTGGGGTCGATCCACTGAGGCGACAAATAATCTACATTGTTAGAGGGACTACATTCGGACATATTTGACCGGCGAACACTCAGATCAACCTGTTCATGCTAGCAGTATGACCAGTCTTCTCTGTCTGCCTGAAGCACCTTGGCTCCTTGGTTATACAAAGAGCGCCTAGCGAACACTGATCAGACTGCGCGCATGCGCAGTCTGATCTGAGTCTTCGCTGGGCGTTCACGTCCGAAGGTACATTTTCTAACGTTGTGTCCTAAATTATCAGATCAGTCGTTTGTTGGTGAAAAAACACCCCAAAGTGATAGATCTGGCGAGTTCGGCACAGTTCTCGGTATTTCGCGAGAAAAACTACATATATATATAGTTTTATTCGAATATGGAACAGTGGAAATGAAGGTAACAACATTTTTTTTCTAAAATCTTATTCCAGACGCTATGTTATGCGGCTTCTGTTCAGGGCCTATACAGTTTCATTAAAGGCTCCATATTCCTAAAAAAATAGACATTTTATTATTCAAGAAAGGTTTAGGAAATTGATATACGGTATTCATACAATCATAAAATGTTGCACTGACAGCTTGACAAATTTTTATTATATTGTTATTATTGTTAGTAGTAGTAGTAGTAGTAGTAGTAGTAGTAATAGTAGTAGTAGTATTAAACGTAAGAATTTCTATAAAAAGAAAATAATGTAAAATAAATAAACAAGATGCCTATTGAAGGGAAAGGTCCATCCAACGCAGCATACGCATCACGAAAACATGCCTATATATTTTTGACCCCCCTTAAACCCCATTTTTATATAGTAAAACTGGGGCTTACAGGGGTATACACTATTTTTTCTTATTTCTGCTCAAAACATAGATTGTTGGTACTCGTTAGAACCGCCTCACCGAGGCGGTTCTAACGAGTACCCACAATCTATGTTTGAGCAGAAATTTGAAAAATATCAGAGTTTTTATCTGAAAAGCTTCAGTTTATTGGGATAATTTTTTCTATGTATTTGAATAGGTGCGTTTTCGTAATGGTGAACTAGTTGATAATATTATGCAAATGAAGACATTTACAGGTGATTTATTTAATTTTTGCATATTTTATTTGGTGGTTATGACGTCACAAACCCATAAAAATGGCGGAATTTCTATCGTGTGTGTCAAACCCCACAAGTATTAGCTTTTTTTTCTCAAAAAGCTAGGCGTTAGCAGTGTTACAACACAAAATGTATAAATGTAGATTTTTTTTTCTAAATTTTGCGTTAGCTTCAACGCAAACTGAAGCTTGTTTTTCTACATTTTATGTTGATATATTCAGTATGGACACAAAATGTAAAAATGTAGAACACTTTTACCATTAGTGTATCTTTATCAAGTCTCCCCACCTGGGAGAGTTTAATATTTTATTTGACACAAAAAAAATGTTATATAGAAGACTGATGTCATATCCGACCGCAAGGAAACAACTTGCATGACATTTTAAAGCCCATTTTCCGCGAAAGATAAGACTATGTTGCGCGGTCGTTGAAACGTCATTGCAAATTTCCAGTGCTCGGTGCTAATGTTGCTAATGGCATGACGAACGGACAGCCGGACAACCGGACAGACTCGCTCTTGCACACCCTTACCACGAGAAGAAGTCATGAAGCAAGTTGGGTTGAATTCCACCCAATGGTTAAGGAGCATGACGGACGGACAGATAGCCTCGGACAGTGACTTTTTGACCTCGCCCGAAGGTCACATGTTGCTCTCGCACACACTTACCACATTGGGAAGTAAAGTAGAAAGTTTGGTTAAATTTTACCCAGTGGTTTAGGTAGGAGGAGTCCCGTGAATGACGGACGGCCGGACAGACGGAAGGACTGAGGCGTTTACAATATCACATCACTAAAGCGTGGGAATAAAATTAGAATCAATATTGTCGTCTGCTAATCATGAATTTGCCCCTAGAGTGGTCAAGGCTAACTTACGGGTCATATTGGCTCTTTCAGCTCTGAATACCAAAACGTACACCTTTGCAAATACTATGGAACCAGCTGAGACCGCTCGTAACGAGCCATCTCATCGGTGTCTACATCATATACCACTACCTCTCATTTTTCTACACCGCTTGCCATATAAAGAATGTATCAACAAAAATGTACAGATTATATAGAAAAATGACCATAAATGGTCATTTTTCTATATAATCTATACATTTTTGTTTGGATACAATAGCTTAGGGGTTCGCCTTCCATGGGTTTTGTATATTTGAACGATACCCCCATCTGAAACAATGGTTATGTCTAAAACCAGAGTTAGTGGAATCTACTTTAGAAACTCAGGGGGTGAAAGGGTTGATGACCACTAGTGTAGCCAGTTTCGTTTCTATTTTTAGGCATAATGATGGACGGAGCCGCCTACCAATGCTTGGTCCTCTTTCTCTCATTTACTTTCCTACTCCTACTGACTGACGCCAAAGAGGCGGAAACCAACCGGAAACCTCTGTTCAATATACTTAAGTCCTTCAAACGATCCAGAGGTCTGAGGCAGGCGGGGACAAGTCCCATTCCACTTGGCTGCAATTATTTTGGTCAGCTCTATCCGCCAAATACTGATATTTTCCAAGACGAGGACAGAAACAATAACTGGTGCTTTGGCGTGTTTTGCAATGCTGAGGGTCACATTATCCATTGGGACACTCTCAATTGTTTCCCGACAACTACAAGTTTCCCGACGACTACATCGACGACTCCTGTTCCAATTACAACATCTGCAACTAGAACTACAACATCTGTCGGCTGTTACTACAATGGGGAGATCTTCCCTCCAGGTACAGAGATTTCTAGAGGACAGGACAGGGCCAGCAATTGGTGCTTCGGAACCTTCTGTAGTGAAGACGGGCACATTCTTCACTGGGATAACTTTAACTGCTTTCCGACAACAGTAACGCCATCCTCAACGACGCCGTCAGCCACGACGCCAGTATCATATACAGTGACGCCGTCACCCACAACGCCGGCGCCATACACAACGACAATGACGCCTAGTTCAACGTCAACGACAACCACATTACCAAATCGCAGGCGATTCTTGGACTCCCTTAGACGTTTCTTACGTAATAAATTCTAAACGATAGAATTTAAATAAACTCAAGTCCGCCGTATTTACCCCCAGTATACAAACAGACAGGTCAGCGCAAACAGAGTGGACTCAAAATAAAGGTTTTCTCCATATGTTGATACTAAATACTCAGAAGAGGCTTTGTGCCGTATTTAAAGAAATTTGAACAGAGATCTAAACAAACTGTGTAGACCTAGATCACATGCCGCATTCTGCGGCATATGATCAAGGTCAACACTGTTTGCTGTGCATTTAGTTTTTAGATACAGCAACCATTAGAACAGCCTTGTTGTAATATAAGGCCAGTTGTCAGTTTCTGGCGGAAGAATGCGGACAAATACTTGTAACTGCTTAGAGGACTTAGCGTGTCCAAGAAAAATGTGGCTAGGTAAACTGACCGGCTCGACATGATCTTAATGAGTAGACTGTGGCGTAAAATCTCAACTCAATCTAAATTTAAGACAAGTATGGTGGGGTGTTAAGCTATCCTAGCATTTACGGAAAATACTGCTGTACATTCAAGTAAGGAGTATTCCTATTTATAAACCACAATAATCACAACGTCAAAAAACGTACATTCCGATGAGTGCGCGCAGTGAAGATTCATATCAGCCTGCGCGTTCGCGCAGGCTGATCCGAATCTTCCCTGGGCGCATTTTGAATAGCCAATAATGCAAAGTTTCTTCATGCGCACAACGAAGACTCTGATTAGGCTGTGCGAATGCGCAGGCGGATTAGAGTTTTCATTGGGCGCACAAGTGCGTACGTCCTTTCGACATCTTTCGGGAAGACGTTTTGGCTTGGCGTTTTATCTTAAATGAAAATATTTTGTTCTGATTGACTATATTTTATCAGAAACCATTTGTCTTTTCTGTTTCTGTGTTTTGTTCTCAAATAAATACCCTAAAATTAAATTTATCGCCAAAAACTGGTCTGACCTATGCAATTTCTATAGTAAAGTGATTTTTTGGAATGTTTGTCTTAGTAAATTATTTTTACTTTTCTTTGCTGAATTTGAAATATTGATGTTTCAGAACAATAGTGTGAAAAAATCAGAAAAAATGAACAAGTGAAACTTGTTGAAAATCTGCCTCCAAGTTACCTACCCCACAAATTTCTGCATAATTTTCATTCATTTTTACTATGGGAAAAGTAAAAATATTGGATTTTTTGAAAACCACTGACTAGAATACGACAAATGGTTTTGCATTAAATCATGACAAAAGTTTACAAATTTACTTCTTCAGTTTAAAGCGCCGAGCAAAAAACGACTTTCTGAAAGATGTCAAAAGCACAGTAGGTACGTTTTCTGACGTTGCGGCTCTAAAGATGGACAGTGTGGGATATGTGCCCTTATGGTATATGCGAGCAGAAAATGCCCGGATGATTCTATTCATCCGGGCAGTGTGACCAGTCTTCGTTTAACGATTACAGAATCATTGTTAAGTACAGTTGGCCCTCGTTATCTCGATTTCGCTTAACTCGAATAACCGCTTATCTCGAAGTGAAAATCTGATCCCTGTTTTAACATGGAAATCTAACAACAGGTAACAAAATATTGTGGAAAAGAGGAGAAATTGCTCCTAAGGAGCTCTTTTCCACAATATTTTCAGTATATCCTTAACTTCAGGAGTCAGATTACATGTTCATTTCTTAAATGTGGTTGTTCGATTTATTCTGTATCTCAGTGCTGCAAATCTGATATGTCATAGTACGAATATCTCGAAGTATTTCAGAGAGTCCCTTGGACTTTCGACTGTATATTGAAGAATAGAGTATCATTGTAGAATAATTGAAGAACTTGATCAGACATTGCAAATGCGCCGGCTGGTCTTGTCGCTGTTCGCATTTGGTATATGGGCCCGTTTTCTCGCGATTTGCATCCTGTACATGCTATAATATCCATTATGGTAATTTGTCCGATGTTACGCAGCCTTGTGTTTTCTTCCTTTCTTATTGATTTTTCCTTTTTTTAATGACAGATTCTATCTGTCATTCTTCGTTGCCACGCACGGTTTTAGATAAAGTGACTGACTACTATTCAATTTCGTATTCATCCGCGCACAAAAGTAGACCCAGTGTTTCAAGGTGTGTATATTAGTACGCTATTGAAGAGCTGTCCATACAAAAGTAGTGCAACTTGTGCTTGATTTATGCGCGAGAGTCGCTGAGAAAACCCGCCTTAATATATGTGCGAACAACAAAGGCGCAGATCAGCCTGCGCGTCCGCGCAGGCTGACCAGCGCCTTTGTTGTTCGCTATAGCTCGTTTTTTTTTTCCGACGAAGAAGCGTCTCACGAACCTAAATGGAGAACAGAATGATACCTGGAATTTCTAAGTTTCTCATAGAATCTGTCATTTCAGGGCTATTCAGCCCTTTGATTTTATATTTGCTGTCATATATACTGTGTAATTAGAATATTCATATTTAGATTGAATAAATTAGTAGTTATTTGCAGATCTGAAACCTTGTTTCACTATTATTTAAATGAGGGTCCTCAGTGAAAACAGTCCCACATGCGAACACCTGAGTTGCTGAAGTTGACTTCCATCTTCGAATCTAGTCAGAACCATTGTTGGAAATAGGGTCTCAGTAAAAATCAAAATCAAATGGCAAACAGTGTAGATCCAGATGAGAAGGCTCGTAACGAGACGTCTCATCTGGATCTACACTGTTTGCACAGGTATCTGGTTTGGCCTGCAGGGCTGAAAGGGTTAATATCCGGGCCCGATATCTTATACGCAGTCTAGTCAGGTTTCTACACACACACACACACACACACACACACACACACACACACACACACACACACACACACACACACACACACACACACACACACACACACACAACACACACACACACACACACACACACACACACACACACACACACACACACACACACACACAAGAAAAACATTACGAAAACACGCCTATTTAAATACACTGAAAATTTTACCACCAAAAAATGGCAATTTTTCAGATAAAAAGTTCTGATATTTTTCAAATTTCTGCTTAAAACATAGATTGTGTGTACTCGTTAGAACCGCCTCGGTGAGGTGGTTGTAACGAGTACCCACAATCTATGTTTTGATCAGAAATAAGAAAAATAATGTGTACCCCTGTAAACCCCAGTTTTACTATATAAAAGTGGGGTTTGAGGGGGTCAGAATTATATACCCAGCTAGCATTCTTTATAAATCTATAGCGGGCCGTTATCGGCCCGTCAGCTACCCTGACGGGCCGATAACGGCCTGCTATAGATTTATAAAGAATGCTTATAGGGAAGGCATGTTTTCGTGATGCAAAAAAACAAAAAAAAAAAAAACAAAAAAAAAAAACAAAAAAAAAAAAAACAAAAAAAAAAAAACAAAAAAAAAAACAAACAAACAAACAAAAAACAAACAAACAAAAAAAAAAAAAAAACAACAACAACAAACAAACAAATATCAGTTGTGCTTTTAACCAATCAAATCATCTGCAATTTCAGTTTAAGTTCACTGACTACACTAGGCATGTTAGATTTTCTGCCATTACATGTATTAAAAAGGTGACAAGTTTTATGACATTTTATTTTTTCTTGCTTTCCTGCACGTTCCTTTTGAAAAAGAAACAGTTTGCTGACCAGGGCCTATGCTTTACATTACGAAAACATGCCTATATAATTTTGACCCCCCTTAAACCCCACTTTTATATAGTAAAACTGAGGTTTACAGGGGTATACATTATTTTTCTTATTTCTGCTCAAAAACATAGATTGTGGGTACTCGTTAGAACCGTCTCGGCGAGGCGGTTCTAACGAGTACCCACAATCCATGTTTTTAACAGAAATATGAAAAGTATCAGAGTTTTTATCTGAATTTTTTTCATTTTTGGTGGTAAAATTATCAGTATATTTGAATAGACATGTTTTCGTAACGAAGCATACAGAATCATTTAATACACTAGAATATATCAAGGGCAGTAATAACCCTGAAGAGACAGTGCGCATGCGCAGGATGAAAGGAGAAGGACATAAAAATTTGTGTAAGTATTATTGAAACAACGAGTAGAAGACAACAATGGTAAGAAAATAAAGTTAAAGAAAAATACCGCAGATTTACATTCGTAACTAAAGAACTAAGTCTGTTAAGCTCGCCACTCTTGACAGGCGTAATTTTTGGGTCGATTGTTTACAAGCCAGACATAGCATACACACGCAGAATTTTTATTAAATGTACATTACGAAAACAAGCCTATTCAAATATACTGAACATTATACCATCGAAAAATGAAAATTTTCAGATAAAAATTCTGATATTTTTTTATATTTCTGCTCAAAACATAGAACCGCCTCGACGAGGCGGTTCTAACGAGTACCACAATCTATGTTTTTGAGCAGAAATAAGAAAAATAATGTATACCCCTGTAGACCCCAGTTTTACTATATAAAAGTGGGGTTTAAGGGGGTCAACATTATATAGGCGTGTTTTCGTGATGAATTGTTTACGTGATTATCATTGACCAATGTAATCAAACCGCGCGCGTTAGACGAAATCCAGGTAAGGATTATTTATAGCCGCGCTAGTCTTGTTGCTGTAACGTTAGAGTGCTGTTGATAGAGAGTTATCTGTAAAACCTGGACTGAGACATTTAGAACAATGACAAACAATGCAGGCCCAAATCAGACGCCACAGAATGCTGCGTCTGATCAGGGTCTGCACCGTTTGCTTAAATTTCCGAAATAATCGTAAGTCCCCGTTCAGAGCCATTTTCTCAGCCTACACTCAGAGACAATCGACCAAGCAGTGCTGTCAGTGCTGTGATTAAGATACCAATGTAAACATATGCATCTGTGCACACAGGCTTGTGTCTTCGGTGGTCAAATCAAGCACGTTTTTGTTTTGTTGTGAGCCGGCCGATGTAGGCAAGTCTTTGTTCAACCAGACAAGTTTGCAGTCTAGGCAACAGATTGTCAGGCTTAAATTTCAAAAAAAAACATTCTTTTGTTGTTGTTTTTTTTATAGTTATTGGCTTTTATTGGAAACTAAGGGATACGTTGGTATAAACATGATAATGCTATGTATAATCATATTCTGTCATTTATTCAAGTATATTGTGTCCCTGGGCCCAGTTGTTCAAAACTCAACGAAGTTGCAAGCTAATGAGACATTAAAATTTCTTTCTTGAAATATGGTAAATACATTGAATTTTTTTAGCTCAAAAAATGTGAGTAGCTTTTGCATTGCAAAAACTACTCACGCTTTTATCTCAGCTTCAACAGTTAACGAGTTTGTCATTAATTAGCTCGTTAGGCTAACGATGCTTTGAACAACGGGGCCCAGGTTACAACGAACACTAAAAAACAGGCCCCTTTATGCCATATTATGCGCCCGCAACGAAGCGGTAAAGTTACGAGGGTAGTGTTTGTCCTAACTACGGTTTCTAATGAACTGTTTGTGGTTTCTTCGATTTGTACTCAGTTGACTCTCATTATCTCAAACCCTGATAATTCGAACTACTGTTTAAATAAAGGACAATATTGGTTCAATTTGCCATATATGCCTCTTTTTAACTCCTTTTATCTCAAGCTACTGTTATTCGAATCAGTAATTCTGGCTCCTTGGAGGTTGAGATAGCGAGGGTCAACTATACAATCAAAATCAAAGGGACCAGAATTTGTAATCTGAGATAACAGTGGTTAGAGATAAAAGAATGTGAAATGTAGGGAACAGCCAGCCAATTAAACTACTATTATCGCATAAAAAGCAGTGTCGCACGTTATTAATAGCCGTGCATTAACCGGTGAAAAGCCGTGTATTAACAAGGCAATTCACGCGCTGTTAATGCACGGCTACGCAACTTTCAATATGATCGTACCGGGGCCACAGATTTGCTGCCGTTACGAGATGTGTACTGCCCGGCCCTAGAACGAGCATAGTCCGTGGAAATTGCGTTCGCGAGACATCGGTGAAAAGGCGAAACAAAATAGTGCAAGAAATAACGCGAAATGTAACAAATGTTTTCAGTTTTTATGCAATAATACCGATCGAACATGTTTTTTCAATGCATTAACATTCGACAGGTCTCTAGGGAGGTGTTGAAAACCGCGGCCTCCGGCCTCGGTTTTCAACACCTCCCTCGATCGGGACCTGGCGAATGTTAATGCATGAAAAACCATGTTTGATCCCTTTATTACCCTTCAATTTAATTTGACTTGCACATTAGTTTGAATTGTCATTGTTTGAGATAATTTTAGTTAACTATATATATGGCCCTCATAGGGGTGTGGGAGGGCGGGGTACCCGTTTCCTTGTTCCCCAATATCAAAATCTTGATTGTTTATGTTCCTTTTCCCCCAAATAGCCTTTGTTCCCGAGTTCCCTTCATCTTTAGACTTTGTTGCCTTGTTCCCCTGAAATAATTGGCCTTGTTCCCCAAAACCCCTGGGAGGGCCTCATATATGCTTATATATTATGCTTATATAACAAAGTGTTTACATTAAATACAACTTATATACATTAATGTTTATACATATCAACCAGAATAATTCAAAAGCAAGTATGAAAATTGACAAGTCTCAATGTTCTGATTGTTATTATTATCATTATTATTTTATAAATTAAGTTATTATGTCTATATGTTTATCCTCCATAACTGGTACTCTAATAGGAGGCCTGTCAAACTGTTGTTAATCCCGTCTGCGTATGCAACAATGAATCCCATGGCTAGTTCATGATAATTCAAGAAAACAAACTCATACTGACAGTTTGTCCAGGTAAGCTCAGAAATTATCGTACTTTATACCTCTCCGAATTATCGGACTGTTATCGAGTGATCACAGACAATCTCGTGAGAAACAGAAAATGTTTATTGCCTCTCTGCATAACTGTCATGAACTTCGGTATTCAAGTCAAAAGGTCTACTCTAAAAGAAAATAAATTTTCTTTTACAGTAGACAGCTTTTTAGAAAAGAAAGCAAACAGGGAGTTATTAAATTTGTCTTCCTTGTACAAAAAGGCGAAAAATTTTTCCAAGTAGCGAGAAGTTCAGAATCATCTATAAACTCCCAGCGGGTGCACAACATTGAACAACATCGATTCAACATCTTGACGTTGAATAAACGTTGAATCAACATTGTTTCAACGTCATATGCCTGCTGAGTATATTTATAAATTAATTGAATAGACAGTACATATTGACCGACTGAAAAAGTTTATCCACAGCCAGAAAAAAGTGCCTTTATGCAATATTTGGGGTATATATATAAGTAAAATAAAGTTTGACGATACATGTTTTGATTTATTTAAATATAACTATGCATAAAATTGTCAACGCGTTTCGCTCTGCTCATCAGGACTGTTGCATAGCAATTGTAACGTCACGTACGTTACAAAGCCCGTGACGTTACTTAGCGTTTTTTAGCGTTAATGTACGTTTATTACCAATTTGTCTACATAGACAAACGTTATGCATTTAATTTTGGTTTGAAACAGTCAATAAAATGTTTTTCTTTTGCTAACCTGGCAGAAATACTTTCAGTACGCAGTTTGAAGAAAGGAAATATTCGAAACTTTGTATTATTTGTACTGCATTTATCTAGATGTTCACTTAATGGTACCTGTCTCGTTGAAAGGTCTCGAATTTGTTGTGCATGTATTGTTCTTCTGGTTCGAAGTTTATCGCCCGTCTGGCCAATGTAATACTCATTGCATCCATTACAGGTTATTATATAAATTACGTGTGTGTGTGTGTGTGTGTGTGTGTGTGTGTGTGTGTGTGTGAACAGAAGTCAACTCTGTAAGGAAAGAATTTGCACCCATACTGAATCGAATTTATTGATTTACCAGGTATCTTTAATGACGGTTCTATAACCTCATCAATACCAGATCATTTCGAAAACAGGGAATCATCTATTATTTTTATAAATATTAGCATTAATTTCAATTTCAATAAACTTGTTTCAGATCTTGACATTCATACTAACATCCGTTAAATCTATTTTGGTCTATATTAAAACTTCTGGTGCGCTACGTAATAAACTGAAGTCAAGAGGATTTCCGCGCGACTGGTTTGTCAACATATGATTTTTTTCTACGCTTCACACAACTGTTTTCTAAGTTCAATGAAGAAGAAACTTACAAACTTTTCAGAGAGAAGGCTCTCCCTTTTTTGCTTGTAATGATAGGAATGCTTTTTTTATTTCTGATTAACACAAACGGTTTAAACTTTGTCTAGGCAAAATGTGTGTGATGTATTATCATACGTTTTAGATAATATTTTCATTAGGTGGTACTAAGTTACACCGACAGATTTTGGGAATTCCTATGGACACTAACTGTGTTCCTCTTGAAGCGAATTTGTTTTGGTTTTGCTTTGAAAGAGATTTTGTTATGTCTGTTTCTGATAATACATAAGCTGAAATTATTGAAGCTTTAAACTCAGCTTCTAGGTATTTGGACGACCTTTTGAATATCGACAATCTTTTCTTTGCAGGAACGATCACTCAAACTTTTCCTAAGGAATTGCAGTTAAACAAAACCAATTCTTTGCATACCGAAGCAGCATTTTTAGATTTGCATTTATAGATTTTAAATGGTTTGTTTCATAAAAAAATATGACAAGAACAACGATTTTGATTTTGACCTTGTTAATTTCCTGATGGCGACCTTCCTCGTATAATGTTTATATTTCTCAACTCATTTGGTTTGCAAGAGTGATTAGTCATTTAGCTGATTTTAATGCTCGTTGCAGAGGTTTGGACTGCCAAATTTCTCTGACAGGGGTATCGGTATCATAAATTTCGGAAGGCTTTTTTCTAAATTTCAATTCAATTCCAAATACAATATCGGATTAAACACTTCTTCTACAAGGCCTATAGGAACCTGCATGTTATGGTGACTTAGTGTTTAAGCTTAGAAATGTGTAGGTAAACCTGAATTTTCTTATTAGTTTAGTAAAATTATTATATGTAATCAACGAAAGGGTTACAACATAAATATTATAAAGCAGTCTGTATACTTAGTTCTAAACCCAATCAAGGTTTACAGCTCTCTTTACCTCTTTGATTGCACGCATGTGGTTCGGGGTTCAAATTATACGAGTATAATGGCTCCGACTTAAACGCTATTAATTTAGGCGGTCTAGGCCGGAACGTTTCTCGGTCCACCAGGTTTCACCTGGTAGTTTTCTTTTGCTCCATTGGCCCAGTGGTGTTGTTTGTCACCCCAGGGATCTCCAGGTGTCTCAACAGGTTATTTCTGTTGAGGCCTATTATTTGCTTCAATGTAGACGTTATCTGTGATTTATTTATTGCTCGTAATGATTCATGGATGAGTTCGAGAGGCTCCACGATGATCAAACAAATAATTTTGTACCACTATGGAAGCTGAGGACAATGGTTGGGCACCCACAGTCGAATGAACCCCCCTGCTCACCATTAATTTGTTGGGGCGGTACTTTCATTGTGGTTGTTTTTATATGTTTTATCGTGTTGTTTTAAAGAGTTTTCAGTGCTTTTGTGACTGAACTTTGAAACGTCTCTTTCCCTTTGATGTTGGGGACTTGATGTGATCCTGATTGCATCGACGTCTGTTCACCTATTTACCGTCTTTATAGATTAGTCAAGATCTCTTTTTAGAAGATAATAAATAGTTGACACAGCTGTACTCCTTGCGGGTGAGTATGACAAAAATGAACTAAAAAATTGAACTTTCCCTAAAGAAGCTTTTACGTGCTATTTAAAAAATAGGGGAAAAGCAGGGCTAGACATCTAAAAAGGAGGGGAAAAGAGGATTTCGACAGATAGCAAGAGGCACATTGGCCATGATTCGTTCACCTGCGTAAAATGGCCATGGCATATCTGCAGATATCATGCATCATTCTTCCAGTATTGTCACAGCAATTAACCAAATCAGTGGATAGTCTTTAAAAACAAAATCTGTATCCAACAGCCTTCCACAGATATACTCGTATAAAGGGAATTAAATTTAACAATGCCACAAAAAGGTCAATAATCAACCTAGGACTAACAAAGCTGGTAGATTGCCCACCCACAATGCTCTATACAAAGACTCAGTTTCAGTGCTTCCTTGGTTCTGAAGAAGATTTAAAATTCAACATCTATGGGTGTAACAGACATCTTGGTCACTGAGGCAGGACCATTAAAACAAATTTTTAATTCCCCTTTGACAGAAGTTCATGAAATTTAATAAAACATGGCCCTGGAAGTGATTTCAAAGGAAATACATTTACCCAGGCGACATGCTAATGTTGGGCTAACGTTGAATAATTGGTGTCCATTTCGTTGAGCCAACGTAGACATTTAACGTTGGTCCAACGCAAGTCTGATGAAAGTCTACATAAATTTCTGCACAAAATGATATATATAAAAAGGAACCAGACACTCCTTATATAGGAAATGGACCTGTCCAAAGAGATGAGCTAGAAGAGTTCACTCGGCATAAATGGGTTAATATTAAACGAAGTTCCTCTACTCTCCAGTTAAGTGGACTGGATACATTTGATTGGTTTTCTGTCATTTCCGTCAAGGGAGACGAATTTTTTGACTTCCTGTTTGCTTTCCGTACAAAAATCGCCTTCTGCAAAAGGACTTGCTTTAAAAGGAAAGAAATTGCTCCCCATGGGAACAATTTCTTCCCTTTTAGAATATGGAGGCAAATACGTTTGTAAGAGTATATGCCTTGAGAGTTTATCAGCTTTTTAGGTTTGAAACGTAGTACAAGACCGAAGGGCACCCGTCACATCAAGATTAATCTGTTCATGAATCTTTAAGAGGAAATCGATGCATTTTCATTGAAGAAAACGCTGTAAAAATTGATTTTCTTTCCTTCTGAAAAGGAAAGATTTTGCTCTCCAGATGGATGCAGTGAGGTTCAGTTGACCCCTGGCCCTTTGAACTAAAATTGCATTTTCATGGTAAATTTAGATATATCTGATAACGTTTGAACACTTTTATTACCCTAAATACTCACACATCTTATATTTACCTTATTTGTCTCCAAAAATGATTCCATTTTATTACCTGTGAATGTGTCTAAGGTAACTTCCCATTTAGTCTATTCAAATTTTGTCTACTGTTTTTATTCCCATTTCGTCTATTTAAACCCCCGGCATACGAAGTATGTTGAGGGGTATATAGTTTCGTCTTTCCGTCCGTTCGTCCGTCCGTCCGTGCGTCCGTACGAATGTTAACATTTTGCGTCAAAGTTTTGCGTGATTTTTTTTCCTTTTACATATATTTTTGAAAGCTTACACTTTAGGATGTTGATGTGTGGTTAGTGTTACTACTAGATGATTACAGAATATCTGACATCATTTTGCAATTGCTGCTGACCCAAGGTCAAAGTCACGGACTTAGAAATGGTGCCGGCCGGGGTATTCGTGGCCCTCTGGGCACTTGCTCTAGTTTTCTATATAATTACCAAGATCTGTATCCAAACTGATCAGATATACTTTATATGATTAATATTGATACATTCTCAAATCTGATCTGAGTCTACACTGGTTGATTTGCCTGATCGCCATGCTTTCCATACAAAACATATGAGGATGAATAATAAGGAAAACAGGGACACAAACAGGGTAGAACCAGACCAACTTACTTAAGTTTGATCTGGGTCTACACAGGTTGTTTTGCTTGATTGCCATGTTTTCCATTAAATTATGTGATACAGGTTTATACTCCAATGTGGTCTTGAGATGGCTGCATAAATGTGAAAATATTCCAAGTAGACAAATGGGAATATGTCAGTAGACGAAATGGGAAATTTGTCAGAATAATAGACGAAATGGGAATACACGAAATGGGAATACACGAAAAGGGAATAAACCGTGTCTAAACTTGTTGAACAGGTGACGAACAGAGTTGACGTTGAACAGACCCAACGTTGTGAGGCGTCAGATCTGGATCTTCACTGCTTGCTCGTTTCTCCGAAAAGTTAAGGTTTGTTCGGTAATTTAATCAAATCAAGTCTCCCACCAAATCCACCCCTCAGAAATTTTGAACCTTCTATATAATAATCCGGCATCCGCCCGCATACACAGGTTGACCTGGACACTCGTTGTTCAACTATACTCTGACAACCCTTACTTGCATGATGTGACGTATGTATGAATAATTTGAGCCAGCGCATGACAAAACCAACAAAGTGACATGTGCGCCCAGCGAAGTGTCAGATCAGCCTGGGCATCCGCCTAGTCTGATCAGGGTCTTCGCTGTCCGCATGAAAAAGGTTTGGGTCCTTAGCTACCTAATGAGCACAAGGCAAAGACTTCGCTGGGCGCACATGCCATTTTGTTGTTTTTGCCATGCGCTAGCACATTTCATTTCTGTTTCCAGGCGTTAAAATGCAAGTGTTCTATCGCCAGTTAGCATTCGTTCTGATTATAATGGTCCCACAGACCAGCGGAGATGACGCAAACATTCTCTACAAGTTATTGGATGTCTTGGTCGGATACTCAGATTCGGATGCTCACACAATACAAACCATTACGAAAACACGCCTATTCAAATATATAGACAATTTCACCTCCAAAAACTGAAAATTTTCAGGTAAAATACTCTGCTATTTTTTCACATTTTTGCTCAAAACATAGATTGTGGGTACTCGTTAGAACCGCCTCGACGAGGCGGTTCTAACAAGTACCCACAATGTATGTTTTCGAGCAAAATGAGAAAAATAATGTATACCCCTGTAAACCCCAGTTTTACTATATAAAAGTGGGGTTTAAGGGGGTCAAAATTATATAGGCATGTTTTCATGATGGCAAGAGGCGATATCAACTTCTACCCCAGTTGTCTGTGTTACTTCTGATGGAGTTCATCCTCCCAATACAGAAATATTCAAAACAATGGACGCGAATAAATGTCTTGTTTGGCATAAACACAGATTCCACCATGATTATCACCAGGTCTGTCACGTCGGTATAAGTTAAACCCATTAATATTTAAATCGTCATATGAGGTTCTATGGGCCAGCCAGGTTTCCGTCAGACTGATGATATCGAACATGCCAAGTTCAGATTCAATTAAATCAACCTTATTTGTAGTACTCTGGATATTATTATGGACTATAGAAAATTTACCTTTCCTGTTTAAATTATCTAGGAAGGAACTAGATGCTGCTGAACTATAGGAATCCTCGGATGAGGGACCAGTATTGCGTTCAACACCTGCTATCAACAATAATGACATGACTATTAAAAATTCAAATAAATTTAGAAAGTCAATACCTTTAATCTTAAGCTGACGACCATAATGTAGTCCTATCCGTATCCTGTAAATCTGAATTTCAACCATAATGTTATACAATCAGTTAAACAACGAAACAGTTTGCAGCATACGGATAGGTCTTTCTTCGCGTACGATTGATATGCGTGAATAGTGTATAGGTGTAAGTGCTGTTCCCCGTGGAGCACCAGCAGCAAACACAAAAACAATGGAAACATGAATAGAACAACAAACGTGTTTGTTTGTTTTACATTATTGGGAAGAGGATAGTACTCGTAGTTATGGAAATAGTAGACGAATTTGCAAGTAAGTGTTGAGTATTTCACAAACAGCAGGTAACAGTGTTACAAGGCAACCTATTACAAATACAGCTGACTCTCGCTATCTCGACCTCGCTTATCTCGAATAACCGCTTATCTCGAAGTGAAATTCTGGTCCCTGCCTAAATATGAAAATCTAACAACAAGTAAAAAATATTGTGGAAAAGAGGAGAAATTGCTCCTAAGGAGCAATTTCTCCCCTTTTCCACAATATTTTCAATATATCTCTAACTTCAAGAGTCCATTTACACATATATTTGTTAAATGTGATTAATTGAATTAGTTTTTCCTCAATTCTGAAAATCTGATATGTCGAAGTACGGATACCTCGAAGTATTTCAGAGAGTCCCTTGGAATTCGAGATAACGAGAGTCGACTGTAATTCGTTTTTTAAGAAATATTTGTACGATGATACATTAATCGTTCGCGGGCAAGCAAGTTCTGTTCATAGGCAGTACTACAGCATACCATTAATCAATATGGGAAATTATTTTAGCCCTTAACAAGCCATGCAAATTTCGTAGCAGATATTTTTTCTGATAAAACGTTTTGAAATTTCATGTGAATCGCCTTCCTGGCAAAGAGGAAGTTTGTATGAAATGTTAAAACCTATTATCTGAGAAGAAATAGTTTAATCCTTGAAAAATACTTGATAAACAGACAGACAGACGGACAGAGGGACAGACAGTCATTGTGATTCTCTTAAACTACGTGCTCGAAAATATTTCTTGGCGCTTCATGATATGGCCGACAGTGATACTATGTCCTGATGCAGCACCAGCTGGAGTGCTAAATGATACCCCCTCGTAATGGAGGACGCCGGTGTCGCGTGAGATGTTTAAGACCATGTGATGTTTCAGAACGCATGCGCAACGAATGCGGATATCCGGTGGGGGAAAAGGCGTGAGAATTGTCAGAATTTATCTGCCTCAATATTGACTTCCTATTTTGCTGTTTTTTTTTTCCTTTTATCCGTGCTGCGTTTGAATTTAGAATACCCAGATGAATTATGGAGGTATTTGTCTTGCTTCGACACCTGTATTATTTTTAATCCCTGTTGACATACGGCGTGAAGAACGAAAACGTGCATTCATATTCGCCGTGTGCGACTGTTTACTTACCAGCTTACAGAAATGTAGTTTTGTTTTTCTTATGTACTTTATGATCAGACGGCTGCATAAAAATGAACAGAATTTGGAAATTCGAGGATGCGTTGAAAATGGCTGCGTCACCAGCGATGTTCTTACAGTATAAGGATTCGTACACGTGACTTGAATGACTACATTTACTGAACGCACAACTGTGGGGTTTGACGCGGTATAACTTGTACAGGCAGAAATGTTTAGCATGATGGATGAAACATCGTTGGAAGTACTGACCTGGAACACTTGTGATTTTTGACAGCAGAAGGTAAGCTATTGTGATTAACAAAACTGTAGGTCAGCATGGTACATCAGACAGTTGGTAGAGCACCTGACTTACAAGCAGGGGATTGCGGGTTTAAATTCTGCATTAGGCATACCTTTCCCTCCTTAAGTTACTTCAATGGCAATGAGGTACTTGTGACTATAGAGAAAAGCTAGGCACTGTTAGTGTGTTCAGTTTGATGTCTGACACATAAAAGTTAAACACTGTTAAAGGGAGAGGAGTGTAGTAATTGGTGAGACTGCAGGCTCGTACGCAAGGCGGTTCAGCGGGTACAAACGCACCCTCTTTTCTGAAGAATTACTTCAAAGCATTTGCACCCCTGTTTTCGGAATAGCTAAAATTCCATCCCCCCCCCCGCCCCACTCCCAATTTCAAAAGTCTGCATATGGACCTGGACTGTCAGTCTGGTTAGCTCAGTTGGTAGTGCACCTGATTTGCAGCCATGGGGTCGCGGGTTCGAGTTCTCCTCCTAAGTTTATTTTACTATTGATTATTTAACATGTTCAAGGGTCTACATGGAAAACAAAATTGAAAATTACAGCTAAAAACAGTACAGGTCTGTAGATAAAAAATTGCAAGTGAATTGCAATATTCTTATGATAAAGTAAACATGAAAGGAAAACTGCTTGTCTAAGGCGGGACATGAACCCATGATCCTCATATCACTAGACAGCAGTGTTGGGAATCAGGCAGAATTTCATTGTCGATCATTGGTTTCGTAAAACCGACTGATCATTGAGTAATAATTGACTTGTAGAAAATATATTAACTCTTAATTCAGCCATCGTCCAGGTACTTATTCATTGCTCCAGATCAATAAGAGGGGTATCCAGGTAATATTTTTCTTATTTCGCCATGAAAAAATATAATGTTGTTGGTACTCATTAGAAGTGCCTCTGCAAGGTGCTTCTAATGAGTACCTACAACATCAGTTCTTTTGGGTTGACTTTTTTAAGGCTATTCTATCAAATCTTTTCACTTTTATTGACCATAAATCTAGAATGATCCTAACAGACAGCTCTGAACTTCTTTATTTATTCTACAGTATCCATTTTTTAGCTGTAAGATGGGGTCTGATCTGGGTCTACACTGTTAGCTCAAGACTACTAGTCAGGTGCTGAACCTACTGAGCTACTGAACATGGTCCTGTTCTGTCCAGGGACTCGAGCCACTACACTCCTCATAACATTTAGGATTCAGGTACCACCCTGATGTTCTGGTATCTGGTCTGCAACCCCAAATTGCTTGCATTTGGCACACACCTGTTTACTAAATCTGATATTAGTAAAGTGAATAGGAGAGGAAAAAATGACTTCCGGAGCTGGGACTCACCAACAAGTTGGCAACAATCCCGTAACACTTGTCAGGTGCTCTTCCTACTGAACTAAGCAGGCAATCTTGTTCAGTCCATGCACTCCAGCCACTACATTAAATTCATAATATAAAAATGTACATTGAGTAAAAACAGTTTTCTACAGTATCCATTTTTTAGCTGTAAGATGGGGTCTGATCTGGGTCTACACTGTTAGCTCAGGACTGTCTGGTGTATACAGTATTCTACAGTATCCATTTATTAGGTGTACATACATGCCATATCTCACACTTTGAGATAAAATCTCACAGAATTTGGCCCATCTGGAAGGCAATTCCCATAAAAAATTCTAATCTCACAGAATTTTCAGACCATTTTACAACAGATTTTATGAAGAAATAAACATAAATCACATACTGTTGTGGTTTTTACAAGCTTCTCACATGAATAAAGAAAACTTTAGACTATATTGCGGGAACATCAAAGTGATGTTCAAGAAAATCTCACAGAATTTTGTCAAATCTCCCTTAGTATTTTGCCTTATCTCAAAGATTTTAGTCCACAGCTTATGGCATGAATGGGTGTAATGTGACATCTGATCTGGATCTACACGGTTAAACTGAGGACTCAGATCGGCGCCTTTGTTGTTTTATTAGCATGATTACGAAGGTTGTTGTGTTCCATACTTCATGCCTCACACGCGTTATTGTGTATGAGTACGTTGGACGTGGTCTAGGTCAGTAGATCACGGGAACACAAGGATCACGTGACATTGAATGTATTGATAGTGAGAAATAGTATTTGTTTTGGATAAATGCGCATAGTGTGACAACTGAAACATAGATTATCTCTTTGGATATTGAAATCAGTTAAGCATAGGCTATTGATCAGTATAAAGTAGTGTTATGGGAAAAAAAAACTGAGATCTTACTCAACTTTAGAAAACAGTAATATTGAAAACAAAATATTCCTTTGTCAATACAGAGGCATGAATTCTCTTAAATTTAATTGTATAACTAAGGGCGCTCAGGTTAGATTCGCTTGTATAAGTACACAGATGCAATTTGCTACAAACAACAGTACTGGATCTTCAGTCTTTGTTTCCCAATTTAATCCTCGTTTGCATAGGTCGAAACGTACAGTTGTTACACCTTTTTGTCGCGGACTGAACTGTGGGAGAATCTCTGTTGCTAAACAATTAAGTATATACTCCGTTGTAACTAAGTAATTATTGTTAACCGATGAACGATTTATTTGCTTTATGCCTCACAAAGGGAAATCATTTTGTCGCCGCTTTGTCCGTCTGTCCGACTGGCCGTCCGTCCGTCACATTTTTGTCTGGAGCATATCTCTATAAGTACTGAAGGTATATTAATGAAACTTGACTACACTGATAGAAGGCCATAAGTCAAATTGCAGAGTGCAAAATACCATAACCCAGTCACCAGTATTTACGGAGATACCTCCCTTCTTAATTTTTGCAATAAAAAGTTTATCCGGATCATATCTCAGAAAGTATAGAAGGAAATTAAATTAAACTTGATACATTGATGTGACAGACGGCCATCAAAGGAAGTGCAGAGTGCAAGAACCATAACTCTGTCTCAAGTAGTAACAAAATTATGTATGTCTGTCCGTCACATTTTGTCGAGACCATATTTTAAACTATTGAAGGCAATATAATGTTGCTACATACACTGATAGAGGACCATGTGGGAAACTGCAGAACGTAAGAGCCATAACCATGTCACCAATATTTACGAAGTTACTTCCATTCTAAATGTTTGCAATAAAAAGCTCGTCCGGAGCATATTTCTGAAAGCCTAGAAGGGAATTAAATGAAACTTGATACATTGATAAACGGCCATTTTAGGAAGTGCAGAGTGCACGAACCGTAATTCTATCACAAATAATTACAGAGTTGTTGCCCTTCCTAACTTTTGCAATAGTAAGTTTGTCCGAAGCATATCTCTGAAAGTATTGAAGATATATAAAATGTAACTTGAAATAGTGATAGAGGACCTTGAGGAGAAGAGAAGAATGTGAAATACATAACCCTATTATCAGTATTTACGGAGTTATTCTCATTTCTAATTTTTGCAATATAAATTTAGTCGGTGCATATCTCTGAAAGTATAAAAGATAATTAAATAAAACTTGATACATTTAGAGACGGCCATCAGAGACAGTGCAGAAAGCAAGAATTGTAACTATGTTACAAGTAATTACTGAATTGTTTCCCGTCTTAAATTTTGCAATAACAAGTTTGTCCGCAGCATATTTCTAAAGTATTTATTATTTCATTTAAATAAGATTCCCACTATTTTGTATCTTCGGGGATCATTCTTCGGGGATCATTTTTCGGTTTTTGCCGATTCTCTTGTTAGTTGCAGTTTCGACAAGGGGAACTGGAGCTAAACATTCGGTCACTGTGATCCCTGTCTTTAGTAATTTTGTTTGTACAGATCGGTACACCGACCATAATACAATATGAATAGCGTCATGAGAGTGCCTATCTAATTATGTAAGCGTGGAATAGATGCATATCATGTTACACAGTCCTTATGAGTGCCTGTGCTTTCGGTGTTTGTATAATATGACTACTGAAGCTTATAAATACAGTATTTCAACCCCTGGTGGGAGTTTTGTATTGGGCTGTTACGTGTATGCTTATCAGAACGTGTTTTCTCATGAAAATGTCCACTTTGCTTATGAGTCGACATTTCAGAGGGAAAATATTGTAAATTCTCGCTGAGTAATATATACATTCTCTGATTCTGTTTAATTTAGATATGAAATTGTTCATTATTCCATTTTCTCATTGCCGTTTGTGTTGTGTTTTGCTGTTTATATGTATTGTTTTTGTATGTCTTTGTTTATCCACGAGGGAACATGTTTTCATTTTAGTCGATCTCTTAGTCCCATGTCCTTATCCGTATCGTCCAGTCTTTACCAGGCGTTGATTGACAATATTACTTAATAATGATTGCAACTGAGATTTACCGGATACGGATTGGACTGAATTATAGCCGTCAAGCTAAAATTAAAGGTATTAAGCATCTTAATTATTATGAACTGTTGATAATCATGTCATAACTCTTGATAGCAGGAGTAAAACGTAATCCCGGTCCTGCGCCCGAGTCTTCTGTAAGTTCTAACCCCAGTCATACAAATAAGAAACAATTGATCGTAGACAAATTTTCAATAGTGCATTATAATGTTCAGAGTTTAGGGAACAAAATAGATCTTAATAAATCAGAACTTTGCCGTTTCGACGTAATTTGTATAAGTGAAATGTGGCTAGACGACCGAACGTCAGACGAAGATATACGTATTGACAACTTCAAATTATTTCGGCGTGATAGACCAGGTGATCACCATGGTGGTATTTGCGTCTATATTCGTAGTAATTTATTTTCTAAACGAAGGGATGATTTGGAGTTGCCGAATATTGAGTGCATTTGGGTGGAAGTCTCACTTAGCAATAAAAAAAAAACATCTGATAGGTACGTTTTACGGACCTCCAAATTCACCGAATGCAGTTCTGTCATCTATTGAAGACTCGATCAGTCTGGCTTTAGACACTAACATACACAATATTTTACTAACAAGTGATTTCAACTTTGATACTTTGAAGGAAACATCATACAGAAAAATACATGATTTATGTCGACAATTTAACCTTGAGCAATTGATCAACGAACCAACACACTTCACTGAAAACTCTTCATCTACAATCGACTTGATTCTTACTTCTAACAAAAATAATATTATACTTAGTGGTGTTGGAGAACCTTTCCTTGAACAAAACATAAGATACCATTGTCCTATTTATCCTGTTTAAAATTTCATTAAACCAGTAAGTACTTGTTTTAAACGAAAAATCTATTTATTTGATAGGGGTGATTATCAAACTTTTTTCAAACGATCTGATGGACACGGACTGGAACTCACTGAAAAGTAATGGTATTGATACCTACGCGGAGCATATAACAGACCGGATTACCTTTCTAACCAATAAACATATCCCAAATAAAATGACGACAGTTCGTAAAACTGATCCACCTTGGCTAACAAATAATATTAAGAAACTTCTACGGAAGAAAAAAAAGGCTGTACGACAAATATAAAAAAATCCAAAAACCCTAGTCATTTGGATATTTATAAACGCTTTAGAAATCATGTCACTAGTGAACTACGCAAGTCAAAACAGAATCAAACTGACAAATTATCAGAATGGTTAGTTAATTCAGAAACTGGACAGAAGGATTGGTGGAAAACTTTAAAAGGTTTTATAAAGCCCGATTTGACAAATTCAACACCCCCCCCCCCCCCTTGAGTACGGATGATAAAATTTATTCAGATTAGTATAATGATAAAGCCAGTATTTTCAATGATTTTTTTAGAAACCAGACGCTTTTAGACGATAGTCAAGCAACTCTTCCACAAACGAAACCTTTACCCGCCCACAAGCTAGACTCTGTTATTATCACACTCCAAGAAGTTGAATCAACTCTAAAATCACTTCCGCTTGATAAATGACTTGGTAAATAACCGACTTCTCAAAGAACTTGCACAGCCTCTCTCTCTTCCTCTCAGTAATTTCTTTAACTTTTCATTAAATCATGGACTAGTACCAAGAATTTGGAAAAAAGCGAATGTCTCACCCATACACAAGAAAAATGACCCATCCGATGTATCCAGTTATAGACCTATCTCCCTCCTAAGTACAGTAGGCAAAGTTCTTGAAAAAATTGTTCATAAACATTTATTCAACTTCCTCAACGCGCATCATGTCATTACAACTCTACAATCGGGTTTTCTCCCTGGGGATTCTACAGCTAACCAATTGGTCGACATATATAATACTTTTGTAAGGCTCTTGATGAGGGTAAAGAAATCCGTGCCATATTCTGTGATATAAGCAAAGCATTTGACAGAGTATGGCATAAAGGATTACTTTACAAACTCGAAACAGCAGGTATATCTGGATCTCTTTTATCTTGGTTTACTGATTATCTCAATGACAGACTCCAAAGAGTTGTACTGCCAGGTGGTTCTTCTGCATGGACACCAGTAAAAGCGAGTGTTCCTCAAGGCTCTATTCTTGGTCCTCTATTGTTTCTTTTATATATAAATGATATTGTCGAAGATATTAATTCTTCCATAAGGCTCTTTGCAGCTGATACCAGTCTGTATATCATAGTGGACGACGCTATTTAGGCAGCCGAAACACTTAACTTAGACCTAGAAAAAGTTAGTCGTTGGGTCCAACAATGGTTAGTAACATTTAATCCTGCAAAGTCTGAATCTATACTATTTTCAAGAAAACTTAACAAACCGTACCACCCTCCACGTACCACCCTCCAGTTTCGATGGATGAAACACAAATTAATGAAGTTACGTCACATAAGCATTTAGGTGTTATTTTTTCAAACGACTGCAGTTGGCACAATCATATTGAACATATTAAGACAAAGGCATGGAATCGAATAAATGTTATGCGTAAATTGAAGTTCAAATTAGATAGGTGATCTCTCCAGACCATATACTTTTCTTTTATTCGTCCTTTATTAGAATACGCTGATGTTGTATGGAATAATTGTGCACAATATGAATCGAATGAACTAAAAAAAATCCAGAATGAAGCCGCACATATTGTCACAGGGGCAACAAAATTAGTCTCAATAAATTCACTTTTGTTAGGAACAGGCTGGGAAACTTTGTCTTCAAGAAGGAATAAACACAAACTGACTTTTTTCTACAAAATGCAAAATGATCTTTCTCCTGATTACCTCTGCTCACTTGTACCTCCTACCGTAGGAAGTACATCATCTTACCCATTGCGTAATGCCAATGATCTTCAAATCATACATGCAAATTCACAACTTTATTACAACTCCTTTTTGCCGTCTGCTGTTCGCGAATGGAATGAACTCACGAACAAACACGTAATTCATCTTGTCTCAACACATTTAAAACCAGGATAAACAGCAATAGTAACCTACCACCTTCTTACTGTTTCACAGGCAAAAGAATTGGGCAGATTGATCACGCCAGACTTAGAACTAAATGCAGCTCTCTTCGCCAACATGTGTTTTCTAAAAATCTCATAGACAGCCCAAGCTGCGCATGCGGTTCTGTGGAAGACAATCACCATTTCTTGTTAGTCTGTGATCAGTATACAGACCTCAGGCGGGAATTATTGACTACCGTGTTGGTAAAATGCAACCCTACTCTAGATGTATTGTTGTATGGAGATCTACCTCTATCATTAGAAGAAAATAAAGCTAATATCTTTGCGGTACATGAATTCATACTGAAGTCTAAACGTTTTCAATAAACGAATATTAATCTATAAGTTTCCTTGCTATCTTTAGTAACTAACTCACAGTGACCTCAAATAAATATCCAAAATAAAAAAAAATCAATACATTTATATTTGATATTGACGGCTAGCTAGATTAATTTGTCGCGATCGGACCTAGTATTTATATAGTACATTGTATATCTTCCTCCACCTCTTCCCCCGTGGAGACAATAATGTATCATAGTTTCATATCTATTTCTTGACATTTTGTTGAAATAATTTACATTCATTACTTTTCATATAACTTATTGATACCACATACTTGTTTGTTGACGTTTGTCAGATCGTCTCAAATCAGTAATTAGTTGTACTGATATGTACTATGGTCTGGGATACAGATTTAAAAAAGTCAAACGACTTTCTTCTGGATCCCATTTGTATGTATTGATGTTTTGTCATGTCTCGTTGTAAACGGTAATGTTATATGTATACAAATAAAATAAAAGTTAAACTAAACTGAGGACTGTCTGTCCAAAACTTAGAGTATAAATGGTATTCTACAGTATTCAGTTATTAGATGTAAGGTGGTATCTGATCTGGGTCTACCTTTCCGTGTGTCATTTTGTTCTTGTGTTTTTCAGTCCTTATAGTATTGCGATTACCTCGCTTGGGGAAGAGAGAGCTAATCTTAGTGCTTTTCGTACGTTTGTTCGGTTTGTGCTTGTTTAGATTTGTCGGTTTCCTCTTCCTCTTGGGGTCTGGGAAGGGCTGCGGTTTGTGATTGTGGCACTCCCTGGACTTTTCTCTTACCTTTTTTTCTACACTGTTAGCTCGGGACTGTCTGGTATATGCAGTATTCTACAGTATCCATTTATTAAATGTAAGGTGACAGCTGATCTGGGTCTACACTGTCAGCTTAGGACTGTCTGTATAAACAGTAGTCTGCAGTACCCATTTATTAAATGTAAGGTGACATCTGATCTGGGTCTACTCTGTTAGCTCAGGACTGTCTGTCCAATGCTCCTAGTAAAAACGGTATTCTGTACAGTAACCATTTATCTTTGTAAGATGTCATTTGATCTGGATCTACACGGTATGCTCAGAATTGTCTGTCCAATACTTTGAGTATAAAGACTATTGTTCAGTGTCCATTTATTAGATGTAAGATGGCATCTGATCTGGGTCTACATTGTTAGCTCAGGACTGTCCAATACGTTTGTGTTAAACAGTATTCTACACTATCCATTTATTTGCTGTAAGGTGGTGTCTGATCTAGATCTGTATTGTTAGCTAAGGACTGTCTGTCCAATACTTAGAGCATATATGGTATTCAACATATCTATTTATTAGATGTAAGGTGGCACGAAAGCCCTGAACAGACTGCGTGATATTGGGCAACATGTAGGAGAGCTGAAGATTACATCCTGTACTTTTAAAAATTTGGTTCTTTTCTGATTTTGTATATGTTAATTGTTGAAGTCCAAATGATAATAATACCTCTTTCATTATAAAATATCTTAAAAATCCCTCATAAGAAAATTCTATTAAATTACTTTATAAAATTTTAATTATTATCTTTTTTTTTCCTGTGATAACTTATGACCAGTACAGTTATTTCTTCTATTTACTAACAATGTGATTAAAATATGTCTGCTGCCATGAGTCAAATGTCATTTGCATGCTGTAATGGATGATGGATACCTTTTCATTGCGATTTATGAAAAAATATATATCGAAGAAAACTTACCTTAAAAAAACCCCCCAAAAAAAACAGTCATTTAAAAAAAAAGAAATCTTTCATTTTATCCTTTCATCTCTCAAAGTCATTTTCAGCTAAGACTCTCAGATTGACACAAAATCATTTTTTACCAATAAAACAGGATTAAATGAATGAAAAATATTATAAGACAATTTACAGCTCGTGGGTGGGGAGTTTCCTATATATGGCATAGTACGGATGTGCGTGCCAAATGGCCCCCTTTTTCAGCGCTGCCAGTTATATGATTAGCCCCCTTTTTTCAACAAAAAGTATATGACTGAGCGGATTTTTCTTGATTCGTATGTGAAAGGCTCCACTTTTCTGACATCCTGGTAAATGCATATATTTTTTCGCTCAGAGATTTGTCAAAGCTGCTATTTCTCTTGGTATTCAATGAATTGACTGCTATATTTGTCTAACTACCAGCTATAAATGGGTATAAAAATCAAAGGGCAGTATATGAATAGGTCAACATTTCAGACGATCAAATATATGAATGGGTCCATTTTTTCAAAGGCCAGGTATATGAATGGGGTAGGTTTCGAAATACTGGTTCGCACACCCGTACCCCATTTATCCCCAAGTTACCCCCCGCCACCCGAGACATTTACAGATCACATATAAAACATTTAAGGACAGTTAATGAAAAATATTTTCGGGTGGGTAAATTGTCCGCATTTAGGTTAAGAGGGGCGGGTAAATGTCCGGGTGGATGATTGTCCAGTGGGTAATTGTTCGGGGGTGTAATTGTTTTACACTCCACATCCTATGGCCAAGATACAGCCAAGAACTCTTATAATTTCTTGCACATATTGTTTTGCCCTATTCATTGTTTCACTTATTCTACAACAAAACTGTTAAGGGAATAAAAGCAAACGTAGTGTGCATAATATATCTGGATTTATTTATCCACCTGATCCAGCCCCATTCCCTTGTAGGCCATAGCTGTACATTGATATATTCCATACAGTATTCAGTGATTTATGAGTGACCAGTAAAGATAAGATCCTGATCAGTCTACACAGTTACACCCAAAGATTTATTTTTTTGTGACGAACATGTACAGGCTGTCTGCATGTATATAACAATTATAATATAGGCTTCTTTTGTAATTTTCAGGCTGTGCAGGATGATCAAAGGGTATGCTAAATTTAAATATACGAGTGAAGGAAAAGGGTTACCAGTAAACTGTTAGCATACAGTAATCTGCAGAGAAAGCAAAGCAGTTGGTGAGTTATTGTATAAATCACATCCATAGGTTGTTCTGATTCATTTCAGTTCTACATGTACTTCTTGTGCAGACTGATATGTTACAGATTGTGAGAGAAGGCCGGGCCCTAAATATACCAGACAGCAAAGACCCAGTCACAGATACTGCAGAAGATATTGACAAAGAATATGTTGATAAGACTGCATATAGTTTGTGCTTCATGCAAGCTTTCTTCATAAAAAACAAAAGCACAAAATGGGTCTACTTTCTAAAACAAAGTCCTAACTTTCAATTCACATCCCTAATTAAATTTTTCTATTTTAAGTGATTATTCTAATTAGTCTACTAAATTCTGATAAATGCTTTGGCATCTGGCAGATAACAGTCCCACCCCCACCTTCTGCCCAATTGTCAACTAAAAAAAAACAAAAAAAAAAACAAAAAAAAAACTGTTCTGTGTGGTGTTGCTCATTCTTGGGAAAATTTAGAGTGGATAAGATAGAGTGACCTTTAAAAGAAAAACCTCTCTTGAAAAGGGAGAACCCATACAACCCCGGTATTTATACACGTTCGTTGCTTAAATTTGTCCTCACCGATATTGGACGTCTTCATCATTCATTTATCTATTTCCAATATGGCTGCGCCCGTACAAGCCAGACCGAGCACTAGACTGCTCAACATGACCTCGTGCAACGAGGACTGTAGAAAACCGATTTTTATTAGGGCAAATACACGAAACTTCAGACTCTGAAGGTGAAACTTCCAGTTTTTGCAGTAACTGAAGTAACCCAGGGAACGCAGCAGATATTAAATGTTGCACTGGCTGTGAGTTTACTAAATACTACTGTAAAGAATGTTACACTGCTCACTGTCCTGAGCACAAAAGTCTGTTCTTAGCAATACGATCTCTCCCATCTTTCTCTTAACTTATCTCTGGAAGCCTTATATGTATAAACTATGAACATGAATTGTAGATATGTTTTCATTTTCTTGTTAGTAGTGAAATCATTGTATATCTGGTGAAAATAAAAGTGGTATCAATCACTAGTGAATTGAATTCGTATCATTTCACCAGTGACTAATACAATTTGTATTGCTTTGGACTACTTCCGTTTTCTTCATTGTTTCAGAAGTGGATGCTACCTCCACTTCAGGTTTTTGAACACCTTTAGCTTCTTTGTTTCTGAACTAAACTATTAAGTGTTGGTATGCATTTGCTTAGTTAGAATGTAAGGAACATTTTCGTTGCAAGATTATTTTGATTTGCTGAAACTTTCTGGTTTTGTCTCTCCAGCGTTTCAAATGTTAAGCACTGAACGTCGACGCCATGACGTTCATGTTTTGTTTGGTGACGTTAGTTCAGACGACAGAAACGCTCATTGGCGTATAAACAATAAAATAAATAGAAAAGTTTCTCTTTTTCAGTGATTATCATAAAAATTTTCATCTCGTATAATGAAAACATTCAAATTTAATGCTGATGTTTTCATTACACTCGATGACAATATTAATGGTATTCACAGCAAAAGTGTAAATATCCTCTGTTTAATAACAGTGTAGTTAAAGCAAGTTTTATGGGACACGGATTTGCTATTATTGCATAAAAAGCAGTGCATTAACCGGCGAAAAGCCGTGTATTAACAATGCAATTCACGCGCTGTTAATGCACGGCTGCGCAACTTTCATTATGATCGTACCGGGACCACAGGTTTGCTGCTGTTACGAGATGTGTACTGCCCGGTCCTAGAACGTGCATAGTCAGTGGAAATTACGTTCGCGAGACATCGGTGAAAAGGCGAAACAAAATAGTGCAATAAATAACGCGAAATGTAGCAAATGTTTTCAGATTTTATGCAATAATAGCGATCGAACATGGTTTTTCAATACATTAACATTCGCCAGGTCTCTTGGGAGGTGTTGAAAACCGCGGCCTTCGGCCTCGGTTTTCAACACCTCCCACGGGACCTGGCGAATGTTAATGCATGAAAAACCATGTTTGATCCCTATATTAACATATATAACCAACGTTTTATTGAAGGTAAACACAAAATTTATTTCATCTGATACCTCGCTGACTTGATGTATATGTTCTGCGCAAAGAAATAATCGGTACAATTCCGGAATTGTGATGCGCAAAGTAAGAATTCTTACTTTGCCGGGCAAAGTAGGAATTCTTACTTTGCGCAAGACGATTCCGGAATTGCTCCTGCGCAAAGTAGGAATTGAGACAGTGAGAATATCTACCTATCTATCTATCTATTGTGCATGTATTTGTAATTAACTTTTATTATGGTAGTAAATCATACTTTTGTAAACGTCTTTCGCATTTGAAAAAAAAAAAAAAAAAAAAAAAAAGATATATATATATATATATATATATATATATATATATATATATATATATATATATATATATATATATATATATATATAATTAGATCAGATTTTCCTTTCGATGTATTTTCATTCTCCTGCAGTTGTTTTGTTAAAAACGACTGAGATAGAGTTGCCAACTAGTCTACAATTGTGAAATGGAAGACAAATTTAAATTTAGTGTCATCTGTCGTTTTCAACCATGTTTTCCAATCAGGGTGTTTGGACATCTTCGAAGCTTACTTTTCCGCTTAGTGACATTAGAAGATTATGAAATATGATTATGGCTCTTCCTGTGCATCTTCTTTGTGTGATCACCATTCAAAACGCATGTACGCATTCAACATCATGCAGTCAGCATTACGTTAACACGCCTATACAAAATATTATTATCTCTGCTCAAAACATAATTGCGGGTAACCTTTAGAAGTGCTTCATTGTCAAGCGTTTCTAAAATTCTCCCAAATCTATAACAAACATAGATTGTGGGTACTCAAGGAGGTGGTTTATTACGAGTGCCCACAGACTATGCTTTGAGGAGAAATAATAATAATAATAATAATAATAATAATAATAATAATAATAAACATAATGTTTATCCCTGTAAATCCATTTTTTCTCTATATGACGCTGGGTTTACCGGGGTTTTCAATAAATAGACTTGTTAACGTGATGGAACACCTTGGTTAAGCCAACAAAGAAAACATGGAAGAAGGAAAGAAAGTTAACAGTTAGGAAGAAAAAAAAAGGAAGGACATACTGCACGATGCCTAACTTTAAACATTAACCTGCAGTAGACGACATTTTTTATGTAATTTTCAGAGAATACAAGATATTATATTTTTTCCAAGAAAAAACATGACATTTCACGTGAATCATGTGCCTAGCAGCGGAATCGCATTAAATATCAAGTCTTTTTTTCACTGAAGAATAACGATATCTGTTACGACCGAGCACTCCTACCTTCGATTATCTGCCTTGGTAGATTACGCATAGCTTCTAAGTACTCGTATATATTCAATCTCTGACAACTACATCAGGGAGTCGACTCTTTGGCTCAGTGGTTAGAGCATTGGATCTTTAACCGGGAGGACAACTGGCGGAAATTTTTTCAGCCATGCTTCATTCCTTTGTTACGACTTTCATGTCGTAAGATGGAGGCTCGTTCGGGATAGGACTTTATACGCCGAAAAATTGCTTCCCGTCATCATAAATGATGACCTCTTTGCAAAGGGGGAGTGTTACGACCGAGCACTCCTACCTTCGATTATCTGCCCTGGCAGATTACGCATAGCCTCTAAGTATATAGTCAATCTCTGACAACTTCGCCAGGGATTCAACTCTTTGCCTCAGGGGTTAGAACATTGGATTTTTAACCGGGAGGACCGGGTTCGATTCCCATGACAGGCAGGAAATTTTTTCAGCTATGCTTCATTCCTTTATTACGATTTTCATGTCGTAAGAATATCAAATTTAGATGGTTAACGGTTTTCTAACTCTTAAGTCTTTTGGCGCTTAGCATGCTGAGTAAAATTGCAGCAGACGACATTTTGAAATTGCAGCAGACGACAGTTTGGAATTAACTTTCTAATCTTGTCATAAAATAGGGTTTGACATGCAAATTGTCTCTTAGTCAACTAGCGAGAAATGTCAAAACTTATTTTGAATAAATTAAAAAAAAAAAAAAAAAAAAAAATAATAATAAGAAAGACAATTTGAATGAATTGTCATTTTCTGGAAAAATAAGAATGTTTTAAAATCATGCCTACTGAATTTTTTACCCGCATGTTTCTTGTTGCTGCACGAATCCACATGTTGTGGATATTCATTAATAATGTCTCGTTGAGGCGTTTCTAATAAGAAGCCACAACGTATGTTTCAATGGAGATAAAAGAAAAATATCATGTCGATACGCCGTCCAATCTGCAGCTGTGACTTTATATCATGCATGCGCAGGTTAGCGATAAGACTTGAAAATATGGTCTGTGTGGAAAAAAGCGATAAATTTGATAAAAAGTGGTGTCATAATTGATTTAATTACTTTGTGGATAGTATAAGAGTGATGCAGAACACAGAATAAACAACAAAGACCATGGTTTGACGAAGAATGTCAAGCATTGCGTGAGTGTTTTTACAGAGCATTAAACAATTATAGGGAATGTAAAAATAATATAATGAAAGAAACATGATAAACGCTCGGTCGAATTTAAAAAAATTAATAAAAAATAATAAGGAAAAAGCATTATAATTATGACAAATCAAAAACAGAGAAATTTATCTGAACAAAATGTGAAAACGCAAAAGCGTACTGGCGATTATTAAAACAAGCCGCGAATAAAAACATGAAACATTGCTCAAAGCAATTTGCAGACTACGTTAAAGTGATAAACAATCCAGGGGACAGTTTTTTTTTCAGATTGACGAGGACGTTTTGCTTTTCAATGAACACTATCTCCGTGGAGAATTTCAAATTATGTTTGATGAATTAAATAGTGAAATACTAAGAACTGATTTACTAACTTTTATTAACCAATTACGAAATGGGGCAAGTCCTGGCCCTGATTGGTTGTCAAATGAATTTTTCAAAAACAGATATCGGAAACCTTAGTTATCTATTTGCATAACCTATTTAATAAATTGTTTCAAATCGGTTATTTCCCGAAAAACTGGTCTGAAGGTTTTATAGTACCAATATTTAAAAAGGGCGACATGAATGAGGTATCAAATTATAGGGGAGTAACGTTACTCAGTACACTAGGAAAAATGTTCACAAGAATATTGAATAATAGACTGAATAAATGGGCTGAGGCGTATAATGTCTATATAGAAGCAGAGGCGGGTTCTAGAAAAAAATATGAGCACAGTTGATAGCATTTTCGTACTAAATGGTCTTATAACGCATTGCATTAATAATAATGAATATCTGTACTGTTGTTTTGTGTATTTCACTAAAGCTTTTGATTATGTAGAAAGGGACATTTATGGTACAAACTTATTACAATTGGGGTCAGAGGGCGGATGTTAGATATGTAATAAAGTCAATCTATACTTCAGTAAAGTCAAGGGTGAAAACTAATAATACCCTCAGTGAATCCTTTTCATGTAGTATTGGAGTAAGACAAGGGGAGTGTCTCTCACCATTTTTGTTTGCCATGTATGTGAATGATCTGGAACAAGAACTCAGTGAAAAGGGGGGTAAATGGAATAGATATAGACATGGTAAAAGTTTTGCTTCTACTCTACGCGGATGATATTGTTCTTTTTGCCAAATCACCGGAAGAACTGCAGAAATCTTTAGATATACTGGAAGTATACTGTGATAGATGGAATTTAACGGTAAATGAAAATAAAACCAAGATCGTTATATTTCGAAAATGGGAAAAAACTGCCTGCAAACCTACAGTTCAATTATAAAGGAAGTAAAATTGAGATTGTTAATAAATTTTGCTACTTGGGTATAGTTTTTACATACGGAGGCTCATCATTTGAAACGCAAAAAACCCTTTCAGGACAAGCTCTAAAAGCAATTTTTACACTGAAGAAATATTTGCATAGTTTCACTGCTTTAAAACCATCTCATATCCTTCATTTATTTGACAAACTGATAAGTCCTATTTTAAATTATGGAAGTGAGGTTTGGGGATGTCACAAAGCTAAGTCAATAGAAACAGTTCATATGCAATTTTGCAAAAAAGATGTTGGGAATAAAGCAGTCAACGCAAAACGACTTTGTTCATGGTGAACTGGGACGGGTCGACTATCAATCACTTAGGTATACAAAAATTGTAAAATTCTGGTTTAAAATTATACATGCCGATCAGCGAAAATACATAAAATGCATATATAACATGATATTAACTGATATAGAGTTAAGACCAAATAAGCAAAACTGAGCATCAATGGTTAAATATATATATATCTGGGAATTTTTGGCGAAAATGAGTTATTAATGTTTTCAAATATGTTAGTATTTTAGAAACAAATTGACACCAAAATAAATAAAATACTCCTAAAGGTTTCAGATTTACACTATCTTAAACATAGGTACCCTAAACGTAATAACGTCACAGAATACCATTTTGACATAATAAGTTACGTCACCAAACTGTTACCAGTAAAGTAACAGGTAACAATGAAAGAAAACATCTGAAAGGCATTTCAAAACAATAATAGATTTGTTTCCTTAACATTAAATCATTATTAGGCATTTCTTTGAGATATCTGGCATACTGTTGTCGTCTGCAGCTATGTAGTTAACCGATTTTGAGCCTCATCGCGAGAAACCCTGTAAATTGCATGTACGAAGAACAAAAGGCGCGACCTGATCAGCATGCGCATCTGCAGACTGATCAGCGCCTTTGTGGTTCGCTTTTCTGATAGTATGATTGCTTAGGTGACTGTATGCCAAACCAGTTCATGCCACTTAAGGGCTTCTGAGACTGAGCAGGCTGGTTTTTGTCTCGCCTGATCGGAAACCCTATAAAGACCAGTTTTCTCGCGATTATGCTCATATGATTTACGAAAATGTAAAAAGCTCACTATTACGTTTCAAAAGGTCTGTATAAAGACAAAAAAAGGTTCCTACAGACTATTTCCCATGTTGTTCAAAGTAGTTTTAAGAGATTGATACAAGTGTAGAAATCATGACAAGGGGACATGTTGACAGCGTCACAAACCGTAATACATGTCCTGCATCTCAACTATGTTCCACACGGGGCGCACATGATAAATAATGGCCTATTATGCAGATACATCAAGGCTGTGTGACAAAATATAATGGCAAAACTAAAAAATAAAACCCTAAAGATTTTAAAGTTCAGTCCATTTAGATTTGCTAAAAGATTGTCCTCATATTGTCTATTGTTTAATCATCTCTGTTTTTGTATTGCTAAATGCATTGAAATGGGGAATATCGGAAAAAACTTTATAAACTTATCAAATATATATATATATATATATATATATATATATATATATATATATATATATATATATATATATATATATATATATATATATATATAAAAGAAAGAATAGAGGCTCTTACACTCATGGTCATTTCATATGAAATTTATGAAACGAGCCATCGAGTGTAAGATTCGTGTGATCATATGTTTTTTTGTAACATTAGGTTATCCACTTAATAACAGAGACTTTATGTGATAAATCTAAGTATAGAAGGTAACACTTTTGGAAAGTTTTAACAATTAAAATTATAGGAACAACAAGTGGTTACCATGTAAATGATTACTTTTCATGTACGCACTGCAATGATACATACTGTAATATCTATTTCTAGAGCTCACTGCTGATCACTTTTACACGAGTGTGCTTTCATAGAACGTGGTTGGGCACTGAGGGTTTAGGGCAAGCTATATCTTTATTATTGTCACCTTCACAGTGATGGCGGACATTCTCGTTGAGGTACCAGGATCTTTCAGCGCTGAGACCAGGTGGCGGGATCACTTCTGGTTCAGCAGTGAACAGTTCCTGAACCTTACTCTGATCCTTTACAATGTTGATTTTCACTTCCGGGGAAGACGGATACTGTCTAATGTAAACTACACCAGGTTCTGAAGCCGTCAAACGAAAGTGATGATACTTCGTCAAATTTGAAATTTTCTTGAAATACTTCTCCAAAAATATCTTCCATTTTCTAACTGTCACAATAGAGTTTCCCTAGCTTGGATCAGTTATAAGCTGCGGTATATTAATCTCCTTGGTTGTAGATAGTAAAAATAATTCCGCTTATCGTGAATCAGAACTTATATAGCTATGTTTGCATTTCAATTTAACCAAACCGAAACACCAATTTGGACCAAATCTCGTATGATATGGCAACATAAACGACAGCTCAATATTTGAATTTAAACCAATCAATGTTCTATAACAAAGGTACTGGACAACAGCATTGTTCTTATTTTGTCCATGACAATTATCACAGTGGAGATTCAGATCATTGCATTTAACAGAGTTGTCAGAATTGAAATAATGATGAAGATAACTCACAGTCTCATTTGCACCCTTGCCAGTAAGCTCAGCTTCATCAATGAGGTAATTAACTTGCTTGGGTAATGATTTGGAGCAAATTCCAAACTGATTGCATTTCCGAGGAGTTTTGATATATATAAGTCCGACTTGCTGGGGGCTGTGGGGGATAAGCACATTTTGGGCATAATCAAAAGAAATGTGTAACGCTCCTTCTAGCACATCATCTGACTGCTTTTCATCCTGTGTCAGAGAATATCAGTATGTACTTTAATTTTCACATTGCAGCTTATAATAGTCACGGCATTCTTTAGCAAGGGCTAAATGCTACTCTTGTTTGACAAGCTGGGCACTTTTCTCAGCTTCAGAACAGTTGACAAATTTCATTATTAAATTGTTATTTTTCTGACTCATTATTAAATTGTTATTTTGCTGACATATTTCACATAGGGGTATACAATATGTTTCTTATTTCTGCTCTAAATAGGTTGTGGGTACTAGTTAGAACCGCCTTAATCAGGCGGTCCTAAAGAGCAGCCACAATCTATGTTTGGAGTATTAATAATAATAAAAAAGAATCATCAGAAAACAATGATAGGGCTGTGTTTCCGCTAACATGCTGAAAAAAATGGTTGGTAAGTAGGAGAATTTTTTTTTTATTTTCTTTCTGTTTTTTTTTTTTTTCACAGAAAAGAACAGAGTCTGGCCTGTAATGTTATGAAAATACAAGTATTTTGTTGAGGGTCAGTGCTTTGCTTTTTTATTTTGCATTTTTACTGATAAAAAATAGCAGATTCGGGTGTTTGAAACAGGGTCGGTCGGGTTAGCGGAAACACAGCATTTTTTTTTTTTTTTTTTTTTTTTTTTTTTTTACGCCTAGCTTATGGAGAAATGAAAGAGTGCACTGTTGCAAGGGTCCATGTGTTTTTCGTAATGAGTTAAGTAGCTTGTGGGGGCAGAGACAGACTGTAGACAAATACTAACAGACAAATGAAATGGTCGCTAGGTACTAGTTTGTCACTTGTTGCCTGAATGCCGATTCTAATTATACTTTAAAACATAATTTCCCCAATTTACTGGAAATAGTTTGTGAAACATTCACAATTGTTTAAATGTAATTAAGAATGCATTTAATGAGGAATGTTTCCAGTCTTCTTTCGTTTTGCAATACATTCTTAAAAAAATAATATAAAAGAAAATAACGTGAACCAAAAAGAAAAAAAATGAAATGCAAAAAAAAAAAAAAAAAAAAAAAAGTAAATAAAAAAAAAAACATAAATAAATAAATAAATAAATAAGTAAATAAATATTTCTGGTAGGTTTGAACCCCGGACTGCGGGATTTGAAAGCCAGATACGTATTCAATATACTACCAAGGCTGATGTGGTTCTGCATTGATAACTGTATATATGATAATAATCGATATTAAATTATGACGTAGTGCTCACGTATCCATTTTATTTGGTAAGTGAATGGGGTACTTGTGACGTAATAAGGTCGTTGTACACTTACAAAATTAAAAATTATGTCCTGCGAAAACTATGTAATTGTTTAAATGCAATTAAGTGTGCATTTATGTAGAATATTTCCAGTCTTCTTCAGGCAACGGATCTTTCACGAATGCGGAAGACAACTGCGACATTTTTACTGTTTATTTTTAATTTCCGCCGCGCATGTCACTCAAACAAGGGACAAAATTCGAATAGGAACACTATAAAAGAATCAGAACATTTTAATTTTGTGTTGAGGTTTTACGGCCCAGTCAACCCAATGGGGTCATGTCGAGCGCGGTCAGTTTACCTAACCACACGTTTACTGGGCAGACTTAGTCCTCTAAGCGGTTAACCAGTATTGTGCACATTCTTTCGCCAGAAACTGACAACTGCCCTTCTTGAATCAGCGGAAGGGGGAGAATGACCGTAGAAAATATTTCATGATCAATCTCCACGAAAGAATGTTGCCTACCTCGGCGGGGGTTGAACCCGCGACCTCCTGGTCTCCAGTCGGACGGCGCATCCAACTGAGCCACCGAGGCCGGCAGAACATTTTAATGGTCTTGAAAAAAGAAGGCCATTTCGCCCTATATAAGTAAATAACGAGACCAATTTAGACACAACGTCACAGACACAATTAACGGCAAATGACGTTAGCGTGAACATTATTTTCGAACGTCATTTACGTTGAATGACGTAACTTCCCAGAAGGTCCCTTTTCGCGTGACGGGTCACATATATATATATAAGACTGGCATTCCAGACTTGAAAACTCAACAAGAGCAAGGTTTTACATAAATATATCAAATTTCGAGTTTCAAAGATATTTAGAAGTATTGTAGATGGAAAAGTATAGAAAAAGTTTATGTAAACTAAGATTAGAAGTTGAAATGGGTAGATGGGCAAAGCCAAATAAAATTTTGTATGATAATAGAAAATGCAGGGTTTGCAACGTTCTCGAGGACGAGTTTCATTTTGTCATCATATGTTTACATTATAAAGATCTTAGAAAAAATTACATTAAACGATATTACTGGCAAAGACCGAACATGCTGAAATTCTTAGAATTATTCGCTACGAGAAAATTCCACTATCATTAAAAATCTCAGCATATTTATTGAAAAGGCATTCAAATTAAGGGATCAGTGAGGATTTATATAATAAACAGAGTTAGTAAAGATATTAAATGAATTTTCATTTTCGTATGAACAGTACGTTCACGGTACTATATAGTTTTCAGCTGGCGCCTCTGCTAATTTACCTATTTGTGCCTAGCGGCCCATATATTGGCCTCGCAGGAGCGTTTTCCGATGGGGACCGTTACTATCCGCGCTTGGTTTTAGTTTAATCATATTTTATTGCCAAATAATCATATAGCAAGTGGGTTGGACCACAAGTTCTCACAACATTAGATAAGGTCCTCCCCAAAACAAAATATAACATACAAAGTTTATGGCATTTAGTAAATCTTATTATGTAGACACTAGAATTCCGACTGTCCAGATGCTAGTACAGAAAGAAGAAAGAAGATAAAATTATATAAGATCAAACAATATACAGCGTCTGGAGAGTCCGAGTTCGCGTGTTTACATGCATACAAAATTAATTTATAATCAACAAAACATTGAGCGGTCGCAAGCAGAGCTATAGAAAGAAGAAAATAACTAGAGAAAAAAAAAAGAAGAAAGGAGTACAATGATAAGAAATTAGTTCTATAGGAATCTAGTTTGAAGGATGAAAATGAAACTAAGAAGGATGAGTAGTGAGCGGTAGTCACGAAACCAAGCTTCGATAAATCTTTAATAGATATAACAGGCTACTTACATGTTTACAGTATTTTAATTTGGTTTTCCGTTTCAAAATCGATTTGTTTCTTTATAAAATGTTGGACCGTATGAAAAAAGTTCAACGTTGTCGTCATCAGAGAGATCAGGAGAAACGTGTAGGAGAAGACGTATACCGACAGGCTGAAATTTACGGATGGCCTGGAATAGACTAGTCCGTTGCTGGGTGAATCTATTACAGAAGAAAAAGTAGTGTTCAGCATCCTCACTCTCAAAACCACAGTCACATGCAGCCGTTGGTTTAAGATGATTATTGAATAAGTCGTCGTTTAGATTGCTACATTTATTTCTCATTCTACAATGATAGACAGAACTTATGCGTTGGCCTGAAACAAAATAGTTTGGGATTTCAGGACTCTTAAAATAGATCTCTTAAGTAATTGTTTAAAAGCACTGAGAGAGTCGGCGCTTCTTACTGACAAAGGTAACTGATTCCAGTAGTCAAAGGAAGAGGGAAAAAATGATCTAGAATAAATTTCAGTTCTTCTACTTAAGACAGAAAGGTCGGCTGCATTTCTCAGACTATATTCTGTTCTCTCTGACCCAAACGGCGGCATGATATTAGAAATGTATTCTGGCGCCAAGCCATTTATGATTTTATACATAAGCACAGCCTATTGAAACAAACGCCTATCTGATAATGACAACCATCCTATTTCTTTTATGAGTTTATCGATAGAAACAGATCTCGTTAGTCCTGTAACAATTCTGGCTGCTTCATAATGTATTCGCTCAAGTCAGTTTTTTTCGTATGCTGTACAGCCGTCCCATACCACAGCTGCATACTCCAGGATAGGTCGGATGTAAGAAATATAAATATTATTTAAAGCTCTCCTTCCCAATTTGTATTTAACGGCTCTCATAATTCCTAATAATTTTGATACAGATGTAATAATGTTTTGTATATGCGCATGCCACTTGGCGTTACTAGAAAGAGTAAGCCCTAGATGCTTATGACTTTCAACAAAATTAACCAAAACGTCTTCGAACATAAGATTCGGAAAATGATATGCGTCATTACAAGAAAAGATAATCGCTTCTGTTTTACTGGGATTAAAATCAACCAACCATTGCTTCCTCCAAGTGGACAATACAAGCAAGTCATGATTTAAAATGCCCTCTATATCACGTATACTTGCAGAGGAACAAGCTAACGACGTATCGTCAGCAAACAGTCGTACAATACTCAATCAATTTTCAACTATGTCATGAATATAAACTTAGAAAAATAGGGGGACAAGAACGGTTCCCTGGGGTACTCCGGCTTTTATAACCCACGGGGACGACATTGATGAGCCAACGAAGACCCTTTGCTGTCTTTCTGATAAATAACTTGATATCCAATTCAATAATTTTCCAGTTATTCCATTCTGCTGTAATTTAAATAATAGAAGCTTATGCCAAACACGATCAAATGCTTTTGAAACGTCACAAAAGACCATACATGTATACTGTTTCGCATCAATTAGGAGCAGGTATATAAACCGGACCAACGAGCGGAGAGTGCGCGGCGCTGCCTCTATGTGCCTCTGGTGCCTGGTAGCGTTAAAAATCTGTAAACTGTAACTGTAACCGGAGAGTGCGCTTGCGTGGTCTGGTTTGGATACTTTTCTACTACACTTGAATTGACTCCTCAGTCAGACAGTTATAACCACGCCCACGTGAATTTCCTTAGACAAACTTTGTATTGATATACCTGTGCTTACCTGTAAAAAGCACGTGTTGATTTGTTTACCTAACTAAAAACATTGACAATTACCTTATAAGCTATTTTGAATGGTCAGTTGTGGTTGTCAGTTAAATGGTCAAGTGACTTGACGGAGGAGTCAATTGTTTTTCCTTTGCGTGTTTGCAGGCGGCTTATGTATCAAAAAATCTTATAGACAAATATATATAAATATATATTATTGTTAGTATGTAAGAGAGAGAGAGAGAGAGAGAGAGAGAGAGAGAGAGAGCATACCGGATTGAAAGTATTAATTGTCCCAATACACAACAATTATTCAATCATAACACTGCAAAACCACCGGTAAGTTATCGCTTAATACTTAATCGCTTCAAGTTGCACGGGGTAGTTACAGATAGCACGGACTGTTATATCTGCACGAGGTCAGCCCTCACTGATTTCACGAGTTTTCTCAGGTAATAACGGTCATAATGACCGATATTCCAGCTGTTACAATCGTGATCGACTGCCTGCCTGTGGTCTGTTGGTCTGGAATTGTTAGTGAGGTTGATGATGTAATGCACAAACAGTTAAAAGTCCTTATTTTGAATGTATCAAAATGTCTGAAGTTTGCAATGAAAAAAAAAAAAAAAAAAAAGTGTTCATGGGCTCACACAATGGCTTGCAGGTGTTGATTAGACCGTATCATTTGCCAGTCAGTCTATTTTCTGAAGCCACAACTTTTGAATGTATCAATATATATATATATATATATATATATATATATATATATATATATATATATATATATGTATGTATATGTATGTATATGTGTATCTGTGCAGGTGTATGCGCGCAAGTACACAGGAATATAATTTTCAACCATTAACTAAAAGATAGAAAAAAGTATCATTTAATTGTCAATCTCGCGCATGCATTTCAAACTGCTATTTCTCTGTGTAACTCATGTCATATTCCGCATGGATTGAGTGAACTTAAGTCATCTAATGTGAACAGAACGGCGTCTGATCCAGGTCTACATTCTTTGAATTAAATACGAGTATTGCTACGGAATATGGTAATAATGATATAAGCTAACCAGACACCCCTATTTTGGAAAGTGAACTAGTCCGAAGAATCGGGGTGGAGGAGTCCACTCAGCATCAACAGATTATGCGATGCAAAGTGTGAAAAAAATTGCACCTCTCCCGAATACATTGGAATACATTGGTATTGATTTTCAGGTAAATTTACTGTGTATAGTGTATGTTCGCTATCCTGCATATCAATCATGTATGTTGAAATTTGTATATGTGCTCATGGGCCATATGGCTTAATGCATGAATAAACTACTTACTTACTTGTATATATATATATATATATATATATATATATATATATATATATATATATATATATATATATATATATATATATATATATATTGTAGTTTATCAATATTTCAAAGAAATAAAAGTAGATTTGAACAACTAACATTTATGCCTTTTGTTTGTGGGTTCAGTATTTTCATTATTTTTATCATTATAATTTTTATTATTATTACTATTTTGTAGTTTATTAGTATTTTAAAGAAATAAAAATAGAAATAAGACAAATTTCAGACTTGATCAATTAAATAAATAGAGCTCCGTCTCTCCATGAACAAAAGTCATTTACCCATTTATGCCATTTATTTCAGACAGTCGTTTGATTATTTAACTTTAAGTTAACAATTAAACATCTTTGTTGTACATGTACACTGTACATGTAGGGTGTACATGTAGATTTGCAGCTTTTGCCGATAAAATAAATACGGCCGTCAGTCATATTTTCCTGTTGGTTCACGTGACCTGAGGTAATCCTCACCTGACATGAAAATGCGACAATTATCAACATCAACGCCATGTCCCACCTTTAATTCGTTTTTTTGCCCACCTGCCATGAGCGGATTAATTAACATAAATACTGAAACCAAAACATTTTTCCTTCGTACGGGCTTTCAGTCTGTTGTTTTGAATAAAGTTTGATATCTGCACTTATGGTACAAAACCCGGTTTGAATTTTTATGCGCTTTATTCACTTGGATTTGTCAACATTTTATTTCTGAAAATAATAATAATGATAATAATAATAATAATAATAATAATAATAAAACTGGGTACTTTTCACTTTTTTTGATTAAAACATTTTATACTGGTTAGAAACAAGTCGATATTTTTGCAAACATGCTGGAGACCTTGATCAGACACCGCTCTGGGTCTACATTGTTTGCCTACGTCTTAAAATTGGACTCTATGCAGATTTTGATTTGGTACAAATTGAAATTTCTGCAAGAAAACTGTGGAAACCCTGATCAGACGCCGCTAACTGCGTCGTCCGCTCTAGGCCTACATTGTTTGCCTAAGTCCAAAATGGGATTCTGGCTTTAATAGATTAGAAACAAGTTGACATGTCTGCAAGCAAACTCTGGAGATCCTGATCAGACGCCATTAACTGGGGCGTTCGCTCTAGGTCTACATTGTAAGCTTACGTCCTAAAATTGGACAAGGCTTTTATTTGTTAGGAAAAAGCTGATATTTCTACAAGCACACTGTGAAGACCCTGATCAGACGTCGCAAACTGCGGCGTCTTCTTTGGATCTACATTGCTTGCCTACATCCAAAACATTGAAGTCAATGCTTCTATTTGTTAGGATAAAACTGACATTTCTGCAAGCAGACTGTGGAGACTCGGAACAGACGCCGATAACTGCATTGTTTGTCTACATCCAACATTGGGCCGGCCTCGGTTAATCAGTTGGATGTGCGTCCGGCTGAAGCTCAGGAGGTTTAGGGTTCGACCCCACGCCGAACATTCCTGCGCGGAGATTGATCATGAAATACTTTCTATGGTCATTCTTTCCCTTCCGGTGACACAAGAAGAGCAGCTGTCAGTTTCTGGCGAAAGAATGTGCACAATATAGTTCGTCTGACATTGCTGACAATGACCAATCTTAATCACATGCGAGAAATGCTACTGTTTGTGCGTTCTAAGATGGCTGATTACACCAATTCTAGCTCTAAACTGTCTGTTGCAGGTGGAACAACAGAGATCAAAGCAAGACAGCTCTGTTGGTGATGCCGTAGCTCTTGCTTTGCGCTGTGCACGTTTCTGCTCAGCTTCATTGATTCTTTTTTCCTCACATTCGCTAGCACCTGTTCTGATGAGGCCTCGCCACTTTGCTCGGTCCTGTGCAATTTCTTCCCATAACTCTGTTCTGTTGGTATGTTGAAATCCTTGAGGGAGGCTTTGAGGGTGCCTTTGTATCGTTTCTTCTGACCACCATGGGAACGTCTGCCCATTTTTAGTTCTCCATAGAGGATTTTCTTTGGCAAACGTTCCTCAGGGATCCTGGTAACATGGCCTGTCCATCTTAATTGTGCCAGTTTCAGAAGAGTATGTTCACTCTGCATTCCTGCCCTTTTCAGGACTTCTGTTTCTGGAATCCTGTCTTGCCACTTAATCTTTAAAAGTTTTCTAAGGCAGCTTGTATGGAAGTGGTTCAGTCTTTTGGCATACCGTTGGTAAACTGTCCAAATTTTGCATGCATACTATAGTGTTGGCAGCACCACAGCTTTGCAGCCTTTGAGCTTTGTGTCAAGCCTGATTCCCTTCGATCCGAAACACTACCACGTAGTCGGACAAATGTTGCACTAGCTTTGATAATCCTGGTATTGACTTCATCATCAATGTGCCCGACTCTTGACAATGTGCTTCCAAGGTAGGTGAACTTGTCTACTACTTGCAATCTTTGACCTTTCACTGTAATGGTGGGCTCCCTGTAAGGCTTGCTAGGTGCTGGTTGATAAACCACCTCGGTCTTTTTGATGCTGATTGTGAGGTAATAGTCGTCACAGGAGTCAGATACTTGATCTACACATTTTTGCATCTTCGCTTCTGTTGGAACACTCTTTTCCATGTTATCATCAAAGAGGAACTCGTCTAGCACCTCTGCCTGCACCTTGGATTTGGCTTGCAACCTTCTTAGGTTGAAAAAGCTTCCCATTAAAGCGATGCCTAATAGATATACTATTGTCGTAATCTTTGAAAACAGCTTTAAGAATGGCAGAGAATATCATGCTGAACAGGGTTGGAGCTAGTACAGAGCTTTGCTTGACAACATTTGTCACAGGAAATGGATCAGAAAACTCACCATCTCCTGCGCGATTCTAGAATTGTCTGGTACAATTCCGGAATCGGCGGATAAAGTAAGAATTCCCACTTTGCGCAAGAGAATTCCGGAATTGTACCGATTCTTTCTTTGCGCCGAACGTATATAAGCATACCGGTAGGGATGTTTCAGTGTCGATAATAGTGGCACTAAATTGCCAGGATCACTATAAAAATTCATCGCCGCAGCACATCCTGTGTCAGTGCTGCCAAAGGCACCGACCACCAATAACTGATTTATCACAAGTATAAGCTTTCACAAAAAGCTTGGGCAGCGCTTCGCAAATGATAAATGTTAAAGCAAATTTTGACAGTCTAGGGTTCTTTACGTGCAAATCTTGTCTAAATCGGCTAAATTCCAAAATGCAAACGGTAGATTGGAGAGGTCTAAATGAGATCCCATCTAAATGAGAATTACCCTACTTTACATTAAAAAAAAGAATTACAGATAATTCACATAGCTATTGAGCTTACCTCATCAAAATTATAAGAGTAATATCTTTTTTTTCTGGCCACGCAGCCCAGGGAATGCTATAAATTGCATTTAGAAGTACCAAGGTATCTATCATATTTAAAGGTGAAATATTCAAGATTAATGCATATCCCTTAACTTTTGATAAAGTGCTGCAACCTTTTAGACTATCTACATAAATGCAGTGTGGCGCCAAAGTGCACGCGAAAGAACACCTGTATATCACACCGGTTATCCTGGTGCAACTAACGCGACGGGCCACAACTAACGCGACCCAATTTGTTTACCCGCCAAAAGGATCAAGTTCCGAGTAAGTAGATATTTTTCCTTATTTGAAAGAAACTAGCCGGAGCAGGTATCTGTGATCGTTATCAGGAAACAGAAGCATGTTTTATTCATGTTTCCTCCTAATCCTGGTATCTGACATCGTCAGATAAAGAAATGCTGAGATGTGAAAGCCTGAAAACAACACAGAAAAGTAGAATTTCTTGTTTCAGGAGTCTGTATTTTATAAACAAATTATATAAACACGATATATTAGGTGTTTTTGGTAGCACTAGGGTACGAAGTAACTATGTTATTTGTAAAAATCAGTGAACCTTATGGAAGTCAAGTGATATGCATGTAATCTCAGGTACTGCCCTTCCAGATGGGCACAACAAACCACGGATCAAATTTTCTTCCTGGTACACGGAACACGGAGTGTGGGTACAACACACGGCGATTTTAACAAACTGTATTTCAGCGATTTTTTTCATTGTAAGCGCCATTATCCGGATTTACTCTTTCTTACCTGCACATATGAGTAGTGCTGCATGAAATGAAAGTTAATCAATGCAGCACGACCAGTTCTGAATCAAACTGGTTCTTATCGAGACTCCATTGCTCGGGGATGTAACTTACTATATATGGCATAGTACGGATGTGCGTGCCGAATGGCCCCCTTTTTCAGCGCTGCCAGGTATATGATTTGCCCCTTGTTTCCAACAAAAGGGATATGAAGTATATGGATTCCTATGTGAAAAGCCCCATTTTTCTGACATCCTGGTATATGCACATATTTTTCGTTCACAGATTTTTCGAGGCTGATTTTTCTCTTCGTATTCAATGAACTGACTTTGATATTTGTTTATAAACCAGCAATAAATGGGTACAAAATATCAAAGGGCAGCATATGAATAGGTCAGCATTTTAGATGAGCAAGTATATGAATGGGTCCGTTTTTTCAAAGGCCAGGTATATGAATGGGGTAGGTTTTGAAATACCGGCTCGCACACCCGTACCAAAATTACCCCTAAGTTACTCCCCCCCCCCCCTCCCCGAGCTCCATTGACGTTTTAGTGATGTATATTGGCATGTTAACTGACTGATCCAGCTTTAAAGTATATGTCAAATACTTCTCGATATGCATGTCATAGTCATATGTAACTAGACCTGTATCCAAGGTGTGGACTTAGGGGCCACAGCCCCGCCAGTTTAGCTCCATTTTGAATATAGTAATGTAACTGCATACGTCTAGCCCCACCACTTGCCCAGAAACCCACTAGATACAGGGTCTCTGGATCCGGACCTGTGTCATTTTTTTTCTAAAAATACACACCCTCTGAATCAATCGGTGCGATAACCTTTGGGAAAGAGCATCTTTACCGGTGTACCGTTGTACCGCTCAACTATATGGAGTAACTATATAGGGTATCTCCGCCGTTGTTCTATTTAACATATATAAAAGTAAGAATGAAAAGTTCAGGGAACGCCATAATCAGAAGATGAGGCTAACCGGTTGACAGAATTAACAAACAAGCAAATAACTGAGAAAAATATGTACCCCACACAAAATGACAGCCACATCACTCACAACGATGAGCAAGACGCAACGCAAACAAGATCTACATAAGAACCACCGCCTTAGAACGGTGGATATCACAAACCACCGGTGGTGGTGGTGGGGGGGGGGGGGAGGGTGGGGGCGGGGTGGATGGCGCTTAATGATCCTTAAAGGCCGGCCAACCTTAACCATAGATTCAGGTGTAGATCTATTTTTATTATATCTGCTAGCGAGGCGTCTTATCAGTTCAACTTGCAAATATGTTCGCTCAGCGACGAGTACGCGTACAACTATATGTTCCTCTTAAATTTTAGTAGTCCTTTCAATAGTATTTCAGTCATATCACATCGGTGTCTGGATGTGCAGCTCAATGCACACTTTTTGTTGATGTTCCATACTCCACCCTGTAACGTTATACTGAGATTTGCTCGACAAAAAGTAGCTATACATCGTAAATCCGATGCAGCGAAGATATGAAAGAGAAAGAATTCGCATCTAAAGTTGATCAATGACTAAAGGTGCGTTATTGATCTACAATGTACTCCCTACACAGCGTGCTCCCTCGAAGAGCATATTGTGTACCCTACCTACACAATATGCAACCATGTAGCACATTGTGTACCTTTCCTACACAATGTGCTACTCGGATAGTGTAGGTTGGGTACATGTGTCTTTTCACTTATCGTCAGAGGGTACAAAATATGCTCCTATTGAATAAAAAGATAATGTATGGTAGTTTTTAACGATGCCCCAATCCAACACACTACCCCAAATCCAACCCAACACGACCCAACAAGAACCCAAACGAAAACACCATCCCATCTTAACACAAACGCCCCCGACCCCAACCCCAACCCGAATTGATACGACCCCTCTCCCCAAACCTAACCTAAACCCAATACCTCCAACCAACTCTAACACCTAATCAGACCTAGACCCCCACCGAAACCAACACCCACACCCTATCGCCACCCAACCTAAACCCATAACCCAACCCCAACCAAACCAAACCCACCAAAACTAACCAACCCTCAAACTGTTTCCTCATCCTCCAACCCAACTCGGACACATGCCCGAACCC